>JADLZN010005744.1:0-489342 GCA_018155175.1 Sinocyclocheilus anophthalmus | reverse complement strand
AGCTTATTGCTTTACCCACAATATTCTGAATATTTACGACATTCCTCATGCCCCCAGAATGCCTCTGTCTGATTCATGAGGCGAGGTGAGTTGGCTCTTGACTGTGAATGTGGAGAACTGACAGCTAGTTTATTTTATTCATCCTCTCCAAGCTACAGAGGAATGTTCCAGAGGCAAGTGGCCTGTTTAAAAATCCACCTCATTCAGACACTAGGTATATGGATGTGAGAATAGGCCACCACACAAACTATAGACATGTAAATTCAATCATCACAGGATTGCGGTTTAAACTGAAATCAGATAATGTCCGGCTGCTGAAAGCTCTTTATAGTTAAACACACTGACTAGGGAACTCTGAAAGGAAATTGTACTGTAGCTGCCTTGACTACTAATACTGGACTAAATCCACAGTCAGTGGTTGAATAAAAAACAGTACAGGTTAGCTCTACAAGTTTAGTTCAACTTCAAATGCAGTTGATGAATTGGACTGTTGTAAAAATGTGGAAAGAAAAAACATTTTGCAAAACAAAAAAACTAATTTTCTTTGAGGGATAAAGGAAATGGTAATCTGTGTCTCAATGTTTAGACTGAGTGATTGAAGCTCAGGGAAGGCATGTATCCTGATGTTCATGAAACCTATCTTGAATGAGTTTGGCAGTGCATATAAAGGCATTGTCACCCAAAATATGGGGCAAGTGAATAGTATTTGCACTATAGAATACATTGGTTTTGCAAATTGCCCTCCTTGACCATTATACAACCCAAAGAAAGGTTCATCCCACTTAATGTCTTCCAAAACATGGCTGCCAATACACTATAGCTCATCTACCAGTGTGTAGCAGGTACCTACAGATGGGTTGTGGGTTGAAGGCATCTAATTTGCCAAATATAAAACTTCTGATGCAGTTCGGTGGTAATTTTTTGTTCTTTGCTTTTTTTTATGCTGGATTTTTGCACCATGCTCAACATTACACCAAATTCATGCTTTTGTTACTTTCATGTTATTCAGCATTCTACACGTCGAGACAGAATCAATTTCTGACTAAAATAACTACCAAATAGTCCCAGCAGACCTTTAAAAATGTATATAGATTGTTTAAAAATTCACTCTAGATTCATTAGCTACCAAGTTGCTTAAACCTTGAGAACCAGTCCTATCAATTAGTGCCGAAATGTTATTTGTCTAAGAAAAAAATCTAAATCCACAGCTTTATTATTTTGTTCTGTAGCTCAACACCAAGGTCATTGGTTTCAATGCACAACCATGAATGCACGGTAAATCACCTTTGAAAAAAGTGGTTGTCAAGTTTAAAATAGTAAGTAAGCGATTAATTAAAGGTTGGGGTGAGCAAGAAAAGAATAATACTTTTATTCAGCAAGGATGGATTAAATTGATCAAAAGTGACATTAAAGACATCTATAATGTTACAAAATAAAATAAATGTTGTTCTTTTGAATTTCTAATCATCAAAGAATCCTGCAAAAAATGTCAACATTTTGACAGCAAAACTGTTTTTAACATTGATAATAAGAACTGTTTCTTGAGCAGAAAATCAGCATATTAGAATGATTCTGAAGAAACATTGAAGACTGGATGTAATGATGCTGAAAATTCAGCTTTGCCATCACAGGAATAAATTACTTTTAAAATATATATAAATGCAAAACAGTTATTATAATTTGTAATAATATTTCACAGTTTTACTGATTTCGTTTAGTTTTAGTTTTGATCAAATAAATGCTGCCTTGGTGAACATCAGAAACTTCTTTTCCTAAAAACTTAAAGAAATGGTACTGAAGTACTATTGAACTGCTCTGTGTTGACTTGTAAGGGTGTTGTCTAGGGCTTTGTTAAGAGGTTGCTACACTATTCTGGGTTGTTATTGGGGTGTTTTGGGTGGTTGCTAGAGAGCTGCTCTTAACTTGTAGTTTACTAACATACAGTAGATGATATAGGTTTCTGGTCAAGCCTCAACGGTCCATCCCAATCCAAACAGACACCTGAGATACGAAAAGCCTAGTTATATCACATCAAAAGACACTAAAAAATGCAAGTAAAAAAAAGTTTTTTTAAACTCAAGTCTATCTTAGAACAATACACATGGACACTACAGGGCTTTCATTTCAAACAGTTGCATGAAATGCTTGTGGGCACAACAGATCCTTTCATTCATCCCACTCTCTATCCATGATGGGGGTCTGACTTTTACAGCTGCCTTCCACTTCAAAAAAATTGTCTTTCATGCCTGATTGCCAGTTCACCTCGTCAACCTGAAGAATGAGTCAGCGGAGGATAACCTACTTCATACCTCAAAGGAGCTTCTGCATAATTGTAGATATATATGTGCGCTGCAGTGGTCCCTTGACCCTTTGCTGAAAATCCGAAGTAATCAGCTAGGCTGATGAATCAGTATTTTGTCAGAATGCTTGCGGTCTCATCAGCATGTGTATGATACATCTCATTGATGAGGATGATGGTAATCAGCCTTTGAAAACAATGATTTCTTTTTTCATATTCTAACCATTGGATGGATGAAGCATTAGCATTTTGTTTTTTATTAATATGTTTATTTACGTTCATACTTTTCATATATATATAAGTATAAAAAGGAAATAAAAATATAATTATATAATATATACTATATATATAATATTATATATTTTGTGACGAGCGTCCCGAGGCTTCATCAGCGTCGCCCTGGAAACAAGCGAGGAGCACCTGGCCATCATCATCACAGGCTGATCGGTAACAGCTGCACCTCATCAGGCGGCGGCTACATAAGCCACGCAAGCCCTGCCATCTAGGAGATTCCTCCATGAGACTGAGCACTAACTCGCCCTCTCATTTTTCCCACAGAAAGCAGCGTGTGACCGACCAGCCCCACAGGAGCACAGACCCACTGCAATAGGAAGAAGGACGAGAGCACTCACGGCACCGGAGCACCAACCTGGACCTTTCTCACTAGCACCCACCACCCCAATAAATCCACCCTCCGGGGAATTGATTGAGATTACTTGTCTTGTGATTCTTCACCCCGTTACACTGGTGGAGAATGCAGGCGAATCAGTGAAGAATCACCGACAAGCGATCTTCTTCACCTCACCTTTTTTCCTTGTTTTTGTCTCCAGTTTCTGTCACAGGCAAGCGCTCCTCCCCCACCATGGACGAAATCCTCCAACGGCTCACCGAGGTTAGCATCCTTCAGCAACAAATTGTTGAGCACCTCGCCACCCGTCAAGGAGAGACGGAGCAGGAACTCGCGGCACTGCGTGCCGCCGCCGCTCAACGCGTTCCGCTGCCGGACCCCCGAGTGCAAGCCGCGAAGCTGCTACCCAAGCTGACCCCTCATGATGACATAGAAGCCTTCTTACAAATGTTCGAAGCGACGGCCACCTTGGAAGGGTGGCATCAGGATGACTGGGCACGGGTGCTGGCTCCCCTGCTGACGGGCGAAGCACAGCGTGCATACTTCACTCTTCCCGCTGCCTCCGCCGATCAATATAAGGAGGTCAAGAAGGAAATCCTAGCCCGCTTGGGGTTATCCCCTATCTGTGCCACCCAGCACTTCCACGAGTGGGAGTATAAGCCCCGTCTGCCGGCCCGTGCCCAGGCCGCCGAACTCACACGACTCGCGCAGCACTGGCTGCTGGAGGGGGCTCCATCGGCTGGACAGGTGGCGGAGCGCGTGGTGATAGACCGTCTTCACCGAGCCCTTCCCCGATCTCACCGACAGGCCGTTGGGATGAGGAACCCAACCACCACGTCGGAGCTGGTGGAGGCTGTCGAGCTGGCAGATGCGGCCCAACACCGGGATGCTGGGGAGCGCTGGAGGGCACCCCGCGACCAGTACGCAGGCCGGCGGCTCCCTCCCAGCGGGATGAGCCCATGCCAATGGAAGTCCCCGCACAGACCTGGCTGGCAGGCTGCATTGTGCACCGCGACCTGCCGGTTAGAGCGCCCAAGGTGGAAGTGAAAGTGAATGGAAAGCCGTTCCGGGCCATCCTGGACTCCGGCAGTGCGGTAACTCTGGTCCAGTCACATATTCTCGCCCCCGGAACGGAGTGTAAAGCCTTCCTCCCCATAATCTGTGTCCACGGGGACACACGACAAGTTCCCGCTCGCAGGGTGACAATTTCGGCCGCTCCCGGTGCCTGGCCGGTGGAAGTCGGTGTCATGAAGGATCTTCCTGTCCTCGTGCTGATTGGGAGAGACTGGCCAGGGTTTGACCGCCTGCTGGCCACGGCTACGCAGCCTGCCAGCCCAGGAGGGGGCCGCCGAAGAAGGAGGCCCACGACAGGACCTCGTCAGCGGCCCGTGCTTCTGGCCTCGGATAGCGGGAGAGAAGGTGAGTCCCCCTCCCAAAATCCTAATCTCTTCTATGATGTGTTCCAACAGGTGACGGGAGGGGGCTCATTTGGGAAGGAACAGCGGGAGGACGACAGGCTGAAGCATGGATGGACCCAGGTCCGGGTCATCGAAGGCAAAGAGGTTCAGCCTGGTCCCCACCCTCTCCCGCATTTCATCATGGAAAATGGCCTGCTGTACTGTGTCGTGCAGCGAAGGTTGTTGTTGAAAAATTGTTGTTGGTGGTGCCACGCCGTACTGGAGCTGGCTTACTCCCATCCCTTGGCAGGGCATCTCGGAGCCGGGAACACCATCCAGCGGATCCGCGACCGCTTTCACTGGCCGGGCTTGGAGGCCGAAGTGAAGCGGTTCTGCCAAGCCTGCCCGACCTGCTAAGTGACGTCACCCAGGATGCCTCCCCCCAGTCCGCTGATACTGCTGCCCATCATCGAGGTGCCCTTCGAGCGCATCGGGATGAACCTTGTGGGGCCGTTGCCTAAGTCTGCCCGGGGACATGAACACATCCTGGTAATCGTCGATTATGCCAGCTGGTACCCTGAGGCAGTGCCCCTCCATAAAGCCAAAGCCATTGCCCAAGAACTCTTCCTGCTCTCCAGCCGAGTAGGCATCCCAGCGGAGATCCTGACCGACCAGGGTACCACCTTCATGTCCTGGCTAATGGCTGACCTCTACCGGCTGCTACGGGTGAAGCAGTTGAGGACCACGGTCTACCATCCCCAGACCGATGGACTGGTCGAACGCTTCAATCAAACGCTCAAGCAGATGTTGAGACGGGTGGTCGCGGAGGATAAACGCGACCGGGACCTGATGCTCCCCTATGTCCTTTTCGGGATCCGCGAAGTCCCGCAGGCCTCAACTGGCTTCACCCCCTTCGAGCTCCTCTTTGGCCGGCAACCCCGCGGCCTCCTGGATGTGGCGAAGGAAGCCTGGGAGCAGCAGCCGGCAGCCCATCGCTCTGTCATCGAGCATGTAAAAGAGATGAGGGATAGGATCGACCGGGTCATGCCATTAGTCAGGGAACACCTGACGAAGGCGCAGCAGGACCAACAGTGCCACTATAACCGGGCAGCCCAGCCACAGGAGTTCGAGCCCGGAGACCGAGTCATGGTCCTAGTCCCCAATGCGGCCTGCAAATTCCTGGCCACCTGGCAGGGTCCCTATACGGTGGTGGAGAAGATTGGGCCGGTGACGTACCGTGTGCGCCAGCCAGGGAGGAGGAGAGCCGAGCAGCTCTACCACATCAACCTGCTGAAGAAGTGGGTGGGGACTAGAGACCAGCTCATGGCCCTCGCCGTCTCTGATCCCGTGGTTGTTGAATTCAACCCCCACCTCTCGGCTGCCCAGAAGAGGGAGCTGCAGCACCTGGTCGGTCAGTTCTCGGATGTGTTCACCTCTCTTCCCGGGCGGACCAACATCCTGCAGCATGACATCCGGACGCTGCCAGGGGTCGTCGTCAGGCAACGGCCCTACCGGGTCCCTGAGGCTCGTCGACGAGCTATTGAGGAGGAAATCCATCAAATGCTGAAGTTGGGGGTGATAGAACCATCCCGCACCCGCAGTGGAGAAGGAGGCACTAGCCATCAAGTGGGCAGTCCTGGAGCTGCGGTACTACCTTCTGGGCTGGAAGTTCACCCTGGTCACACCCCTTCAGTGGATGGCCCACGCCAAGGATACCAATGCCAGGGTGACCCGATGGTTCCTCGCGCTCCAGGACGTCCACTTCGAGGTACGTCATCGGGCTGGAGCTGCGAACGCCAACACGGATGGCCTCTCTCGGATCTGGGCAACTTTCGCAGGTCTGTCAGGAGTCACTCCCCACCCACCCCCTATCTCTCCCATACTATCTCATATCGTTAACAGGACCAGGACGACGCTGGGGGGGGGGGGTGTGACGAGCGTCCCGAAGCTTCATCAACGTCGCCCTGGAAACAAGCGAGGAGCACATGGCCATCATCATCACAGGCTGATTGGTCACCGCTGCACCTCATCAGGCGGCGGCTACATAAACCAAGCAAGCCCTGCCATCTAGGAGATTCCCCCATGAGACTGAGCACTAACTCGCCCTCTCATTTTCCCCAAAGAAAGCAGCGTGTGACTGACCAGCCCCACAGGAGCACTGCACGAACCCTCTGCACTGGGAAGACTAAAGAGAGCACTCACTCCCCGGCCCCACCCGGAGACCTAACTGGAAAGTTCTCACGAAACACCCATCACCCCGAGATAGTAAATTCACCCTCGAGAGTAGTGGAATTGAAGATTACGTGTCAGTGAGTTGAGGCTGAGCAAAGCGAATTTCAACCGCATGTTACTCCAGGTCTTCAGTGTCACTATCCTTCAGAAATCATTCTGCCTATGCTGATTGGTGCTAGTATTTATCATATGTTAAGCAATTGCTAAGTGTGTTGTGGAAATCAGTAGTACATTTTTCGTTTCACAATTTTTTGATGAATAGAAAGTTTCAAATTTGTTTGAGAAATACATAATTTTATACATGAATGCCTTGATGGTACTTTTAACAAATGCATCCAGTGAATAAAAGTATTGATTTATTTAAATATAACAGAATTCTTTATGTATACAAATATATACACTGTTTTATTTTCTAAATATTCACTGCTCTGTAATTTTCACCACATATCAAGTGAAGTGTTATTTTTAACAGCATTCAATAATGTATTTTATTTATTTATTTCTTGTTACTATAAAACTGCAGTTTACTAGATCTACCAGATTTTTTTTTCATTCAAACACATTCTAGATATGAATGTAAGTGAATTTTTTGGCCTTGTTTCAGCACCACATATTAGCTCTCTGTGATCTACAGTTACATCTATTTTCCCCATCAATGCAAAATTGTTTATTAACTGTGAAAATGGCACAGAGCAACGTTGTTTTGTGAATATCACCTGATGTGACGTTTCCTGCTGTTTTATTCTCGCACCGCTCTCTTGCCAGCTCAATCTCATTTACCACGTCACACATCTGAACAGCACCAACCTGCAAAAGACACAGAGAGAGAGAACATTTCAGTTGTTCAACCACAGCACAACCTTCAAAGCTTCAATCTCTTTCGTCTCAATGATTCACCACAATATTATTCTCAGGATAGTCTATTAATTTAAGGTGTCAGCTTTCATCTTGTAAGGCTTTCATTTCATATGCATATTTATAGATTGCAGCAAAAAGGGGGCTTATTTTGGCTAAACATTTACAGCGAAGGCCTACTGGGAATTAGATCATCCACTGCTTGAAAAATCCACAAACTGAACTACTTATTAGACTTTTAGCTTGCCATACACCATTCTTATTGACAATCTGACAGTCCAATGTACAACTATACGCTAGCGGCACACGGACAAAAGACCATCGTTGCACTGTGGAGATGATATCATGCCTGTAGGGGAGAAAAGGAGCGTGGGGCCAGTGAGTAATTGCCGGATTGCTCACTGATGTCCACTGCTGATGACAAATTCATGCCGTCAGTGACAGTCAGTGGCAGACAGCCTGCGGGTCAATAAGAACGTGAAAGTCCAACAAACAGCTTGAGAAGGTCAATGAAGACATGGTGCTGGGAAAGAGGGGTATAATGGACAGGGCCGACTGAATCCCTAGTGTTAATAATGCTGTATGTGTGTGGGTGTTTGTGTCATGGTCTTTGGGTGTGTAGTGTTTATTGTCTCGAGTTAGCATCTGAGCGTGCTTCTGTTTGGTATGTTTGTGCGTGGGCCTGCATTTGTGTGTGTGTGGGTACAGGTATGTCTGTGCATTTCAATGTGACAGACCTGAGATCAGCGACTTAGAACAACAGGTTAGTGAGAAATGGAAAGGGTTTGATTTACTTCTGCTGAGTTCAGTACTAGTTGAGAACTACTGTCACTGACATGAATGGAAATACTAGCCAAGTTTTATCCATGTATTATAGGCCTTGTTGGGCCAAATCACACTTGAGCATGGACTGAAGCACTGAAAACATTTATAAAATAAATATACTCCAGTCAATGCCTTCATAACTAGTTGATGGTGAGAAAAGAAGTGTGGTGTTGAAAAAGAAAAAAATGTTTTCTATTTCAATATATTTTAAAAAGTAATTTATTACTGTGATGGCAAAGCAGAATTTTCAGCAGCATTACTCCCAGTCTTCATTGTCACGGGATCCTTCAGAAAGCATATAGAAAAAAAGCTGATTTATTCTTATTATTATTAATACTGAACATATTTTTTTTTAATGTTTTTTTTTTTGTGGGAGCCATAATAATTTTTTTCAGGATTTTTTTGATGATAGAAAGTCAAAAGATCAGCATTATTTTTCGGGGAGGGGGGTGCGGGGGGGAGGCGGGGTGGGTTACGGGGGGGGCGTGGGATGTGGGGGGGGGGGGGGTGGAAGGGGGCAGTGGGGGACGGGGGCGGGGTCGCCGAAGGGTTGTGGCGGGGGTGGGCTAGGTTGTGTCAGGGCTGGGTGCCCACCCGGGTGCCCCCGGGGGTGGGTGGAGTTAGGGACGGCGTGGTTGGGGTGGGGGGTGCCCCAGGTTGTGGTTTGGGGGGGGTGGGGTAGAGGGGGGGGGGGCAGGGAGGGGGGTAGGGAGGGGTGGGGGGGGCAGGGGGGGGGCGTGGGTGGGGTGCGGCTCGGAGGATTATTTGTGGGGGTCCCCCCCCCCGGCGGATACCTGGGGGGGGGGTGGAGGAGGGGGAGGGTGCTGGTGGTATTTTGTGGGGTAGTGGGTGAAATATAAAAATTGTGTAATACTGTCACTTTTAACCATTTTAATAAGGGATGCACGATATTATCTGACCAATATCGGAATCAGCCAATAATGGCTTTAAATGTAAATATCGACATCGGCCCCGATATGAAAAATTATGCCGATATATCTTGCCGATAAGAGGAATACATTAACTCACATGTGCTCAGGGTGCTCAGGCAAAATACAAAAATAATATTTAGACGGTGTTTCTGATTAAATAAAGCAGTAATTGAGGCCATAAAATCGTGAGTATGTTTTGATTTAAAGGTAAGAAGCTATAGCTTACATGACAAAAATACAAAAAGCATTAAAGTAAATTATTAATATACTGATGTATCTTAATGTGTACCAGTTATTTTTAAACAAATTAGACAGCTCTAAAAAGCTTTTCTGAATTTAAAACTCGATTGCGTTAGAACATTTAACAATGTTAAATCATAAAATAAAATGTAAGGTTACCACATGCAATCTATTCTGAAAAAAAAATGCAGGATAAATAATAGTTGTATTTAAGTATTTTCAAATCTCAATGTACTGTCATTAGAAAAAACTTAGTACCTTTTTTTTTTTTTCGCTTTAGATGAATTTTTTTTTTTTTTTTGTGATATTCCCTTCTATTCTCTCAAATAGGTCTTGTTAAAAACTAACCAACATTAAATATAAGTATATAAGTCAGTATCGGCTATCGACCAAAATGAGTTGAAAAATATTGGCATTTCAGATATCGGCAAAAATCCAATATCATACATCCCTAATTTTAATGCAATCATGCTGCATTAAAGTATTAAGTTGTTTCAATATAACAGAATTCTGTAGGTATACAAATATACTACTTTTTTCTAAATTTTCACTGCTGTGTCATTTTTACTACATATCAACTGAAATGTTGTATTTAACAGCATCCAGTAATGGAATTGACAGTGGCAGAAATAAAATTTTTAACATTTTTAGAATAAATTGGCCAAATCCTTAATCTTGCTAAAGCTAATTTCACTTTTTGTGCATCAAATTTTTTTGTTTTAAATAATATTTTCACACTTTTTGCATATTTTGACATTACATTTACAGCTTGAAATTACAGCTTGACTAGAAATTAATCAGAATAAAAAGATTCTGTAGAACAGTCATAAAAATAAACTTCAAACAACAAATAATGAAAATAAATTGTAAGATTACATTATTTTTATAAAAAATATTCTGTATAATTGATTTCATTTTTCATAGGTGTCATGTATGGGTCATGAAAAAGCATAAAAACAAATATGTGTGTATATATATATATATATATATATATATATATATATATATATATATATATATAGATATGTGTGTGTGTGTGTAGCGTCTGGACCAATCAAACACCCAATATATATTTTGTTTTTATATTTAACAAATACTCTGTAACCCCCCTCAGTTAACAAGCCATATGAGGACCCAGGAACCCTTCCCCCCGGAATGCGTAACAACCCAGGAAGTCGAACAGGCTTCTTTGCTGCATGGCAACCAACGCTGATATCACTAGGTTTATTGGCCAAAGGAATGCAAAGCAGGGAAAATCCATGCATGTCCCAGGGCAAGAGGCAGTGAGTGTAGAAATGGACTTTTCTACTAATTAAATCATAGGAAAACCTTCTTTGAATGAAAACCCATTTTCTTCAGGCCATTGTGTATATTATTGTCATCGTGTAATTTGTCTTTGAAATTGTATACTGTTATGCAGACTTATAATCAAAACACACTCCTGTCAGCTTACATACATATAACTCTACCATGTTTAGTAATCTATGAATTCGCCTTCTGATGATCTAAACGAGCGTGTATTTTATATATTGGTACATAGGCAATATACATTAGGGTCCTGAGAATCTTTAGTAATTTCGATTCAGGTTCCATATGCAAATTACCATGCTTAGAGACAAAAGGGTCGTAAACCCTCCAGCAATTGCCACCTCCCGTTCGGAAATTCCATTTTGCTCATTGGACTAGCCCATCTTGAAAGGCGGGGATCTTCTCCGACTTTAAAGGCCCTGCTCCAGGGACCCTCTCAGTCAGTGTTTTGTTTTAATTCTGAGAGGATGTGAGACAAACGCTCCCGAAAACGCTAAGATCGTGCCAGGCTTCGGCCTTGTCCTTTCAATTCTTCAAGTTACTCTGACGCAAAATGGTTCTTTCTCATCAACCAACTCAGCAAGATCTGGGCCTTAAGCTGCATCAGGACTCTATTTTAGGACAGACGAAAACTTGCACGTATCAAAATGAGTCTTCGTAATGGATACATTAAGTATCCCCCCCCCCGTGAACCTTTTTACAAAGGTGTGTTTGAACTAAGAACCTGACGTATCCCTGAAGGCTTAGATGTGCTGAATATGCAAATGGTTCTATAACGTCATAGTCCTTATTTCTCTTTCTGTACTGAGTAAAGCTTTAACCCTTCCTATACCAACGTATGTGTGTGTGTGTGTGTGTGTGTGTATGTTGACCAGTTTATGTGTTTCTGTAGGATGTTAGACCAGTTTATGTGATTATGTAGTATGTTAGACTAGTTAAGTGTTTATTTAGTTAATAAAGTCTTATTTGTATCACACTTGATGTTGTTCATTGTTTGCTCATAACTGGAGTACTTAATCATGCAGCTTTATGCTACAAGCTTTTGTAGAATTGTACAGTAGAAAAGTTATTTCCCTTAACCAGGAAACTAACGTTCTTAGAATTGACAAGACAGTGACCCTGAGAGGTCAGCTAAATATCTAACAGCGGATCTAAATATTCATAATTAATTATAAATAGTTATGATTAATTATTCATATTTCATCATGAGCTGCGTCGCACAGTGGTGCATATATATGCCTTGCGAAAGTATTCATACCCCTTAATTTTTTTCACGTTTTGATATGTTGCTGCATTATGTTAAACTGCTTTAAATTACTTATTTCCACATCAATCTACACTCCGTGGTAAAGCAAAAAACAGGTTTTTAACATATTTGCAAATTTATTAAAAAAAATAAAAAACTTAAATGATTCCAATGCATAAGTACTCATACCCTTATCTGAGACAGTTGAAATTTAGCTCAGGAGCATTCATATTGTTTGTAGATGTTGCTACACTTTGAGTGAAGTTAACCTGTGGCAAATTCAGTTGAATGGGTATGATTTGGAACGGCACACGTCTTAATAAAAGGTTGATATGCATTAACAGCTTACAAACAGCTGATAATGCATATCAGAGAAAAAAACCAAGCCCTGAGGTTAAAAGAACTGCTGTAGAGCTCAGAAACAGGTTGCGTGAAAGTCACACATCTGGGGGAGAGTTCAGAAAAAAAATCTGCTTCAATGAAGGTCACAGAAGCATGTAATCTCTGTTACCCTTAATGGAAGAAGTTTAAAACAACCAGGACTCTTCCTAGAGCTGGCCTCCTGGCCAAACTGAGCAATCAATGGAGAAGGGCCTTGTCTAGACTGGTGACCAAGAACCTGATGGTCACTGTAGTTGAGCTCCATGATCATATGTGGAGATAAGAGAAATCTACAAAAGGACAAACATCACTGCAACACTCCAAATATGGGCTTTATGGCAGTGTGGCAAGACTCAATCCTCTCAGTGAAGACACATGAAAAAACACTTGGAATTTGCAAAAAAGCACCTAAAGGACACTCAGACTCTGAGAAAAAAGATTATCTGGTCTGATGAACCTCAATTCCAAGCATCATGTTTGAAGGAAACCAGCTCTGCTCATCATCTGCAGAGTACCATCCCAAGAGTAAAGTGTGCTGGTAGCAGCCTCATGCTGAGGGGCTGTTTTTCAGCGGCAGGGACTGAGGGACTTGTCAGAGTAGAAGAAAAGCTCAATGCACCAAAATATTGAGATAGCCTTAATGAAAACCCAGTCTAGAGTATTCAGAACCTCAGACTGGGCAGAAAATTCACCTTCCAACAGGACAATGAACCAAAAACACAGCAAGAGTGGCTTATAGACAAACTCTGTGAATGTCCTTGAGTGGCCCAGCCACAGCCTGGGATTGAACTAGGGATGCACCAATACGATACTGGTATCGGAATTGGGCCCGATACTGAGCTCCTGTACTCGTACTCGTACTCGTACTCGTTAAAATGCCCCGATACCAAACGCCGATACCACACAGCATGCGATAAGTGCCGTATTCAGACAAAGAAACACCGAAAGAACACCAGACAGCAGAATGGTTACTGTAACAGATCGGCCAGGCTCCGCCGCCACCCAATCACAACGATCCCTCTCACCTGAGTTCTGAGCACCTGCACCTGTCACTAATCGAGCACCTCATCAACCAGCCTGCATAAAAGCACACACCTCAGACACCCTCATAGTTCGGTCTCGTATACACGTAGAGGACTCAATGACTTTGCTACTACTTCCATGTGAATACTTCCTGCATTACTTACCTCCTGTGTTCCTCCTAGTGTCTCCTCGTCTCCAAGTGTCTCCTATTTCTCCTAATTCCCGGATCACTGAGGTGTGTGCTCCTCCTGCCTGCATCCCAGCTCCTGTAAAACCAAAGACCCGGATTACCCCACGCATCATATTCTTTGAACCATTCTACAAACGACTCACTCACCATCCCATCCTCTGGACCCTACCCCTGTACTCTCTGTGACCAAATAAACCGATTTTTATATATACTAACCTGTTGCGTCAGACCTCTTCCGTTACAGAAGACCGGACCAACACCGACGGCAGAGATGAGTCACCCCGATCCATTCCAGGAGCTCGTAGACTCGCTACGACGAGTGCTCCGCCATCCAGCGGCACCGTCACTCTCACCGGTACCACCGCCATCACCACCCATCACCTCCTCCATCCCAAGCAGCACTTCTTCGCCTACCATCATCGCTAGTCCCATGGCCCGACCGGCGCCCTACTCTGGTTCGGCGGAGCAGTGCAACGGATTTCTCCTCCAGTGTAATCTCACCTTTGAAATGCAACCGCACTCATATCCTACTGACACCTCAAAAATTGCCTTTATTATCTCCCTGCTAACAGGACCTGAATTGCAATGGGTGGAAACGATCTGGGCTCAGGCCAGCCCCGTCATTCAAAATCTGCAGAACTTCCTGGTGCATTTTCGCGAGGTGTTTGGAAGGACAGACGGAGATACCGCTGTGGGAGAGCAACTCTATCATCTACAACAGGGTACCATGTCAATTGCCGAATACTCGCTGAAGTTCAGAACTCTCGCTGCGGCAAGTGGATGGAATGAGAGATCGCTGCTGACTACCTACCGATAGGGGCTGGAGCCCAAGCTCCGATTACAGCTCGCGGCATATGATGACTCATTGGGATTGGAAAAATTAATTCAGCTATCCATCCGATGCTCAAGCCACATGCAGTCCTGTCTAGCAGCAATACCAGTCCACGCCACAACCTCCTGCCTCCGCCGACCAGAGCCCAGTTACCCTCCAGAACCAGCACCAGAACCCATGATTGTGGAAAAGCAATGGTTATCTTCCACTGAGCGGCAGAGAAGGCTGACCCGGGGTCTCTGCTTATACTGTGGAGCTCAAGGGCATATGATCCTGGCATGCCCCCTTCGCCCCCCATGTCCTGTGGTGAGTGTGATACAGCCTGATATCATTAAAATGGAGCCCCCTCACTACCTGTGTAATGCTTACTGCCTCTGATGTTTCTATTTCAGTATCTGCCCTTATCGACTCCGGGTCAGCAGGAAACTTCATCTCCCGGAACCTCTGCCGCCAGCTCAAGTTACAAGCTACCGCCATGGAAACCATTTACCAAGTTCAGTCAATAACTGGAACACCACTATGCCGTAGACATGTCTGCTATTGCATGGGACCCATCACTCTTCGTATGGGCCTACTTCACTCGGAGGACATTCATCTTCTGGTTCTGGAGGGGTCTACTGCGGACATCATCTTAGGGCGCCCATGGTTGGTAAAGCACAATCCCATCCTGTCCTGGAAGACGGGAGAAGTCCTAAGGTGGGGCAAGGATTGCTTCCCAGACTGCTTCCCCGGGACTCCATCACCATCTAAGAAACTCCCAGAAGTCCTCCCAGTGAATTCAACATCCATTGAGAGTCCCGTCGAGAAGCAATCAATAGACATTCCAGCCTGCTATGCCCCCTTTAGAGACGTGTTTTGCCCGAAACAGGCCTCCCGCTTACCACCACACCGGCCATGGGACTGCGCCATCGATCTCATTCCGGGTGAGCCAGTGCCTCGGGGAAAAATCTATTCTCTGTTGCTTCCCGAACAGAAGGCCATGGAGGACTACATCAAGGAGGCGCTGGGGCAAGGTTACATCCGTCCATCTAACTCCATTGCTGCATCGAGCTTCTTCTTTGTGGCCAAGAAGGAACGAGGCTTGAGGCCCTGTATAGATTACCGAGCGCTAAATAATATTACCATCAAGTTCCGATATCCTCTTCCCCTCGTCCCAAATGCCCTCGAGCATCTCCGTGGGGCCACCCTCTTCACCAAGTCGGACCTCTGCAGTGCCTACAACCTCATCCAGATACGTGAGGAGGATGAATGGAAGACTGCCTTTGTGACTCCTATTGGACACTACGGTATCTGTGGGTCATTGCCCTATGGACTTGCCAACGCCCATCAGATTGATACCCATTCAACTGAATTGTGGCAAATCAGTTGATGGTATGATTTGGAACGGATACACGTTCTTAATAAAAGGTTGATATGCAATTAACAGCTTAAAACTGCTGATAATGCATATGAGAGCAAAAACCAAGCCCTGATGTCAAAATAACTGCCTGTAGAGCTTAGAAACAGGTTTGTGTCAAGCCACACGTATGTGGAAGAGTTCAGATAAAAATTCTGCTTCATTGAAGGGTCAAAGAAGCATGTAGTCTCTGTTACCCTTAATGGAAGAAGTTTGAAACAACCAGGACTCTTCCTACAGTAGAGCTGGCCTCCTGGCCAAACTGAACAACTGATGGAGAAGGGCTTTAGTTAAAGTGGTGACCAAGAACCTGATGGTCACTCTAATTGAGCTCCATGATCATATGTGGAGATAAGAGAAATCTACAGAAGGACAAACATCACTGCAAAACTCCACCGATCTGGGCTTTAAGGAGGTGTGGCCAAACTCAATCCTCTCATCAGTGAAGACGCATGAAAACACACTTGGAATTTGCAAAAAGCACCTAAAGGACCCTCAGACTCTGAGAAAAAAGATTATCTAGTCTGATGAACCTCAATACCAAACATCATGTTTGAAGGAAACCAGCTCTGTTCATCACCTGCAGAGTACCATCCCAAAAGGAAAGTGTGCTGGTAGCAGCCTCATGCTGGGGCTGTTTTCAGCGGCAGGGACTGAGGGACTCACCAGAGTAGAAGAAACGCTCAGTGCAGCAAAACATAGAGATAGCCTTAATGAAAACCTAATCCAGAGCATTCAGAACCTCAGACTGGGCCCAGGAGAGGCCGCCGTCATGTACTTCCAACAGGCCACTCCCCCTCGACCCATGCAGAAGCAGCTGAGACACGTGCGGAAGCAGACGCGGACCTCGTGAAATGTCTGTGCGATACGGTCCTGGAGACGCGGCGATTGGGCCCCACAGCAGGCAGTGCACTGGAGACTGAAGGGCAGACACGAAAGAGCAGAATCCGATAGTCAGGAGAGAAAGGGGGGCAGGCACCGCGGCGGGATGGGTGTGAGCGCCCCACGAGACGCGGTGCGACCTAGCACGCACGACGCACGCAGGTTACGCAGGTGATAGAGCAGAAGGTTATTTGTAAACCGAGATATCAGGAACAGGCCCTCGACGACGCGCCCAACCCAATCACCAACATATATCCCTGAACGACTGCGTTCGATACACCAGCACCTGGTCGACTAATAAAGCACTTCACATCGGACGCCCAGCTTGAAGAAGGTGGGAAAGAGAGCAGAGACAGCCACCTCAGAGCACAAAAGACTGCCATGTAGTCGGGTCTCGTAAATAAAGACCCAAATGACAATTGACTACATCGAATGTCGAACCATGTGATACTTCGCACAATATTACCGCGGTGTTACGGCCTAGGTCTCCTCGTACTCCAAGTGTCTCCTATTTCACCTATTCCCGGATCACGAGGTGTGTGCTCCTCTGCCCTGCACTCCCAGATCCTGTAAAACAAAGACCCAGGATTACCCACGCATCCATTATTATTTGAACCATTCTACAAACGGACTCACCACCATCCCAGCCTCTGGACCCGCACATGTACTCTCTGTGACCCAATGAACATCTTGTATTTATACTAACCTGTTGCGTCAGACCTATTCCGTTACAGAAGACCGGACCAACACCTACGGCACAGATGAGTGACCTCGATCCATTCCAGGAACTCGTAGAATCGCTACGACGAGTGCTCCGCCATCCAGCGGCACCGTCACTCTCACCGGTACCACCGCCATCACCACCCATCACCTCCTCCATCACAACCAGCACTTCTTCGCCTACCATCATCAATCTCATGGCCGACCGCGCCCTACCTTATGTGAGTGATGTCGAGGCGGGCAAGTGAACCAGGAATTTTGCGGGCAGAGTAACAGAGAGTAATAGTGTGCTTAGGCCACGACCTCACGGAGCAGTCGCGCTGACGTGGGATGCTTTGACACTATACTCTCGTTGTGTTGTTGGAGAGAAGAGCGAGAAAGGCAAAAGGATGAGATTTACACGAGAGGTAGAACGTTATCCGAGTGGGCACAACTGGCGTGACGCCGAACCAGAGTTAGGGCGACGGCGGCCATGGGATAGCGATGATGGGAGGCGAAGAGAAGTGCTGATTGGGATGGGAGGAGGGAGTGGGGTGCTGGCGGGTGGGGTTACCGGTGAGGGTGACGGTGTAGATGGATTGCGGAGCACTCGTCGTAGTGAGTCTACGAGCTCCTGGAATGGATCGGGGTGACTCATCTCTGCCGTCGGTGTTGGTCCGGTCTTCTGTAACGGAAGAGGTCTGACGCAACAGGTTAGTATATATAAAACTGGTTTATTTGGTCACAGAGAGTACAGGGGTAGGGTCCAGAGGCTGGGATGGTGAGTGAGTCGTTTGTAGAATGGTTCAAAGGATATGATGCGTGGGGTAATCCGGGTCTTTGGTTTTACAGGAGCTGGAATGTAGGCAGGAGGAGCACATACCTCAGCGATCCGGGAATTAGGAGGAACAGGAGACACTTGGAGAAGAGGAGACACTAGGAGGAACACAGGAGGTAAGTAATGCAGGAAGTATTCACATGGAAGTAGTAGTAAAGTCATTGAGTCCTTTACGTGTATACGAGACCGGACAATGAGGGTGTCTGAGGTGTGTGCTTTTATGCAAGCTGGTAATGAAGTGCTTGATTAGTGACAGGTGCTGGTGTTCAGAACTCAGGTGAGAGGGATCGTTGTGATTGGGTGGTGGCGAAGCCTGGCTGATCTGTTACAAATAACCATTCTGCTGTCTGTTGTTCTGTTGTCGGTGTTTCTTTGTCTGAATACGGCACTTATCGCATGCTGTGTGGTATCAGCATTTGGTATCAGGGCATTTTAACGAGTACGAGTACAGGAGGCCAGTATCGGGCCCGATACCGATACCAGTATCGTATGGTGCAAGGCCCTAGTTCAATCCCAGGCTGTGGCTGGGCCACACAAGGACATTCACAGAGTTGTCTATAAGCCACTCTTGCTGTGTTCTTAGGGTGATTGTCCTGTTGGAAGGTAAACCTTCTGCCCAGTCTGAGGTTCTGAATACTCTAGACTGGGTTTTCATTAAGGCTATCTCAATATTTTTGTGCATTGAGCTTTTCTTCTACTCTGACAAGTCCCTCAGTCCCTGCCACTGAAAAAAAGCCCTCAGCATGAGGATGCTCCCAGCACACTTTACTTTAGGGATGTATCTGCAGGTGATGACAGAGTGGTTCCTTCAAACATGATGTTGGTATTGAGGTAATCAGAGTAGATGAATCTTTTCTCAGAGTCTGAGGGTCCTTTGGTTGCATTTTTGCAAATTACAAGGTGTTTCAGTGTCTTCACTGAAGAGAGGCTTGAGTCTTGCCACACCGCCATAAAGCCATGATCGGTGGAGTGTTGCAGTGATGTTTTTCCTTCTGTAGGTTTCTCCTATCTGCATATATGTTCATGGAGCTCAACTAGAGTGACCATTGGGTTCTTGGTCACCATGCTAACCAAAGACATTCTCCATCAATTGCTCAGTTTGGTCAGGAGGCCAGCTCTAGGAAGAGGCCTGGTTGTTTCAAACTTCTTCCATGAAGGGTAACAGAAACTACATGCTTCTGTGAACCTTCAATAAAGAAGATTTTTTTCTGAACTCTTCCACAGACGTGTGGCTTGACGCAAACCTGTTTCTAAACTCCACAGGCAGTTATTTTGACCTCAGGGCTTGGTTTTTACTCTGATATGCATTATCAGCTGTTTGTAAGACTGTTAAGGCATATCAACCTTTATTAGGACGTTTGTACCGTTACAAATCATTACCCATCAACTGAAATTGCCACAATTCAGTTGAATGGGTATGAATACGGAGGGGGCATTGGCAAGCCCATAGGGCATGACCAGATACTCGTAGTGGCCAATAGGAGTCACAAATGCAGTCTTCCATTCATCCCCCTCACGTACCCGGATGAGGTTGTAGGCACTGCGGAAGTCCAACTTGGTAAAGAAGGTAGCCCCCCGAAGATGTTCGAGAGCATTAGGGACAAGGGGAAGAGGATATCGGAACTTGATGGTTATATTATTTAGTGCTCGGTAATCTATACAGGGCCTCAAGCCTCCGTCCTTCTTGGCCACAAAGAAGAAGCTCGAGGCAGCAGGGGAGTTTGATGGACGGATGTAACCTTGACCCAGCGCCTCCTTGATGTAGTCCTCCATGGCCTTCTGTTCGGGAAGCGACAGAGAATAGATTTTACCCCGAGGCACTGGCTCACCCGGAATGAAATCTATGGCACAGTCCCATGGTCGATGTGGTGGTAAGCGGCAGGCTTGTTTAGGGCAAAACACGTCGTGGAAGTTGGCATAGCAGGCTGGAATATCTATGGATTGCTTCTCGACGGGACTCTCAACGGAGGTTGAATTCACTGGGAGGACTTCTGGGAGTTTCTTAGATGGTGATGGAGTCCCCGGGAAGCAGTCTGGGAAGCAATCCTTGCCCCACCTCAGGACTTCTCCCGTCTTCCAGGACAGAATGGGATTGTGCTTTACCAACCACGGGTGCCCTAAGATGATGTCCGCCGTAGATCCCTCCAGAACCAGAAGATGAATGTCCTCAGAGTGAAGTAGGCCCAGACGAAGAGTGATGGGTCCCACGCGATAGCGGACATGTCTACGGCATAGTGATGTTCCAGTTATTGACTGGATTTGGTAAACTGTTTCAGTGGCGGTAGCTTGTAACTTGAGCTGGCGGCAGAGGTCACGGGAGATGAAGTTTCCTGCTGACCCGGAGTCAATAAGGGCTGATACTGAAATAGAAACATCAGAGGCAGTAAGCATTACACAGGTAGTGAGGGGCTCCATCTTAATGATATCAGGCTGTATCACACTCACCACAGGACATGGGGGGCGAAGGGGGCATGCCAGGATCATATGCCCTTGAGCTCCACAGTATAAGCAGAGACCCCAGGCCAGCCTTCTCTGCCGCTCAGCGGAAGATAACCGTTTCCTCTCCACAATCATGGGTTCTGGTGCTGGTTCTGGAGGGTAACTGGGCTCTGGTCTGCGGAGGCAGTAGGTTGTGGCGTGGATTGGTATCGCTGCTAGACAGGACTGCATGTGGCTTGAGCATCGGATGGATAGCTGAATTAATTTTTCCAATCCAAATGAATCATCATATGCAGCGAGCTGTAACCGAAGCTGGGGCTCCAGCCCCTGTCTGTAGGTAGTCAGCAGCGATCTCTCATTCCATCCACTTGCCGCAGCGAGAGTTCTGAACTTCAGCGAGTATTCGGCAATTGACATGGTACCCTGTTGTAAATGATAGAGTTGCTCTCCCACAGCGGTATCTCCATCTGTCCTTCCAAACACCTCGCGAAAAGGCACCAGGAAGTTCTGCAGATTTTGAATGACGGGGCTGGCCTGAGCCCAGATCGTTTCCACCCATTGCAATGCAGGTCCTGTTAGCAGGGAGATTATAAAGGCAATTTTAGAGGTGTCGGTGGGGTATGAATGTGGTTGCATTTTAAAGGTGAGATTGCACTGGAGGAGAAATTTGTTGCACTGCTCCGCCGAACCAGAGTAGGGCGCCGGTCGAGCCATGGAACTAGCGATGATGGTAGGCGAAGAAGTGATGGTTGGGATGGAAGAGGTGATGGGTGGTGATGACGGCGGTGCCGGTGAGGGTGACAGTGCCGATGAATTGCGTAGCACTCATCGTAGTGAGTCTACGAGCTCCTGGAATGGATCGGGGTGACTCATCTCTGCCGTCGGTGTTGGTCCGGTCTTCTGTAACGGAAGAGGTCTGACACAAAAGGTTAGTATACATAAAACAGGTTTATTTGGTCACAGAGAGTACAGGTGTAGAGTCCAGAGGATGTGAGGGCGAGTGGCGGCGTTTTGTTAGAAATGGTTCAAAGAAATGATGCGTGGGTAATACGGGTCTTGGTTTTTTACAGGGAGATGGGGCAGGCAGGGAGAGCACACACTCAGGATCCGGGAATTAGGTGAAAATAGGAGACACTTGGAGAGAGGAGCACTAGGAGGAACACAGGAGGATAAGTAATGCAGGAAGTATTACACAGGAAGTAGTAGTAAAGTCATGGCCTTGAAGTGTTACGAGACCCGGACATGAGGGTGTCTGAGGTGTGGCTTTTATGCAAGCGTAATGAGGTGCTTGATTGGTGACATGTGCAGGTGCTCAGAACTCAGGTGAGGGGGATCGTTGTGATTGGGTGGTGGCGAAGCCTGGCTGATCTGTTACAAATAACCATTCTGCTGTCTGTTGTTCTGTTGTCGGTGTATCTTTGTCTGAATACGGCACTTATCGCATGCTGTGTGGTATCAGCATTTGGTATCAGGGCATTTTAACGAGTACAAGAGCTCAGTATCGGGCCCAATACCGATACCAGTATCGTATGGGTGCATCCCTAGATTCAATCCCAGCTCTGGCTGGGCCACTCAAGGACATACATAGAGTTTGTCTATAAGCCACTCTTGCTGTGTTCTTAGGGTGATTGTCCTGTTGGAAGGTAAACCTTCTGCCCAGTCTGAGGTTCTGAATACTCTAGACTGGGTTTTCATTAAGGCTATCTCAATATTTTGGTGCATTGAGCTTTTCTTCTACTCTGACAAGTCCATCAGTCCCTGCCACTGAAAAACAGCCCCACAGCATGAGGCTGCTACCAGCACACACTTTACTTTTGGGATGGTACTCTGCAGGCGATGAGCAGAGCTGGTTTCCTTCAAACATGATGTTTGGTATTGAGGTTCATCAGGGTAGAATCTTGTTTCTCAGAGTCTGAGGGTCCTTTAGGTGCATTTTTGCAAATTCCAAGTGTGTTTTCATGTGTCTTCACTGAAGAGAGGCTTGAGTCTTGCCACACCGCCATAAAGACCAGATCGGTGGAGTGTTGCAGTGATGTTTGTCCTTCTGTAGATCTCTCCTATCCACATATGATCATGGAGCTCAACTAGAGTGACCATCAGGTTCTTGGTCACCACACTAACCAAAGCCCTTCTCCATCAGTTACTCAGTTTGGCCAGGAGGCCAGCTCTAAGAAAAGTCCTGGTTGTTTCAAACTTCTTCCATTAAGGGTAACAGAGAATACATGCTTCTGTGAACCTTCAATGCAGCAGAATTTTTTTTCTGAACTCTTCCCCAGATGTGTGGCTTCACGCAAACCTGTTTCTGAGCTCTACAGCAGTTCTTTTAACCTCAGGGCTTGGTTTTTTTCTCTGATATGCATTATCAGCTGTTTGTAAGCTGTTAATGCATATCAACCTTTTATTAAGACGTGTGTGCCTTTCCAAATCATACCCATTCAATTGAATTTGCCACAGGTTAACTTCACTCGAAGTGTAATAACATCTACAAGCAATATGAATGCTACTGAATGCAACTGTCCCAGATAAGGGTATGAATAATTTTACAATGGAATAATTTCAGTTTTTTATTTCTAATAAATTTGCAAAGATGTTAAAAACCTGTTTTTCGATTTACCATGGAGTGTAGATTGATGTGGAAAAAAGTAATTTAAAGCAGTTTAACATAATGCAGCAACATATCAAAACGTGAAAAAAATTAAGGGGTATGAATACTTTCGCAAGGCACATATATGCACACTGTAGGCTCAGATCATGAGGAAATATGAATAATTAACCATAAATAATTATGATTAATTATTAATATTTTAGAACCACTGTAGATATTTAGCTGACCACTAAGGGTCAACCGTCTTGTCAATTCTAAAAACGTTAATTTACTGGTTAAGGGAAATAACTTCCTTACAGTACAATTCTACAAAAGCTTGTAGCAAAAATCTGCATGATTAAGTGACTCCAGTTATGAGCCAACAATGAACAACATCAAGTGTGATAAAAGTAAGGTTTTATTAACTACAAAACACTTAAACTAGTCTAACATACTACATAAACACATAAAATGGTCTAACATCCTACATAAACACATAAAATGGTCTACATAACACACACACACCACACACACACATACAGTTGGTATAGGATAGGGTTAAAGCTTAACGCAGTAAAGAGAAGAAAAATAAGAATATGAAGTTATAGAACCATTTGCATATTCAGCAGATCGACACCTGAGGGAAACGTAGGATTCTGTTCAAACACACCTTTGTAAAAAGGTGTCAGTGATACTTAATGTATCAATTAATAAAACCTAAGTTTGAATACTTGCATGTCTCGTCTGTCTGAAAATAGATTCCAGATGCAATCTTAAGGCCCAAGATCTTGCTGAAGTTGGTTGATGAGACAGAACCAGTTTGCGTCAGAGTAACTTGAAGAATGGAAAGGACAAGGCCGAAGCCTGACACGAGCTTAGCGTTTCCGGGAGCGTTTGTCTCACCGCCTCTCAGAATTCCAAACAAACCACCCGACTGGGGCGGGTCCCTGGAGCCGGGCCTTTAAGGTCGGAGAAAACCCCCTGCCTTTCAAGATGGGCTTTTCCAATGAGCAAAATGGAATTTCCGATCGGGAGGTGGCAATTGCTGGAGGGTTACGACCCCTTTGTTCTCTAAGCATTGTAATTTGCAAATGGACTTAAATCGAAATTACTAAAAATTCTCAGGACCCTAATATATATTGCCTATTTACCAATATATAATATACACGCTTGTTTAGATCATCCGAATACGAATTCATAGATATTAACATGGTAGAGTTATATATATGTAACTGACAGGAGTGTGTTTCGATTATAAACCAGTATACAATTTCAAAGACAAAATACACGATAACAATAATATACCCAATGACCTGAAGGATCAGGTGTGTTCATTCAAAAAAAGATTTTCCTAGAAGTAATAGTAAAAAGTCAATTTTACTCTGCCTTTGCCCTGGGAACATGCAGGGATTTTCCTGCTTTGCGTTCTTTGGGCCATAAACCAGGGATATGAGCGTGGTTGCCATGCAACCAGGGGACTGTTCGGCTTCTGCGGGTGTTACGCATTCGGGGGAAAGGGTTCATGGGCCTAATATGGCTTGTTAACGAGGGGGGTTACAGGTATTGTTAAATATTAAAAACAAAATATATATTGTGGTTTGATTGGTCAAGGACGCTACAACACACACACATTAAATATATAAAATTAATATAAATATATATATAGATATATATATATACACACACAATGTGATTTTATGCTTTCATGGACCCATACAATGAAAAAACCTATGAAAACATAGAAAATCAATTATACAGAATATTTTTTATAAAAATAATGTAATCTTACAATTTATTTTCATTATTTGTTGTTTGAAGTTTATTTTTATGACTGTTCTACAGAATCTTTTTATTCTGATTAATTTCTAGTCAAGCTGTAATTTCAAGCTGTAAATGTAATGTCAAAATATGCAAAAAGTGTGAAAATATTATTTGATGCACAAAAAGTGAAATTAGCTTTAGCAAGATTAAGGATTTGGCCAATTTATTCTAAAAATGTTAAAAATTTTATTTCTGCCACTGTCAATTCCATTACTGGATGCTGTTAAATACAACATTTCAGTTGATATGTAGTAAAAATGACACAGCAGTGAAAATTTAGAAAAAAGTAGTATATTTGTATACCTACAGAATTCTGTTATATTGAAACAACTTAATACTTTAATGCAGCATGATTGCATTAAAATTAGGGATGTATGATATTGGATTTTTGCCGATATCTGATATGCCGATAATTTTCAACTAATTTTGTCCGATATATAATTATATTTAATTTTGGTTAGTTTTTAACAAGAACTTATTTGATAGAATTAAATAAACAATAATAAAGTAATTTTATAATGACGTACATTGAAGATTTGAATATAACTATAAATAAACTATATATTAATCCCTGCATTTTTTTTTCAGAAAGATGCAGTGGTAACCTTAACATTTTATTTTAAGATTTGACATTTGTAGATGGTCTAAAGCAATAGAGTTGTAAAAATTCAGAAAATATTTTAGAGCTTATAATTTGTTTAAAAAATAACATGGTACACATTAATGAATAAATCAGTATATATAAAATTATTTAATTTACAAGTGTCATGTTTGTGATTTTGTTCATGTAAGCTATAGCTTCTGGCCTTTAAATCAAAACATACTAATGATTATATGGCATCAATTACTGCTTTATTTAATCAGAAACCCGGTATAAAATTATTTTGTATTGCTAGCACACCCTGAGCACATGCGAGTTAACACATTCCTCTTATCGGAAAGACATATTGGCATAATTTTTCATATCCATCCGATATCGATATTTACATTTAAAGCCATTATTGGCTGATTCCGATATTGGTCAGATAATATCGTGCATCCCTTATTAAAATGGTTAAAAGTGACAGTATTACACAATTTTTATATTTCAAATAAATGCTGATCTTGTGAACATTCTATTCAAAGAAACCTGGAAAAAAATTTTATGGCTCCCACAAAAAAAAAAAATAAAAAAAAAATGTTCAGTATTAATACTAATAAGAATAAATCAGCTTTTTCTAATGCTTTCTGAAGGATCACGTGACACTGACGACTGGAGTAATGATGCTGGAAATTCAGCTTTGCCATCACAAGATTAAATGAATAAATTACATTTTAAAATAGATTGAAATAGAAAACATTTTTTTCTTTTTCAACACCACACTTCTTTTCTCACCATCAACTAGTTATGAAGGCATTGACTGGAGTATATTTATTTTATAAATGTTTTCAGTGCTTCAGTCCATGCTCAAGTGTGATTTGGCCCAACAAGGCCTATAATACATGGATAAAACTTGGCTAGTATTTCCATTCATGTCAGTGACAGTAGTTCTCAACTAGTACTGAACTCAGCAGAAGTAAATCAAACCCTTTCCATTTCTCACTAACCTGTTGTTCTAAGTCGCTGATCTCAGGTCTGTCACATTGAAATGCACAGACATACCTGTACCCACACACACACAAATGCAGGCCCACGCACAAACATACCAAACAGAAGCACGCTCAGATGCTAACTCGAGACAATAAACACTACACACCCAAAGACCATGACACAAACACCCACACACATACAGCATTATTAACACTAGGGATTCAGTCGGCCCTGTCCATTATACCCCTCTTTCCCAGCACCATGTCTTCATTGACCTTCTCAAGCTGTTTGTTGGACTTTCACGTTCTTATTGACCCGCAGGCTGTCTGCCACTGACTGTCACTGACGGCATGAATTTGTCATCAGCAGTGGACATCAGTGAGCCATCCGACGATTACTCACTGGCCCCATGTGCCTTTTCTCCCCTAGAGGCATAATATCATCTCCACAGAGCAACGACGGTCTTTTGTCCGTGCGCCGCTAGCGTATAGACATACATTGGACTGTCAATAAGAATGGTGAATGGCAAACTAAAATCGGATAAGTAGTTCAGTTGTGGATTTTTCAAGCAGTGGTTAATCTAATTCCCAGTAGGCCTTCACTGTAAATATTTAGCAAAAATAATCCCCCATGAGGATTCGCTGCAATCCATAAATATGCATATGAAATGAAAGCCTTACAAGATGAAAGCTGACACCTTAAATTAATAGACTATCCTGAGAATAATATTGTGGTGAATCATTGAGACGAAAGAGATTGAAGCTTTGAAGGTTGTGCTGTGGTTGAACAACTGAAATGTTCTCTCTCTCTGTGTCTTTTGCAGGTTGGTGCTGTTCAGATGTGTGACGTGGTAAATGAGATTGAGCTGGCAAGAGAGCGGTGCGAGAATAAAACAGCAGGAAACGTCACATCAGGTGATATTCACAAAACAACGTTGCTCTGTGCCATTTTCACAGTTAATAAACAATTTTGCATTGATGGGGAAAATAGATGTAACTGTAGATCACAGAGAGCTAATATGTGGTGCTGAAACAAGGCCAAAAAATTCACTTACATTCATATCTAGAATGTGTTTGAATGAAAAAAAAATCTGGTAGATCTAGTAAACTGCAGTTTTATAGTAACAAGAAATAAATAAATAAAATACATTATTGAATGCTGTTAAAAATAACACTTCACTTGATATGTGGTGAAAATTACAGAGCAGTGAATATTTAGAAAATAAAACAGTGTATATATTTGTATACATAAAGAATTCTGTTATATTTAAATAAATCAATACTTTTATTCAGCATGGATGCATTGTTAAAAGTAACAGTCAAGCGCATTTGCAACGTTATAAAATGAATGTATTTCAAAAAAAATGCTTGAAACTTTCTATCATCAAAAAATTTGAAAAGTAAAAATGTCACGATTTCCACAACAAATTAAGCAGAATGTGCTAACATTGTAATAATAGCACCAATCAGCATATTCAGAATGATTTTGAAGGATCAAGTGACACTGAAGACTGGAGTAACAGCGGTTGAAAATTCAGCTTTGCTCACAGTCCAAAAAAAGAAAAAAAAGTAAAATCTGATATTTATATATTGTAACGGGGTGAAGAATCACACGACAAGTAATCTAAATCAATACCCCGGAGGGTGGATTAATTGGGGTGATGGGTGCTAGTGAGAAAGTTCCAGGTAGGGGTTCCCGGTGCCACCCCATGTAAAAGAGAAGCAAGAGGAATAAAAACGTGCTCTCTCCGTTCGCAATAGAAGTGCAGAGGAGTTTCGTGCAAGAGTGCTTCTAGGGTGGGACATGCAAATGCGATCGGGTCAATTCATAAGCTGCATATACATAGTGGGAAGAGAAAGGAGTGGTCAGATCGCGAAAGAACACGAAGGGCGAGTTTAGTGACTCAGTAAGAAGAGGGAATCTCCATAGATGAGCGAATGAGAGCCGAGAAGCATGGAGTGAGGCTCCGATCAGCCTGCTGATGCTGGGCAGGTGCTCCTTGGCTTGTTTACAGGGGCGCGTTGATTGAGGAAAGGCTTCGGGTCCAACGCTCGTCACACACCCCCACCACCAGCGTCGTCCTGCTGTTATGATCTGAGATGTAGGGAAGAGAGAAATAGGGGGGGGGGGAGGACCCTGACAGACCTAACGAAAAGCTGCCCAGATCGAGAGAAGGCCTGCAGGCAAACAGAGATGGATTGGCAAAAGAAGGTTCGAGGCCGGTCCAGAGACGAGTGCACGTACCTCGAAAGATGGAAGTCCTGTAGAGGGCCGGCGAGGAAACCATCGGGTCACCCCTGGCATTCGGTTATACGCTTGGATGTGGCGGCCCATCCCACAACTGAGAGCAGCGGATTGGGACCGCGGGGTGAACTAATAGTGGCTGAAAACATCCAGCCCATGAAGGTAGTAAGACACGCCGGAAGCTCCCATAAGAGGAAGACAAAGCACCACTTGATAATCGGCTATGCCTCCTTCTCCACTGCGGAGACGTGAGTGGATGGTTTAAATCACACACCAACTTCAGTTTGATTGGATTTCCTCATCAATTAGCTCGTCGAGGAGCCTCAGGGACCGGCGGGCCGCTTGCCTGACGACGACCCACTGGCAGCAGTCCGGTGTCATGTGCAGGTGCTGGTCCGACCTGGCAGAGCAGAGAACACATACGAGAACTGAAGGACGAAGAACCCAGACAGGTGCTGTAGCCCCTCTTTGGGCAGCCGAGAGTCGTGGGGGTGAATCAACAACACGGCGATCAGAGACGGGAGGGCCGTGAGTGGGCTCTAGTCCCCACCCAATTCTTCAGCAGGTTGATGTGGTAGGTCTGCTAGGCTATCCTCCATCCATGCTGGCGCACACGGTTACGTCACAGGCCCAATCTTCTCCACCATCCATATAGGGACCTGACAGGTGGCAGGGGGAATTTGCAGGCCGCATTTGGGTGACTAGGACCATGACTCGGTCCTCCGGGCTCGAACATCCCGTGGCGGGCCGGGATGAGACAAACCGGTTAAATAGGGGCCACTGTTGGTCCTGACTGGCGCCTTAGTCAGGTGTTCCAGGAACTGAACGAAAATGGGGCGCGAGGGAACCGGGTGATCCTTTCAACCGTCATCTGTTCTTACCATGGCGCGATGGAAAGGAGAGCTAGGGCTGACGGTGCTGCTCCCAGGCTTCCTTAGCCCAAATCCAAGAGAGCAGCGGGGGTGCGGCCAAAGAGAGCTCGAAGGGGACGTGAGACAGTTGAGGCCTGCGGGAGCTTCGCGGGAATCACCGAAACGGAAAGAGGGGAGCATCAGGTCCGCGGTCCGGGATATATACCATCGCAACCACAGTACTCAAGCATGCTTGACGTTGGGATTTGAAGCGGTACGACCGTTCCACGGTCTGGGGATGGTAGACCGTGGTCCTCAACTGCTTCACCCATAGCAGCCTGCAGAGGTCAGCCATTAGCCGGGACATAAATGGGGTACCCTGGTCGGTCAGGATCTCTGCTGGGATGCCGACTCTGCTGGAGAGTAGGAAGAGTTCCTGGGCAATGGCTTTTCGGAGGGGCACTGCCTCAGGGTACTGGGTGGCATAGTCGACGATAACCAGGATGTGTTCATGTCCCCGGGCAAACTTGGGCAACGGCCCCACAAGGTCCATCCCAATGCGCTCGAAGGGCACCTCGATGATATGCAGTGGTATCAGCGGACTGGGGGGAGGCATCCTGGATGACGTCACTTGGCAGGTCGGGCAGGCATGGCAGAACCGCTTCACTTCGGCCTCCAAACCCGGCCAGTGAAAGCGGTCGCGGATCCGCTAGATGGTGTTCCCGGCTCCGAGATGCCCTTCCAAGGGATGGGAGTGAGCCAGCTCCAGTACGGTCTGGCACCACCAACAACAATTTTTCCTCCCCCCTTCGCTGCGCGACACAGTACAGCAGGCCATTTTGCAAGACGAAATGTGGCATAGGGTGGGGACCAGGCTGAACCGCCTTGCCTTCGATGACCCGGACCTGTGTCCATCCATGCTTCAGCCTGTCGTCATCCCGCTGTTCCTTCCCAAGGAGCCCACTCTAGACAGTCACCTGTTGGAAAATCATTAGAGCCGTTAGGATTGTTTGGGAGGGGAGAGGACCTCACCCTTCTCCCCGTATCGAGGCCAGAAGCACGGGCCGTCGATGAGACCCGGTGAAACCATTGAGGTCATGAGAGCCTTCATCTTACGGGGACACCCGGACGAAAGCCCCGGTCAGAATGGCAGACCTGACAGAGGAGGGACACCTGAAAAAGGAAGAAGTCATGGCGCAGCAGTGGGTCAAACCTGGCGCAAAGTCCTCCCGGATGCAGCAGGGTGAGCTGGGGAAGATCGCTTCCATGAAACCCCCGACGAGTCGATACGCACCACAGACGGGAGAGCAAAAGTGCCGGGGAGCAGCGAAAATGGTCACCCTGCAAGCGGGAATTGTAGTGTGTCCCCGTCGGACCAGGTTAGGGAGAAGGCTTTACACTACAGTTCGGGGGGCGAGAGAGCGAGGATATGCGATATGGAACCAGGATGATACAGCACATGCCACGGGCGTCCAGGGAATGGCCGGAAATCGGCTTTACAAATTCACTTTCACTTCCCACCTTGGGCGCTTCTTAAACGGGCAGGTCGCGGGTGCACAATGCAGCCGACAGCCAAGAGTCTGTGCGGGGATATTACCTTGGAATGGAGCTCTCCGCGTGGGAGGGGAGCGCCGGCCTGCGTAATGGCGCGGGGTGACCTCCAGCGTCCACAGCATCCCGGTGTTGGGCGCATCAACAGCTCCGACGTGGTGGTGGGGTTCCTCTCCACCCCACGGGCCTGCGGTGAGTGTTTGACAAAGATCGGGGAAGGGCGAGGGAAGACAGGTCTCTCACCAACGCGCTCCCGCCACCTGGTCCAGCGCTGAGCCCCACGCCAAGAAGCCCAGTGCTGCGAGAGAGGTTCGGCCACTGTTCTGTGAAGCTTCGGCCGCCGGCCTGGGCACGGGCCGGCAGATGGGGCTTATACTCACACTTGTGGAAGTGCTGGGCGGCACAGATAGGGGATAATCCCAGGAGGGCTAGGATTTCCTTCTTGACCTCCATATATTGATCGGCGGAGGTGGCGGGAAGAGCAACGTATGCACGCTGAGCTTCGCCCATCAGCAGGGGAGCCAGCACCCGTGCCAAGTCATCCTGATGCCACCCTTCCAAGGTGGCCGTCGCTTCGAACATTTGAAAGAAGGCTTTCTTCTATGTCATCATGAGGGGTCAGCTTGGGTAGCAGCTTCGCGGCTTGCACTCAGGGGTCCTGCAGCGGAACGCGTTGAGCGGCGGCGGCACGCAGTGCCGCTAGTTCCTGCTCCGTCTCTCCTTGATGGGTGGCGAGGTGCTCAATGATTTGTTGCTGGTGGATGCTAACCACGGTGAGCCGCTGGAGGATTTCGTCCATAGTGGGGGGAGGAGCGCTCGCCTGTGACAAAACCCGGAGACAAAAACAAGGAAAAAAAGGTGAGTCACGAAGGTGAAGAAGATCGCTTGTCGGTGATTCTTCACTGATTCGCCCGCATTCTCCACCAGTGTAACGGGGTGAAGAATCACATGACAAGAAATCTCAATCAATAGCCTGGAGGGTGGATTTATTGGGGTGATGGGTTTTCGTGGGAAAGGTCCAGGTAGGTGCTCCGGTGTCATGAGTGCTCTCTTCCGTTTTCCCAGTGCAGAGGGTCTGTGCAGTGTTCCTGTGGGGCTGGTCGGTCACACGCTGCTTTCTGTGGGAAAAATGAGAGGGCGAGATAGTGCTCAGTCTCATGGAGGAATCTCCTAGATGGCAGGGCTTGCGTGGTTTAAGTAGCCGCCGCCTGATGACAGCGGACTTGCCCGCGAGCTGTGACCGATCAGCCTGGGGGAGGGAGGGATGGACCAGGTGATCCTCGATTGCTCCCAGGGCGACAGCTGATGAGCTGCGGAGACGCTAGTCACAATATATATATATATATTATCTATATATATAATATATAAATTTATTTTATTTATTTTTAGACTTATATATATATGAAAAAGTAGAAAAGTAAATAAACATATTAATAAAAAACAAAATGCTAATGCTTCATCCATCCAATGGTTAGAATATGAAAAAAGAAATCATTGTTTTCAAAGGCTGATTACCATCATCCTCATCAATGAGATGTATCATGCACAAGCGTTCTGACAAAATACTGATTCATCAGACTAGCTGATTATTTTGGATTTTCAGCAAAGGGTCGAGGGACCATTGCCCTGCACAGATATCTACAATTATCTGGAAGCTCCTTTGAGGTATGAAGTAGGTTATCCTCCGCTGACTCATTCTTCAGGTTGACGAGGTGAACTGGCAATCAGGCATGAAAGACAATTTTTTTGAAGTGGAAGGCAGCTGTAAAAGTCAGACCCCCATCATGGATAGAGAGTGGGATGAATGAAAGGATCTGTTGTGCCCACAAGCATTTCATGCAACTGTTTGAAATGAAAGCCCTGTAGTGTCCATGTGTATTGTTCTAAGATAGACTTGAGTTTAAAAAAACTTTTTTTTACTTGCATTTTTTAGTGTCTTTTGATGTGATATAACTAGGCTTTTCGTATCTCAGGTGTCTGTTTGGATTGGGATGGACCGTTGAGGCTTGACCAGAAACCTATATCATCTACTGTATGTTAGTAAACTACAAGTTAAGAGCAGCTCTCTAGCAACCACCCAAAACACCCCAATAACAACCCAGAATAGTGTAGCAACCTCTTAACAAAGCCCTAGACAACACCCTTACAAGTCAACACAGAGCAGTTCAATAGTACTTCAGTACCATTTCTTTAAGTTTTTAGGAAAAGAAGTTTCTGATGTTCACCAAGGCAGCATTTATTTGATCAAAAATACAGAAAAAAAATGTATTATTGTGAAATATTATTACAATTTAGTATAACTGTTTTCTATTTTAATATATCAATTTTAATTAAATGGAATTTATTCCTGTGATGGCAAAGCTGAATTTTCAGCATCATTACTCCAGTCTTCAGTGGTTTCTTCAGAAATCATTCTAATATGCTGATTTTCTGCTCAAGAAACATTTCTTATAATTATCAATGTAAAAGTTTTGTGCAAAATGTGACATTTTTTTCAGGATTCTTTGATGATTAGAAATTCAAAAGAACAACATTTATTTTATTTTGTAACATTATAGATGTCTTTAATGTCACTTTTGATCAATTTATCATCCTTGCTGAATAAAAATTATTTTATTTGTCTTGCTAATCACCCAAACCTTTAATTAATAGCTTACGTTACTATTTTTACACTTGACAAACACTTTTATCCAAAGTGATTTACCGTGCATTCATGGTTGTGCATTGAAACCAATGACCTTGGTGTTGAGCTACAGAACAAAATAATAAAGCTGTGGATTTAGATTTTTTTCTTAGACAAATAACATTTCGGCACTAATTGATAGGACTGGTTCTCAAGGTTTAAGCAACTTGGTAGCTAATGAATCTAGAGTGAATTTTTAAACAATCTATATACATTTTTAAAGGTCTGCTGGGACTATTTGGTAGTTATTTTAGTCAGAAATTGATTCTGTCTCGACGTGTAGAATGCTGAATAACATGAAAGTAACAAAAGCATGAATTTGGTGTAATGTTGAGCATGGTGCAAAAATCCAGCATTAAAAATTACCACCGAACTGCATCAGAAGTTTTATATTTGGCAAATTAGATGCCTTCAACCCACAACCCATCTGTAGGTACCTGCTACACACTGGTAGATGAGCTATAGTGTATTGGCAGCCATGTTTTGGAAGACATTAAGTGGGATGAACCTTTCTTTGGGTTGTATAATGGTCAAGGAGGGCAATTTGCAAAACCAATGTATTCTATAGTGCAAATACTATTCACTTGCCCCATATTTTGGGTGACAATGCCTTTATATGCACTGCCAAACTCATTCAAGATAGGTTTCATGAACATCAGGATACATGCCTTCCCTGAGCTTCAATCACTCAGTCTAAACATTGAGACACAGATTACCATTTCCTTTATCCCTCAAAGAAAATTAGTTTTTTTGTTTTGCAAAATGTTTTTTCTTTCCACATTTTTACAACAGTCCAATTCATCAACTGCATTTGAAGTTGAACTAAACTTGTAGAGCTAACCTGTACTGTTTTTTATTCAACCACTGACTGTGGATTTAGTCCAGTATTAGTAGTCAAGGCAGCTACAGTACAATTTCCTTTCAGAGTTCCCTAGTCAGTGTGTTTAACTATAAAGAGCTTTCAGCAGCCGGACATTATCTGATTTCAGTTTAAACCGCAATCCTGTGATGATTGAATTTACATGTCTATAGTTTGTGTGGTGGCCTATTCTCACATCCATATACCTAGTGTCTGAATGAGGTGGATTTTTAAACAGGCCACTTGCCTCTGGAACATTCCTCTGTAGCTTGGAGAGGATGAATAAAATAAACTAGCTGTCAGTTCTCCACATTCACAGTCAAGAGCCAACTCACCTCGCCTCATGAATCAGACAGAGGCATTCTGGGGGCATGAGGAATGTCGTAAATATTCAGAATATTGTGGGTAAAGCAATAAGCTGATACCATATCTCAGTTTATTGTGCTCACTGGTGTCCAAATGAAGGATGAGGGAAGTGGGAGTTTGCTTGGAGGCATTTTGTTGCTCAGTGGGAATAATTCATGATTATAATACTTAGTACTGTCTTTTTGCGGATTAGTTGCATCCGCCCGTAAACGTAAAACCATGTTTGCATTTGTGATCGTAGAAATGACAAACAAGCGCTACTCTATATTGCTCAAAACTCGCGTTTGAATCGTCCGTGGCAAATTCTTTAAATATAAAAAAGTACTTACAGTATGTGAGTCAGAACAGCCTGCATTGTAGTCTACTCTACCAGGACCAGGAAACAGTCCTCCATAAAATGCGCTGGACACATCTGAATATTGGGGTTGAACTGTTCTGGAAAAGTGGGTAAATACAACTTACCACTGATTTCTAGTCGTGTCCGCTTGGAAGGCAAACAAGTATTATGCTTTCACTAACGAAACACAGCATCACCTACCGGCGGGCTAGAGTAGCGAGCCTGCGGATTCGCCAAGGATGGCCTGGGCTTGTGGCTTGTGGAAACCACAGTGACGCCCAGCGGCTCCGCTTCGTCACGGGAAATCCTATCCGTCGATCCACAGTTCGAAGTTGGATGGTTCCTCCGCGACCAGCTGATCAGCTCCCGGCATGATGAAGCTATCGTCCTCTTTGGAAGGCCAAACAAAGTGAAAGTTTCGCTTTCCACAACGAACACACAGCGCCTTCACTAATGGCGGCGGTGCAACAACATAACTACAGCGGAATAAAGTGACGCCTCTTTCTTTGCGTGAACATTTGGGCGGCATTGCTAATATTTCCACATAGTGAGGTAGTTATGTGGGGGTGTGTTAGAACGAGCCGGTTTAGGAGGGCGTGGTTGACTCTTAACTTTTATAAAGATATCTCTTTGGATTTGAGACTTTACATATTTTCTTTATGCACCAAGAGCTTGTGACTCTCCAAAGAGAAAGGAAAATTTTTTTAATTGCATCATATGACCCCTTTAAATAAACCCTAGTTAAATTTAGACAGTGTAGACTAATGAAAACACTAGGGAAATGAACCAGTGACACATTTGTATAATTTTTCTGCAGGAAGTTAGTGCTATCAAATTAGTATTTGGCTGGACCATTGGAGGCATCTCTCGGTATAATAATTAATCAGTGTTTTGTGCATGAAATCCCTTTAATCTTACCAAATATGCATGAATACATCCATAATAGTATAAGATATATATCTACATTACATATCCATTATATATATTGCTATATATATATATATATATATATATAGGTCTAAACTGCAAAATTAAGGTTCTTTTCTTAGTTGCTCCATTAAATATACTTTTCATGCTCAACTTCATGAATGCTCAGTACACAGCTTCATGCCAAGTAATTTTATTTTTTATGTTTTAGTCATCTTTCGAGCTTTTGCTGTAGTGTGTCAGTATGAAATATCAGTTAACATTTCCAGACATTCTTTTTGCCATTAATTGTAATAATCCATGTATTTGTGGGTGCACAAGGATCTGGCAACTGCCAGTCACCCCAAGATCTGATCTATCACATCATCCAGACTGCCTGGAATGAACAGACACAGACCAAAAATGAGACGTCTCCAAGCTGCTTCAGAGACCTACCTTCACCCCCAGTATGTTACAAGAGTTTTAGGCAACGTGGTAGAAAAATGCGTACATAGTGGTGCGGTCAAAATAATGTCATAAAAATTTTCTTTTATCAATTAACTTACATATTATAAAGCTAATTAAATCACTTTTGGTGTGACCATCCTTTGCGTGTAAAAATCTGCTTTTTGCCTTGTGCACTTCACATATGTTCAGGAGTTTTGAAGGGTATGTTCTTGAAAGCATCTTTGGGAGATTCTCAGTTGTTCTGTTTCTTCATGTCAGACACATTACAGACGGTTGATGTTTGTAGATCGGTGATCTCTGTGTTGGTTAGCACTCGGCTGATTGGTCAGCTCCTTTTGCAAATGACAAAAATCGCTTAATGCTATTATTACATTTAATTACCAAATGGAATGTTTAGGAAATGTAAACTATATTTCCACTACGACTACAGCACAAACTATAAGGAATAATGACTTAAAACAGTGTTTTTTACAATACTGGCAAAATAATTATTTTTCGTCTGATACAATTTCGGCCCCACACTGTATACGTACCGAGGTTTCAGTGGTTTTTGTTGAATTATGGGCCCATAGCATACCCTAAAATAAAGAACTATTGGCCAGAACTACCTGCATGAAGTAATCGGCTGGAACCATTGAAAATGAGGACTGTCCCGCAAGTCCGGCTCAACCCCATCGAGCAAATTTGGCGCGAGTTGGAAAATAAACTGGACAGATATACTGTACATTCAAAATAAAGCCTTTGGCTTGAGTTGCAGGAGGCATGGGATAACATTAGTGTTGAATTTCTCAGGAAATATATTGACACTATGACGGAGAGATGTGATGCTGTAATCACTGCAAAAGGTGGACATACCAAATATAAAAGTTAAAAGTGGATAAAAACAGTACAACTCACTTCATCTGATATTTGTTGTGCTCAGAGAAACCATCTGCATGTTTCATGAACATTATGAATATTATCCTGTTTTGGGCGGCCAACAGGTACAATATTTTCTGTCTAACAATTTTGGGCCACCACTGTATATATATGATATATATAATAATAAAAATAAAAGAAGTTAATAGTGGTCTTAAGATATTGTTATACTCTAATCCTATTGATGTTTTATGTTTTTGTACAACATTGAGGGTTATAATGAGTTATAAAATATTGGGTTAATGCTAAGCATTGTTCTTTATTCTTTTGCCAGGCTGCAAAGGGATGTGGGATATTATTGCTTGCTGGCCATCAGCCAAAGTTGGGGAACATGTGGTTATTCCCTGTCCAAATTATTTCAGACACTTCTCTGATCTTCATGAGGGTAAGTTGAAATCACCCTCAAAAAACTTTGATGAACTTCAAGGCATTAAGCAACAGCTGTAACTCTTGAAGAAAAGTGCAAAGTGTCTTTTTGTCATTTTGTCAGCCTCAGTCATGGGCTGTCATAGGCTGTCACATCGCTGTAAAGCTAAAAGTTTTGAGGCACTTCAGTGTCTGAAGTTGTTCAGAAGCTAATCTGAAACTCCCTCATACTCACTGGAGTAGTTTGTTTGGTATCACACTTCTCAAGGCAAAGCGATGAGCTTGGGAAAATGATAACTCTAAAATAAGCCCTTAATTGTCAAAGTAAAACAAAACCAATTTTTCCCCTCTAGCAAACGACATTTTAATGGTATGTTGTCATCAGTGTACGACAACATTAATAACATGTTTGCAGAACGCAGTACAACTACTGACTGTGGGTTACATTTTACAAGCAGAACCGCTGCTTTGAGTGGATGGAATGGCTAATTCATTAGGGGGCAAATCAGACACATTGATTGAGTATGTACTACCATTAGGTCACACTTGTTTATCTGATAATTCTGTCTCAGCCACATCACACCAGAAACTATTAATTAAACTCATTAAAAGTCTGGCAGCATACCATGTTCAGCAGACTTGCATTAACCTGTTATACAAAGGATGTCTTAGGGCAAAGTTCAAATTCAAATGAATTTCTTATCTTTAAACAATTATAAAATTCTTGGTAACTTTACAATAAGGTTCATTAGTTATCATTAGTTAACTACATTAGTTGACAAACTAAGAATGAACATACTTCTATACATGTATTATTATATTCATGCTATTTTCACATTTTACTAATGTATTATTGAAATCAAAAGTTGTGTTTGTTAACATTAGTTAATGCACTGTGACCTAACATGAACAAACAATGAACGACTGTATTTTTATTACTACATTAACCAAGGAATACATAAAGGTGTAATAATGTAGTGTGCATTGGTCTTCAGTTAAATTAATAGACCTTCACTAATGTTAACGAATGACACCTTATTGTAAAGTGTTGCCAAATTCTTGATTTTAATGGTTCCAAACAGTAAATGCCTTAATTTTTACTACTTTACTACATCCTTTACATGTCTTACAGTATATGAACCTGTTGCTTGACCTATTTATTGTGGGGTTTTTATATTTAGTTATTGGGTTTTCTTATACATAAACTAATCCACCCAAACAAGTTAACACACGCATAATAAATAAATAATAATAATATTTTGTAAAACATAGTCAGTGACAAAGGAGATGAGATAATGCACAGCAATTGAATGTGTTGCAAATCCTTCTTCTTCTGAATTTGATATTAAAAATTTACAACATTTAAAACAGATATAAAAATCAAAGTAAATCTTCTTCATCGTTATAATTTACCTTCTAATTGTAATGCAAATAAAAGCATTTTTATTATATGCCATTAGCCTCAGACTGTCTGATTCCACTGTACACTGCAGCTCTAATTGACACTAACTTATTAATACACTAGTACATATCAAATCTCACTGTGTAGATCGTCTAAAGTGCAAAAGGCCATGGCACTGCATCAGTACAATCTAATGGAAGCATGTCCGTTTCCATTCATGGAAAATACAGCCTCTGTCTGAAGGATGACAATTGTGTCTTCAGAGAGTGACTCAGTGTTGGGCAAGTTACTCTGAAAATGGAATCAAATTACTGATTACTTATTTTAAAAGTAATCACGTTACTGTTCAGATTACTTTATTTCAAAAGTAATTAGAAATTAGTTACATTACTAGTTACGTAACTTTTTTCTCCATTAAATTTATGAAACCCCAGCATACACGCTCCCGATAAATACTTGTTATTAAAGCATCAACATTCACAAAACACTGTTATTTTAACTAAAGCAACGGCTGCTAACGTGCATGATTTGCTGTCAGAATGCCATCACAGAGCGCTGCATTTATATCTCTAAAGACATCTCAGTGCATCGAAAAAAAAAAAAAAAAAACAATCTCACAAATCGCTGTTATACAAATAAATATATGCATATGAATCTTTCCAGATGCTACACGCTTCTTATAATGAGAGGATTCGTGAGCACGCAAATTTCAGCACTGCTTTGCTCAATGCTGCAAACACGTGTTATAGCCTAAATAGAAACTTTGCATATGCTTTTACCTGTTAATCGTTTATATTGTATATTAGTTCGTGTTGCTTTTGTGCAATAGATGCATAACAATTTATTTGTTTTAGATATTTTATGTTTAGAGATTTCTATTTTGCGGGAGTCCCGTGAAATTTTTCCTCCCACCCGCACACCACAATTGTTCCTACCCGCCCACCCCCTCCCCCACTCCACCGACCATCACTTACCATCTCTCCCCGCCGCACTGCTGTTGCTCGGGTCTCGCGGGATCAGGTCTCTAATCCACTGGCACTTGACTCGTGTGCTATACATCCTTTTTACAATCTCTAGATTATAAAACACTGCATTCGTCCGCATTACGCGGCAGTACTTAAGAGACCCGGCTTGTACCTATACGCTAATTATATTTTGAAAATTATAATGCGTTAAATTACTCCGTTACTAAAAAAGTAATCAAATTACAGTAACACGCTACTAAGTAATGCGCTACTGCCCAACACTGGTGATGAAAGAGGGCTGAAAAAGAGAGCACATCTGCTTTGAGGAGTTCTGGATTTCAAGCAGTTATTTCTGAACACACTGAACACTGAACACTTTAGGAATGAAGAATAATAATGACACGAGCCCATAGACTGTAGCATGAGCGAGCGGGATGTGCAGGGTACGAGCTGGAATGACCAGCTGTAATAATGTAAGATTTTGTAATTTTTCTTTGAAATGTCCGGTTAGATTTTTTTTCAACTGCTCATTCATGCTAGTTATATGGAACTGTGGATTATTCTGGTCATAGTGGTTCCTAGCTAGCAGTCTGGATAAAAGATGCAGCCCCTTCGTTTAGCACAGAGGTTTAAAATCGCTGCCGTGTAAGAGAGTTTTCATGCCAGTGACATTTCTAGGCTGAAAGAACATTGGAGAAATTAGTTTGAAAGTGTTGTGAAGATGAAGAGCCGGTGCTGATGACTCAAACAAAAATCTGTGTTGTTAGCAACCCAGAGACAGATAACAGTGTTACTTCTCTGGGAAGTGGACTTTTAATGAGGTCACTTTATTTTTTGCTAATTTTTAAAATGTCTTTTATTTATAGATTTTGTCCTTTTCCCAGATCTAGACTTTTAATCGTAAAATCTAAAAAATCTATCATAAAAGTACTTTTTTAAAACTTAAGAGATTCAAACAAAAAAAGTTAAATCAGAGAACATTTCAATATCATTTTTGCATGATCTTTTTCTTTAAGTGTAGTTTAAAAGTTTATATATATATAAGTATTTTTTATCACCTGATCACCTGTTGTTCTCTCAAGTACAGTCATAGTCTGCTTCTGTATGTGTAAGGTGTATTATATACTGAAGTATTCATGAAGGTGCTCAACCTCAGCGTTTAATTAAAGTGTAGGCTTTAGTCTTATTCTTGTTATGTCATTCAGTCCTTTCAGTAGTGCTTAATTAATGAACGTTTGATTAATGAGGCACAGTATTTCACTGTTGTTGTTGTTGTATTTTTTTTAGTGCCTGGGGATTGTATATATCACAAAGCATTAGTTAATTCAATCATCTAGCAAAGCTGCTTGTTTCATATGCAGCCGAGTGTGAAGGTGGCCACATTTGAGAGCTGAATATAAATGTAATCATACTCATCAAAGTGAAAGTGGATCAGTCATGCATTCCTTTGCTTATATGACTCCCCACAGCCAAATACTGAAGCCCCTCTGGTGGTTCCTCGTCATTTGATGAGCAAGTGTTTTTTTTAGCAATATAGCTCAGTTAAATGAAAAAGAACAGAGTTACCATTTGAGCCCTGTTTTAGCTCTGCTGTTCTGAGCAGTGTATGAATTCTCACCGCACTAGCTCTAGTACAAGGATAATATAGCTGCATTCTGATTGACTGGATTCCTAAATGCTGTGTTCACTGTTCCCTACACACTGAGGAGGGGATATCTGTCGATTGATAAAATCTGTTTATTTGGAATGGCCAGAAAAGGCATCAAACTTGAGTCAGATCAAGTCTTATGTTATACATACTATACTCAATAAATAACTATTAAATATATATTGTAATTTTATTACTGGCATATTGGCTTTATTAGTACCTATAAAGTACATATTAATGCCTTATTTTGAATGACCATATTTTAGAACCCAAGCCCATACCTAATTTTAACAAACTTGCAAGCTATTAATAAGCAGCAAATAAGGAGCTTATTGAGGCAAACTAAAGTGTGACCAATGCAATTTACATAAGGTTATATTAGGTAACACTTTATTTTACAGTGTCTTTGTTACATATGTTACATGTACTATAGTAATAGCAGTAAATTATGCTTAAATACAAGCAACTAAACCAAAGTCTAACCCTAATTATATAGTAAGTATACATAGTTACAGTAATTATTATTACTCAGTACATATTTTGAAATTATTTGTATAACTACACTGTAACAAGGGCACCTTAAAATGCAGTGCAACCTATAGTATAATGAATTTTTCAGTTAAGCATTAGTAAATAGTTATTTGCAGTGATTAATATGAAAATAAATGTAATCAGGTATATTTGCAGTATGAATGTGAGGATGATCTGCAATCAATAAGCTTGCAACATTCAAACAATTTTTTTATCACATTTATTATATCCAGATTTCGTGTTCTATTCAGGTGGACTGCAGTGACCGCTGACTTAATCTCCACTTCCTGTGAGGTGATATATTATTTCCTCTGCCATTTGCAGTGTCTTTTTTTAAATGAAGCGTCTTTATGATTGAAAGCTTAATATAGTCGAACATCCTGTATAGTTCATTTCAAATGGCACTATCGCAAATGAAACATACTGTACCAGTGCTGATGGTGAAATACCACTCAGGAGCAATTTCTTTTACTTAAGTTCCACACATTTCTGATGGATTTTCAGTTAAAGCATATACAAGCACAGTAATGCTCTCTCTTGAATGGGAAAGGACAGATTATGCTTTTCAGAATGATAAAAGTCTGTCCGTAGTTCAATACCAAGGATTAATGTGGCATTCTGGATTTGCTTCATGGGATCTCTGTGGCTTATGACAAAGCCGGAGGTCCACTGGAATAATGTGTGAAGATGGATATATTGCATGTGGGTGTTTGCACACGTTGATAAATGTGAGAGGGTTGGCGTCAACCTTACATGACAAACAAAGCTTACACTAACAGCCAAGAGTAAACATCCCCTTCAGTAAATTTACACAAGCTTTCAGGTGCTGGTTTTTGTTGAAGTAACATGTTTGTATAAATGCAGTGTATTAAATTTAGCTGATTTTAATCCATGTCTTTCTGATAATCACAACAATATGCATATCAGATAAAGCAGGGAGTAGCATCAGGTATTAGATGGATTTGTTTATAGCGAGTGAAAACGAATCATGCTTGATAAGCATGTTGTAGCTTTCATTATTAATGTTATAATTTATTCAAATCAAGGCTAAAATATTGTTTTTCATGTGGGTAATAATTATGATTCAGATGTTGTGTGCTGTTGGATTATGGGAAAGAGATTTTCCATCAGGCACCTAGAAGTCGAAAGTCAACTGTATTTCAAGAAGGTGACAGTTTTCAAATTGTTTTAGATGGGATCATTTATCATTTTATTATTATGTTGGGATAATCTGATCAGCTCTTCACACTCTTGCAAAGGAAAATGTAATCCTCTTTTTTTTTTGTCTTGTCTTTTCTGATAATGTTCTGTCAGCTTGTCTTGTGATTTTTTTGCATTTTGCTTGCAAGATTGTAAAAGAGAAAGATTATTTATTTAACGCATGCAATTTATGATTGTTTTATTTTTTTCAGAATGGAAAAACTCCTTATATTCAGGTGTGCAGAATTATTAGGCATGTTTTCTTTTACTGATAAAATGAGCCAAAAAAGAGGTTTAACTCAGACTGAAAAGTCTAAAATTGTTAACCCTAACCCTAACCCAACCCATGAGAAATATTCAAAACTTATGCAATACAGAAATTGCAAAGTTAAGACATGACCGTTGGACAGCAAAATGCTCACTGGGACAGCGGGGTCAGAAAAAACAGGTGGAGAAGAAAAGACACGTTAACTGCAAAATATTTCAGAATTAATGTGAAGAATTAGATGTAAAACAGGAAAAGGCAGGAACGTGTATCTCCAAAAATGGCAACCTTCTTGTAGTCTCCAGATTACAAGGTGCAGTTCTCATCGATTTTGCTTGGTAAAAAAAAAAAAAATGACCCTCACTTAATAAGAATATCCTTCTAATATTGTGACATCATTGACACATTTTTTAATAGGCTTTTATGGACAGATATGAGAGTGCTCTTGAGGACAGCACCACATCCTCGTGTACCCTGTTGAAGAATTTTTATCTTCCCGATCTGGGCGTAATTTTTGGAGGTCTTCATTTTTTATTCCATCCTCCTATCCTGAAAGTCTGTCTTGCCAGGATTGACTATATAGATATTCTATTATATACTGTATATATATATTATATATATATAATATATATATATATTATATAGCAGGAATACATATTATCTATATATATCTAGATATATACACACATTTACATTTTCTCTGAGTTCCACTTCACTCCACTTAATCTTCAGTTTATATCCTGTGTCTTACAATAGCTTCACTTTTACTGATCCATAATTTGACAGGCTGCTGTTTTATTCCTTTTTATTGTTGACTAAGTGAACCGTATAATTGTCAGTAACAGAAACAGAAACTGATGTTAATCACATGTAAATGTTAAAACTTCTTAATCATTTCATTAATCATTGCGTTAGCTGATTAACCTGTTGATTCATTTAATGTTTGTGCTTTCCATCAATTAATTTATTTTGGTCTGTTTTCTTAATGAGCCATTCAGCCAGTTAACTTGCAGACACAGAAACCTTCACGTATAGTACCAGAGAAGTGCTGCTTTTGTAGCCTTGGCATACTGCAACTGTGTTTAGTACTTACCATTATTGACTTTTATGGTGCATCTTCCGAATGATGAATGAGCAGATCAATACCCATTAAATGAACAATAAAACTCTCAACAGCTTATTAAAGCTACACAATATAATAATGACAAAAATGTTGTCTTTGGGTAATTATAGAGGAGATAATACACTATTTTCTTAATTTCTTGTGTCTAGAGTTAAAGGTTTAAGAAACAGAGTCCATGTTTTCCAATTAGAAATCAGTTCTCCCCCCAATTTTGACAGGCACTGAGTATAGAAAAGATCAGCAAAAGGTTGTTTTATTTTTTGATAATAATGGTACAGATTAGGGTTGGAAAGGGGTGGAAAATATCTGGTAAATTTCTGTAAACTTTCCAAAAATCCCTGGAATAAACCAAAACATTTCTGGAATATTTCTGAAATTTACTGAAAATTTTCCACCTTTTTGCAACTCTAGTACAGATTCATGTAGTTTACTTGATTCTTCTCAGGATGAGTTGGATGCCAAAACTATAGACAAAACAATGGCCAGTTCATTTTTAACAAGTAGATATTAAAGCAGACCTTATTGTCATTTTTTGCCACCTTCAAATTTAGTCCAAAGTGTGAGTTGCTGCGTGCATTAAGATATTAGTGGGGACTTGTAATTTGGACAAAAATTCTTCCAACTTTTGGAAAATGGTTTGTACTGTATCTGCGAATATGATTAATTCAGAAGCAGACATCATTGTTATATAGGTGGAGGTCACTTCATGTCGGTGCAGGCACAGGTGGTCTTTGTGCATAGATTTGACGCATTTAAGTTATTTCTGCTGGCATTTGTTCTTTCGTAAAGTAATTTTTTTGTTTTTTAACAGAGTGTTTCCATTTGAAGACGTTGTTGTATAGCTCTATTCAGTGTTCATTTATGAAACAGCTTCTTTCAGCGTTCACATATCAAGCACACTGAAGAGAAACCACATGCGGGAACTCCTTCGTAGTCTTTTTAATTCAAGCCTGAGTGAAATTGATTGGTTTGTTTTGGATCAATACGTGGCATTGTAACATGGGACCCGCTTTGAATGCACTGAGGAGGAACTAAGTGTCCTTCCTCCTGAAGTATATATCATATTTTTCAAATTTTGTGGACCGTAAGACAATGCTGTCTCTAAATGAATCATCGTCGAGGGATACCTATACCTAGTCCTTGAATGTCTCCCTTGTTCTTATACAAAAGTTTTTTGGATGAGTCAGATTGTGGTATAATCTATTCTCTCAGAATTAATTGGACACTATTTTTTTGGTCGCAATGATTTTTTCAGTAGTGTAACAGTAGCTGGTTTCAAAGTACTTTACTTGCTTTTTTAGTAACAAGCTAATCTTTTCCATGTAGTGCAAATGCATAAGATTCTAATTCATTCTAATGAATCAGTTCATATAAAACGGTTTTCTCTCTTGTGCTGTATATGGAAATGTAAAGTCTGATTCATTCTAGTGAATCGATTCATCATAAACAGTTCTCTCTCACATGTAGAACTGGAAAGTCAGATTCATTTTAATGAATCAGTTTATCTTAAATGGTTCTCTCTCTCTCATACTATGTAGTTGGAAAGTCTGATTAAATAAGTGAAATGGTTCCTAAACGATTCTCTTTCGCATATGAAGAGTTGGAAGGTCTGATTCAGTTTAGTGAATTGGTTCAACTTAAATTGTTCTCTCGTATAAAACATTGAAAACTGTCATACTCTTATAAATTGGTTGCGTTGAATGAACACATTAAAAAAAAGATTTTAAAAATTGATTTACTAATTTAAATACTTTTTACTGTTTTTGATTTGGTTACATAAATTAGGATGTTTTGTTATATTTAGTAAAAAATTACCATTTGATAGGGTAAAGCTAATTTATTTATTTATTAAATTACAAATTAAAAATTGATTACAAAAAATATATGATTTTCAATTTTTTTAAAAACAATGTTCCAAAAGAACCTTCATGTAGTAATTATTTTGTTCATAACGGATTTTACTATCCTTTTTCAACCATTTTTGTGACTGTATTTTTAGCCTAACTCACAGCGATAACATTGTCAATACACTTAATATAGATACTTTTTTTAATTTGTTAAGAGTATTGATTTACAAAAATACTATTCGTTTCTCTTGCTTCAAACTTTCATTTTAATTAAATCTTGTACTTGACGTGTTTCTTTGTAACTGTAATTTACTACCAATTGCTGATTGAAAAGTTGTTTCTACACTATCTTTCACATAGCTTCCTCAACACTGGGTAATCTTATGCCCAGAATTTTGTTTTCTCCTCCAGCTCTCAAATAAGTCATTGTTCATATTTGGATACACACAGCTCAAACCTGTGCTCCGGTCAGCCACAGTGCCTCAGTTGGGTCTCTTTGCGCATGATTGGATGCAGTTTTTGCATTCTTGTGACAGTGCTTGCCGAGCGGCAGAACACCTGAGTGAGGGGTTGACGTGGCCTGTGTTTTCTCTACTTTATTTCAAAAAAGGCCGTTTGCTTTAATTTGGGGACACCCTCCAGGCCCACTCTCGGGCTCCTGGCATTGTCAGTTTAAGTCCAGAGGCAATAACATGCAGATTCCTAAAAGAGTACGCAGTGTTGTATCTTTGAGGTTAATGCACCTTGTAAATTTCCTCACACAGTAACCTGCTCAAAAGACCTGTACTGCGGATGCTGCCGGATGGACCCGATGGAAATCGCAATACTGTGTTATAATCTGAAATGGCACTGTTCGATGTAGTACAAATACCCTATAAACTGCGGCGTACCTGCAATTTTTAATGGTAAATACTGTAAAATCCTACTTTAAAAAAAAAAAACAGTTTGTTACCATTAACAATTTTTACATTTACATTCTTTTCTATACTGTTATATTTACGTTTTGAAAGTGAAAAGAACAGCCATTTTTAGTATTTCTGACGACCTGTTGATTGACATTCCCAGAATCCTGGTGTTACCATTCACAGTAGTCAACAACTGTTTCTTCTTACTTTTTTGCTCAGTTATGTACATGATCGTTTTAGTTAGCTTATGTTGTTAATTCTGTATATATTTCGTTTATTGTCGTGTCACATTAGGTTTTTTATATTTGTCCTGTGACACAGCCCCTTCTCGGATTAGTATTTGACTCAGATTGGAAAAAACCTCTACTTGTGTATCTACTATAGTTTTTTCTCATTACCACCTGTGTTTTAATAGTTTGTCCGTGTATTATAAAGGAACAAGCGATTGTTAGTTCTTCACTTGTTCAAATTCCTTACATTTCTATACGCTTTTTCTGGTACTCTCAAAACGCTTTACATAGAGGGGGAGATCCCGCACCCACCACCCATTTTGTAATATTATATCAGTTAACAATAGAATGTCGGTTTACAGTGTACACTGTACTAAACTGATACGATTTTTTTCAGGTAAGTGGTTGCAAACAATTTTACTTTTAGCTACCAATTTAAAAAAAGTATATATTTTGAAAGGTAGTCACGACTTTGTTTATTAAATGTAGCTAAATAAATTGATGCCACCACTTTACTTAAAAACTGGTAGTACATTCAATGATCGTTTTGTTTCAGTGTACTTTACCATCTCCTGTATGTGTGAGAGACTTAGAAAGCACCATACTTTCAAATATCTTAATGATGTTCTGTCAAAACTATTTTTTTTAAAACTCCACTGGCATTATAACACAGCCAAAATGCTACCGACTCTGGACGTATTGACTTTAGCTTGCATGAAGCGATCGTCTGCTCTCACCCAAAAAAACAGCTCTTACATTCACCCTTTTTCAGTCACTGTTTAGCTGCTTTTCCACCAGCCTTTTTATTGTCCCCACTAGTGCAAACGACAAGTCAAAAATAATAGTGCCTATATATTACGTTGGCACGTCGGGGTCAGCCTTGGATCATGTGTAAACCATCAACATCCTAAATCCATCCTGAAGCAGATCGTAATATAACCTGGAAAACACCTTGATCTTTTGACAGAGTGTAGTTAATGAAGAGCAATGACTTTGCCCTTTGATGAAAGCGTTCCCAGCAGGTGGTCGCATCACAGATGGGTAATCAGCACCACAGGTCCTCAGACCCCAGGGAATAGGCTGGCATGGACTTACAAGAACTTTTATTTTTTTCCCCCCCGTTGAATGAGTGTCTTAAATGCTCCTTCTGCATGTTCAGTTTTTATACGTTAACTTCGGTCAAGACATATAGGGTGTTATTTGAATATGCTCTATGCAGTGGAGGTCCTTTTAGCAAACGCGTTGCGTGGATAGAAAGGCACAGTACCCATTCTCTTACCCAAAAGATATGCCCTTAAGTACAGACATTCTTTTCAACTCCCGATCCATAAGTGGACAAAAAATGCAGTGCATTGATCAGAGTCACAGACTGCGTTGTTTTGTTTTTTGAGCTTTATGTTTATATTGGTGCGAATGCATGGTATTACCCACTGTCGTCATATTGTAACTAGATCAGTATGCGGGGTTTAAATTTATTAGATTTGCACCTAAGCGCAAAAAATATATTTGCTGTGCTGTTAATAGCAATAAAACATCACCAGCATGAAAAGCATGTTATGATCCCCTATACTCGAACACCTGTTTACGTTTGAAGTCATTACACCTTTTTAAGGTTTTTTTGTCAGAAGTCTTCATTTTCTGATCAAAGTACAATCAAACATATCCTTCAGAACTCATCTAATCTGCGGATTTGCTGCCAGAAACATTTCTAATTAAATCACTTTGAAAACCGTTGTGCTGCGTTCTATTTTTGTGTCAACTATGACGTTTTTTCCAAGATCTTTTAGAGACTAAAAGTTTACATAACGTATTGTATATTAAAATATGTAATCTGTTGTAATATTGTAAATGTATTTTCATGTAATGTGTCCTTGCTGATAAAGTATTAATTTCGTCTTTCAACAAACCAGTCGTGACCACCTCAACCAACAGAGTGTAATTTAAAGATTCAAGGAAGAATAAACTGTTCCGTCTATTATAAACGGGTATGTCATGCTGTTCTTTTGCAAGGATAGTTTCTTTAGGTCGGTGAAGGATCGGCTACACCATCGGCACAGTGTTTCGCTCATCTCTCTCACCACTGGCCTTGTCATACTTTGATAATTCCTGTAAGAAATCTACTTTGTTAAAACTATTGCCTAACATGTAACTTGCTATGTGCGGGGTGAGATAGGTTATTTCTTGCAAAATATTTTGCAGTTCCATCTGTGTCTTTTATGATATACGTACTTGCTTTAACCGTTTTTAAAGGGGTCCTATTTTGTTCTTTTACAAAGTCTTGATTTTGTTTTTGGGGGTGTACTAGAACATGCTCTCATGCTTGGTTGTTCGAAAAACGAATTATTTTTCACATAATTTAACTTTATTCATCGCCTTTCCTGCCCCATGCTATCACAACGGCTCGCATTATTTCCGGCTTTGCATGAGGTCCGCCTTCTGAAAAACTAAATGTGTTGTGATTGGTTAGCTTTCCCAGTGCGTTGTGATTGGCGAACATCTTAGACGGTGTTTCAGTACTGCCACGCCCCTTGGTCCGTCTTTCAACAAAAGCTTTTGGGTGAATCCGGCACTGTACTGTGTTATGTTGTGGAAGCTGTCCTCAGTAAAGTGTGCAGCACACAATAGCAAATTGGGGTTTTAATGCTCAGGAACAGAGTTAAAAATAAATTGCAACCACTGTTTCCTGACATCATCCGCTTTCGGAAGTGAAAAAAAACAGCGTTTCAGGCGGTCGTACACCGGACGAGAAGTGCAGCGTTTAAAATTCAAATACTTTATTTTCTATTAGTGTAGGCACACCGGCGGTGCTGTTCGGCGTCTGTCCGCAGCGCCCAGCAACGTCGTGTTATACTTGTAAGAATTGTTATAGACCAGCGGTTCTCAATCCCAGTCCACGCGTACCCCTGCTCTGCATGTTTTGCACGTTTCTCTTTGTTAACACACCTGATTCAGAACATCATCTCGTTAGAAGTGAGCTCCGTCCATGAACTGTGTTCCGATTGACATGCTCCCTACACAGTGTCCATTGCTCCCTACTCCCTGAGCAGGGGAAATCCGTTGAAGTTTACTTCACTTCGGAATATTCATTTACAGATTTGCGCTCCGCTGCTGCCTGCAGTGTCTTCACACACAAATGAAACTTACTAGAGAAGCGTGAAGTGGGACATAATATATTTCTGTAAATAAATACAATTTAAATTTGCGTCTCTCACACTTAAATGCCCTTTGTATGAAACACATACGCTCCCTTCAAACTGGAATCATATAATGTAATGTCCACTTCGCAGGGCACTTAATCAAATATAACAAACGTCTGAAGCAATAAGAGAAACATACAAAATGTGCAGAGCGGTGGTACACGAGGACTGGAAGCTGCTGTTCCGAGACATCCACCATTTGAGGCTACAGCACAGCAGCAGCTCTTCTTCTTGGTTTTCTCTGAGGCACTAACTCTGCAGCACTTCTTCTTCGTCGTCTCGTCTGATGCAGTCACTCAACCAAGCGTTCTAACCACGACCTCGCCCCTCCCCACCCCCCAACCATTAAAATTTCTGTAGGCGGGAATTATTTTAATAGTATTCTAATGGGCCGCTTTGTGACATCACAAAGCCCAGAAACCAAACTCTGTAGTCCAAACGAGCCGTTTGCTGTAGTTCTTGAAAATTGATTTTTTTTTAAAAACTAAATATCTCCCTTTGGAGTGGACTTTGAGATTTGTAACTTTCTAGATCTTTTTTATGCCCAAACATACACACTACACACTGACTAAAATTAAAAAAGTGAAAAAGCGAATAGACCCCTTTAAAAGCTCTATCCAAGGCATTATTGCTAAGTAAATGAGTTCATTCCTAAACGCCAACTCTTGAAAGGAACCTAGACAGGGCAGTATTACATTGCTTTTATTACACAACAACTGCAGTAACAGGTCAAAGACGGTCCCATACAAGTCAATTCAGTTGAGAGTGTTAACATTTACATGTTATGTGGACTACATTTGTGGCTATCACATTATTTTTAAAATCCTAATTAATATTACGGATGTTCCACTAGAAAGTCATGAATAATATTAATACAATATTAATTTAAAATATTTATCAGAATTAATTTGAATGTTTCTAGACACAAAAATGCTTTTGATGCTTAATACGTTTTTTCACATTAATTTTTTTCTGTCAAATACAGGGCTCAGTGAGTCCTACTAATGTTTCACATTGAAGGATGTCATTTTGATTAAGCTAATGGTTAACAGGCTTTAAACACAGAAAACAGTGCTTCATGCGTGGTTGTAGCCAACCCCAGATTCACCATGGGGCGTCATGGAGTCAGTTAATCACTGAAGCTGTCGAGGATTAAACAGCAAACAACATGCATCCGTTTTGACACTACAGTGATTGATCTAGCTCACCAGAGGCAAAACGGTCTGCTAATGACAGAGATAAGAGCTATCTTACATGTATATTCCAACACACACATTTCATCTTGGCCAAACAAGACTCCCCCTCCATCAGAGAATCATTCCAGTGGGCATTAGTGCTCACATGTAAACCCAGTAGTGAACCATAAACACTGTTTTAAACCGTTTAAATAACACCAAGTTAGCATTCAAATGGTGTAGGCAATATCATTTATGTATGAATTAAACACTGCATGCATTTGTGGATCAGACTATTTATGATGCTCTTCTGGTGGATGATTTATTTTTGTCATGGCACTTTGCGGTGACATGCTCATTATAGTAACTGCTATAGAGGTAGCTTACTCATAATATATGTGACCCTGGACCACAAAACCAGTCTTAAGTCGCTGGGGTATATTTGTAGCAATAGCCCAAAATACATTGCAGGTCAAAATTATAGATTTTTCTTTTATGCCAAAAATCATTAGGATAGACACGGCTTTACTCTCTCTTGATGCAGAGAAGGCCTTTGACCGCGTCGAATGGCACTATCTATTTGAGGTGCTCACACGCTTTGGCGATACATTTTGTAAATGGGTTAGATTACTGTGTACTGGGCTCGCTGCAGAAGTTTTGACCAATAATGTGGTCTCTAAATCTTTTAGTATCTCTAGGAGTTGCCCACAAGGGAGTCCTCTTTCACCTTTATTATTTATCCTTCCAATAGAACCATTCGCCATAGCGGTACGGGCGCATAATGATATTTATGGAATCCAGGAGAGTCATCTGGAACATAAATTAGCATTATTTGCAGACAATATTATTTTGTTCCTGAAAAATCTGAGTAGCTCTGTCCCCACACTCCTGGATCTCATTGAAACTTTTGGAAAAATATCTGGATATAAAGTTAATCACTCCAAATCATCTATAATGTTACTTAATGAATCAGAGAGAGAAAAATAACCAAGATTATGCTTCTATCTTCGATTCAACAGATAATTTTACATATCTGGGTATAAAAATTGTTCATGAAGATTGCTCAGATTAATTATGACCCAATTTTGGAAGCTACTACTGTCACGGCCCAGGTGTGTGGATGCCGCAGGATGACAATGACACAAGAGAATTCAAGAGGATATTTCTTGTCGCACAACCAGCAAGACGACCGACAACTACCGCACACAACTCCTTCACTTCACCTCACAATACCGACAAACTCTAACGAGAGACATGAACAGATATAGGCAGTTAACCGGGGACGACAGGTGGGCACATGAGGTGATTAGACAATTTAGATGGCTAAACCAACACAAGGGAAGAACCACAACAAACCGTCCACAGTGTGTTACTTACTCCCCCTCCCGGAAGTGCGTCCTCTCACCCGTGAACCGAGGGAGTCGGATTGGGGAGCAAGATTGGATGTGAGATGTGCAGGGGAAGGCAAGTCTGCAGGCAGAGCAAAAGGTGGAGGTTTCGGCAGGCGGACTGCTAACAGAGTCCAGGTATTGAGGCTATGGATGCAGAGCCATGGAGACTACAGAAGGGATCCGGATCAGGAGGAGCCATTTGTGACCTGGCACGGCATATAACTACGGCTCATGTGGAAGCCAACGAGGGGGAGCCATAGAGGAGGATTTCACCGTACTCCATTGGCCGACCACGTGGCGGAGCTGTGGAGATGATCCCGAGGCGAGACGTAGAGCCAACTATCCATGGGGAACGGCCGGGATCCGGTGGCCAGGAGTGAGCTGAGGGCTCTGGCCGACCAAAGGCAGAGTTGAGAACAGAGAATCCGCGGCTGACCCGAGTTGACTGAGGCCAAGGTGGTCTAGACAGGAGGAAGCGAGCCCAACGGATCCGGTTAGGACAGAGCACGAAGAGCAGCCAGAGGAGAGGATCCCAGAGGGGATTCGGTCGACGCCCAAACGCCAAGGCGAGCCATGGCGTGACGAGGGGCACGGTGGAGCTATTGGTCTAGGTTGACGGTGGCAGCGGGAGCATAGGAGCCGTAGGTGGAGCTACTGGTCTACGGACCGAGGTCAAGTCGGCCTCGGAGGCTGGTATCTTAGGCGAGGGAGAACTAAGACCATGTTGAGCTGGAGGAGGCCGAGCGTTTGGGAGGGGGGCATTTTGAGGACGGGCACGGAAGATTCTTGGCTGGAGCCTTCTGGCTAAACGTGGACAGATCCTTCCTACTCTCACAGAGGATCTTAGCCATTCCGAGCTGCGACTGGGATCGGGACCTTCTCGAGCTCGCCGGGATTGAAGAGCTCTCCTGGGCATACCCTAAGGATTCCCCTGGTCTCGTCCTCCCCATGTCACGTGCCCTCCGTTGTCACTTGGCCTAATACCTCCTGAAGTGTCCTCCGAAACCGCTCCAGCGAGTGATCCGGCTCTGGGCAGTCCCAAGGCTTCGGGCCCACGCAGGCTCGCCATACAGCAACGCGATCGAGAATGACACTTGGCCCCTCGGATCACAAACAGGGGTGGTGCATCTCCATGTACGGGAACATTGCAACAAGACCCTGATTGCCAAAGGTCCGTCCCCGCAAAGCTGGGCGTCCGGGCCATTTACGCGTGGTAATCCAGTAAAAAAGATAAAAACGACAAAAGTGGACAAACAAACAGGGAAAAGACGCCGCTAACTGTACCTTTTGGGTCGTTTTCCTTCACGGAACACAGTGGTGGAGGCAGGCGGAGGATGAAGACGACAAGGACTCCAAGAATATATTTCTGTCACAACAGACCCCCAACCAGACACACACCCCACACACACCCCCACCCACACACACACACACACACCACACACACCCACCACACCACACACGACCCGACCCCACACACACACCACACAACCACCACACACACAACACACACACGGGGTAACATTCAAATCCGACAAACTAGAACAATAGACAGGAACACAGATTCTGGCAGTTAACGCGTGACCGACAGGTGAACGCAATGAGGGTAATTAACTAATGATTAGATGGGCTAAACCAACACAAGGGTAAGAAACCACAACAAACAGTCCACAGGGGTGTTACACTACCTCATCAGTAGAATGCTGGACATCTTTACCTATCTCAATGATTGGCAGGATAAATATCCTAAAAATGAATATACTTCCAAAATTTCTCTATTTGTTCCAAAATATACCCCTACCCCCTCATCTTTGTTTACTAGAATTAAGAAATTGTTTACTAACTTTATTTGGCAAAATAAACGTCCCAGGCTATGTCTACCTTTATTATACCTACCATTTGATTGAGGAGGACTTAAATGTCCAAACATTCAGTGGTATTACTGGGCAGCCCAATTGCGTACAATCATGTTTTATTTTTCATCTGAAAGCCCTCCTGCTTGGGTGGACTTGGAATCATGTTCTATTACACCAAGATTACCATTGCACTTATACCTGTATTCGGCAGATCACAAACACCGAAGAAAAAAACACAGACAACCCTATTGTATCGAACATGATTAATATTTGGTTTGATTCTTGTAAATATTTGAACATAAACCCCTCCTGGTCACGTTTCAGTCCTATTTGGGGTAATGTTAATTTTAAACCAGGGAAATGTGATGCAGGATTTCGGATATGGGCTGAAAAAGGGTTAAGGAAAGTGCAAGACATGTACAATGAGGATGAAATATTTATGTCCTTTGCAGAAATATCAACCAAATATGGCATTTCAAAGACCCATTTTTTCAAATATCTTCAACTTAGAAGCTTTATATCCTCATCTCAAAATCATTCATTAGATATTCCTGTCATCTTCCCATTAGAGGCAGCAATCATAGGTCACTGTTATGATAAAGGTTCAATTTACTCTTTGTATGAATTGTTTGTATCTGGGTCTAATGTCTCCTCAGAATCTAAACTAAGATTATGGAAAGAAGATATAAATGATGAAATATCTCTAGAGGATTGGAATGAGGCATGCAAGAAGGCTCAAATACAGACAGTCAACAGTAGCTTGAAACTATATAAATACAATATAAATGGCTGATGCGAACATATATAACTCCTGTTATGTTGCACAAGTTTAATGATAATATTCCTGATACCTGTATAAAGTGTAATGAGGCGAGAGGTACACTGTACCACTGTATATGGGAATATGAGAAAGTGAAGTCTTTTTGGAAAGGTATAATTGATATGATTGACCAAATTCTATCAAAGAAATTACCACTGGATCCTAAGCTTTTTATTCTGGGTATATATCCTATCAGTCCTCTCTTACAAAGCAAAGAGGTCAGATTCATTGAAATGTGTATTTTACAAGCTAAACGAATAATTGCTCTTAATTGGAAAAATATCAATGAGCCAAGAATTGGAAAGTGGATTAAAGAAATGGCGTCAAACATGTCAATGGAAAAGATCACGTATATTGTCAAAAAGAAACAAAACATTTTTGAAAATGTCTGGAGACCGTTTACTAATTTCTTAAGGCACAATGTTAATGTTGGTAGCCTGCTACAACAAGCTCTGAGGGAGTAAGGTAATATCATGATCTTTTTACAGACTTGGGAAACACTCTTTACTTGATTTAGGTATCTCTACATTTTTATTTTATTTATTTATTTATTTATTATAATTTTTTTATTATNGTCTTGTATCCATTGGCAACACGCACCATTTGTGTTGATTGCAAGTGACGTCGCAGGTATCGGAGAGTACAAGTGGCGGTTGCAAGTGACTTCGTAATTTAGTTTTTTTTTTCTTGTCTTCACCACCTGGATACTGTTGTAAAATGTTGAGAGATTCAAACAAAAAGAAATCAATAAATAGAACAAAATAAAAAATAATATAGACTGCAAGTGACGTCGCTAGCGGAAGTGCAAGTGTCTGAGAATGCAAGCCTGAGAATGCAAGTCTGAGAGTGCAAGCGCCAGCTGCAGCCAGACCCGTCTCTTCAAAACAGTCAATCCACAGTAAAATTCACACAGCCTGCTTAAAGTACTAGGTATTTTTCACGAACCGTTGTGACTTCCATGAAAAGGTGACGTCAGAACTACTCAGTCACCACCTTCAGTCACCACTCCGAGCACTGCCCACAGTCCCACTCTCCTTTTGCCAAACCCCCAGACAACATCGCGTCCATTGCTGAGCAAGAACACGGAAACATGTCGAGAAAACGCTGTTCAGTCAGGATCTGAAGCTACAAACCCAATTCCAAAAAAGTTGGGACACTGTACAAATTGTGAGTAAAAAAGGAATGGAATAATTTACAAATCTCATAAACTTATATTTGATTCACAATAGAATATAGATAACATATCAAATGTTGAAAGTGAGACATTTTGAAATGTCATGCCAAATATTGGCTCATTTTGGATTTCATGAGAGCTACACATTCCAAAAAAGTTGGGACAGGTAGCAATAAGAGGCCGGGAAAGCTAAATGTACATATAAGGAACAGCTGGAGGACCAATTTGCAACTTATTAGGTCAATTGGCAACATGATTGGGTATAAAAAGAGCCTCTCAGAGTGGCAGTGTCTCTCAGAAGTCAAGATGGGCAGAGGATCACCAATTCCCCCAATGCTGCGCCTTCCCCTTCGAAAAATAGTGGAGCAATATCAGAAAGGAGTTTCTCAGAGAAAAATTGCAAAGAGTTTGAAGTTATCATCATCTACAGTGCATAATATCATCCAAAGATTCAGAGAATCTGGAACAATCTCTGTGCGTAAGGGTCAAGGCCGGAAAACCATACTGGATGCCCGTGATCTTCGGGCCCTTAGACGGCACTGCATCACATACAGGAATGCTACTGTAATGGAAATCACAACATGGGCTCAGGAATACTTCCAGAAAACATTGTCGGTGAACACAACCCACCGTGCCATTCGCCGTTGCTGGCTAAAACTCTATAGGTCAAAAAACAAGCCATATCTAAACATGATCCAGAAGCGCAGGCGTTTTCTCTGGGCCAAGGCTCATTTAAAATGGACTGTGGCAAAGTGGAAAACTGTTCTGTGGTCAGACTAATCAAAATTTGAAGTTCTTTTTGGAAAACTGGGACACCATGTCATCCGGACTAAAGAGGACAAGGACAACCCAAGTTGTTATCAGCGCTCAGTTCAGAAGCCTGCATCTCTGATGGTATGGGGTTGCATGAGTGCGTGTGGCATGGGCAGCTTATACATCTGGAAAGGCACCATCAGGCTGGCACTGAAATGGCCAGCCTGCAGTCCAGATCTTTCACCCATAGAAAACATTTGGCGCATCATAAAGAGGAAGATGCGACAAAGAAGACCTAAGACAGTTGAGCAACTAGAAGCCTGTATAGACAAGAATGGGACAACATTCCTAAACTTGAGCAACTTGTCTCCTCAGTCCCCAGACGTTTGCAGACTGTTTAAAAAAGAAGAGGGGATGCCACACAGTAGTAAACATGGCCTTGTCCCAACTTTTTTGAGATGTGTTGATGCCATGAAATTTAAAATCAACTTATTTTTCCCTTAAAATGATACATTTTCTCAGTTTAAACATTTGATATGTCATCTATGTTGTATTCTGAATAAAATATTGAAATGTGAAACATCCACATCATTGCATTCTGTTTTTATACACAATTTGTACAGTGTCCCAACTTTTTTGGAATCGAGTTTGTACATCATTGCACAGTAGGGCTGTGACGGTCGCCGTGACAACCGCATCACTCTGTAACAAGCATAATACAAAGTTTTGTATGCAAGTGTGATAATAGTAACAGTTGCAAATTGTTTTATTTAGATTATAAATCTATGCTAATTCACAAATTACCTCAAAAGACCATACATGGCGTTTGATCCTTTAGATTGACAGGTTTGAGCGCAGGAAAATACAGTACAGAAACCAAATACTACATCGCCAATCTGGAATCATTTCCATTCATGTCACCCATCCGCATTTGTATAAGTGTCTTCAAGTTCACGTGATCGCAAACACTCGGCTGGTCAGGTTTTTATTTACTGCATTCGGTGTTTGAAAAAAAAAAAACATGAATTACCATTCTAAAACATCCTGTTGTAAGCGTTACTGAGTCACGATTCGGGGTTGAGTTCGGCTCAAAAACAGGGTAAGGCCGGACATATTACGTGTTCTAGTACTTTACGGATTCAACAATCCACAGAGGCTACAGCATACATAACCAGAGTTACCGTGGTTGGCCTAGCCGTGGTCACTCGAAAACAACAGCCATCAGAAGGAGGCTCATGATATTAATTAGACAGGTCAAAATCGTATCGGTTAAGTATTAACACCTAGTTCCTGAAGGAGGAACGGAGAAGTCACGTCGGGGGACCGACGAATTGGGATCTCGCTTAGAAGGACCAATCTACTTCGAGTGTAAACTAACGAGCCAATGCACTTGGCATGCGATTATTGCATACAGCTGCTGCTGATCACAGCGTGAGTAAAAGTAGGCAGCAGATGCAGCGCATATACAGCTTTTCGCTTCGGAGCCGAGCGGTGATCCGGCCACTCAGTGTTGGTACAGGAGCTGTGGCGACGGGACGTGACGTCTCCGTTCCCTCCTTCAGGGAACGAGGGTTACATACGTAACCGAGACGTTCCCTTTCAGTCAGTCACTCTCGACGTCACGGCGGAGGACCGACGAAATTGGGATCCTAACAAAAGGCCACAGCTACCGCCCCTTCAAGTGTCCTGTGGAAGCCACCTGCGCCACTACTTTTTGGCGTAGGCCAGGGCTTACAACAAGAAGACCAGCTACTGCTGCTATGGCACTAACCAATGAGTAAGACTGGATAACACTAGGAAAACGTAACCGTTCTACTTGGAACAGGGACGTTATGGAAGCTCGAACCTTCCCGAAGGAGGTTTCGGAAGAAATACACATATGGACATCCCTTAGGTGCATATGAAAGAATGGAGGTGATTGAACCCTCTTGGAATGGCAGAAGTCTGCCGGGGAAACACGGGCTCAAGGCTATACTGTGGAATTTACACATATGGGATCCACTTAGGTCACTACATATGGAACCCAGCCCTCTACCAGTTCTCAAGGATTCATCGAGTGAAGGCCTGGCGCAGGACGTTCCGCCACGTCTGGCTGCCGAGGGGATGGAGAAGCTCAACAGGGTCTACTATATGGACCCTCTGGAGTGGGTTTTGCAAGCCGACCCGAAGCCGGGGCCACTCAGTGTGTCTACCCGTTTGAGGTGAGAACACAGGAGGATTCCGGCTCCACACGAAGGCTATAGAATATAGCGAACGTGTTAGGGGTCGCCCAGCATGCAGCCCTACAGATATTCGCCAGCGAGGCGCCACAAGCCAGCGCCCAAGAGGATGCAACACCTCTAGTTCAGTGAGCTCGCAACCTGAACGGGCAGAGCACACCCTGTGCCTGATAAACCAGGGTGATAGCATCCACTACCCAGTGGGCCAACCTCTGCTTAGAGATGGCATTCCCCTACTGCCGGCCTCCGTAACAGACAAAGAGCTAGTCTGAGATCCTGAAGCTTTGTGTCCGGTCTACGTAGCACCTTAAAGCTCGGACGGGACAGAACAAAGCTAGGGCTGGATCTGCCTCCTCCGGGGGCAGCGCTTGCAGTTTCACCACCTGATCCCTGAAGGGATTAGCGGGAACCTTGGGCACGTAGCTGGGCTGGGGCCTCAGGGTTACCTGGGAGTCGGCCGGCCTGAACTCTAGGCACGAATCGTCAACCGAAAATGTGTGCTGGTCCCCTACCCTCTTGATGGAGGCCCATGCCAGCAGGAGCAAAGTCTTCATTGAAAGGAACTTCAACTTAACCGCCTGCAAAAAGGCTCAAATGGGCCCTGTTGTAGTGCCGTGAGCACCAGAGTCAGGTCCCACGAGGGAATAGAGGGGGGCCGTGGAGGATTTAACCTTCTCGCCCCCTTAAGGAACCTGACGACCAGGTCATTCTTCCCCAACGACCTCCTTCTACGGGGTAGTGGTTAGCAGCGATGGCAGCGACATAATAGTTAAGGGTGGAGGAGACAGCCTTCGCTCCAACCCTTGCTGCAAAAAGGACAGCACAACACCGATCGGGCATCTCCGGGGGTCTTCAGGGCGAGAAGAACACCACTCAACGAACAAGCTCCACTTCAAAGCATAGGCGTGTCTCATAGACGGTGCTCTTGATTAAGTGATGGTGTCAACTACCTCTTGGGTTAGGTCACCTAGAACCTCCGCATCCCGTTAGGGACCAGACATGAAGTTTCCAGAGCTATGGATGTGGGTGCCAAAGGGTGCCCCGTCTCTTGAGTCAGTAAATCCTTCCTCAGAGGAATCGGACAAGGAGGAGCTGTCGCGAAGAGCATTAGTTCTGGGAACCAGGTCCAGGAAGGCCAATAGGCCACCAGCAGGACCTACTACTCGTCCTCCCTGACCTTGCACAGCAAATGTGCCAGAAGGCTCACTGGGGGAAATGCATACTTGCGAAGGCCCCGCGGCCAGCTCTGTGCCAGTGCGTCCGTGCCAAGTGTTTCCCTTGGTCAGGGCGAAGAACAACTGGCAGTGAGAGGTTTCTGGAGAGGCAAACAGGTCTAACTGAGCGGCTCCGAAACGTCCCCAAACCAGCTGGACAGTCTGGGGATGGAGTCGCCATTCTCCAGGAGTGCAGCTCGAGACAGCTCGTCGGCTGCACGGTTGTGCAGACCCGGAATGTGAATGGCACGAAGCGACCTCAGATGCTTCTGACTCCAGGAGGAGGAGGTGGCGGGCGAGTTGCGAAAAACGACGGGAGCGCAGACCACCTTGTCGGCTGATGTACGCAACGGTCGCTGTGTTGTCCGTGCGGACTAGTACATGCTTGCCTCGTAAGCGCCCTTTGAGACGGCCCCGGGCAAGGTGCACTGCCAGCAACTCGAGGCAGCCAGTACAGTTGGGGCCCCGTCTAAACCCCTGACACTGCAAGCCCGTTGTACGTGGCCCCCCAGACGGTGGTTGAGGCATCCGTGCAAACCACAGAATGCCTAGAGACCTGTTCCAGGGGCACTCCTGCCCGGAGGAATGCAAGGTATGACCACGGGGTGAAGGTTTGGCGGCAGGCCGGTGTACGTAACTTGGACCCGGAAGGTGCCGCGTTGCCATGCCCACCTCGGGACTTGGCCATGGAGCCGGTGCTGCAGCGGTCTCATATGGAGCAGCCCCCGCGGCGTGACTGCCGCCGTAGCTGCCATATGCACCAGGAGCCTCTGAAACTGTTTCAGTGGGACCGCCATCCTGCTCTTACCGAGTCACCTCCATACCGGGAAAAGAGATCCTCAGCGTCGGGGAGAGTTTGCTCTTTTCCCAGTTGACCCAAAGGCCCAAATGGCTGAGGTGTCGGAGCACCAGGTCCCTGTGCTTGCACAACTGATCCTGAGACTGAGCAAGGTAGTTGAGAATGTGAATGCCCTGTTCTATCATGGGAACAAGGGCTGCTTCCGTAACTTTCGTGAAGACACGGGGGCAACAGGGGACAGCCCGAGGGAAGGACTCTACTGATATGCTCGTTCCTTTTTTGTTTTTTTTTTTTTTTTTGGGACGAAAACCACAGCAATGGGCTGTGGTGCGGAAGGGTCGACACATGAAATACACGTCCTTCAGGTCGACCACTGCAAACCAATCTCAGGGACGGATGCACCCAAAGATGCATTCCTGCGTCAACATCTTGAACGGTAACTGGTGAAAGGCCCGGTTCAAGACACGCAGATCCAAAATTGGTCGTAACCCACCGCCTTTCTTAGGTACAATGAAGTAGGAGCTGTAAAACCCCGTATTCATATCGGCTGAAGGGACCGGCTCCATCACATCATTCGCCAGTAGGACTGCGATCTCCGCAAGCAAGACAGGAGCATCAGCTGCCTTCACTGATGTGAAGCGGATACCGCTGAACTTGGGACGGGCGCCGGGCGAACTGAATCGCATAGCCAAGCCTGACAGTTTGAAGGAGCCATCGAGACGGGCTGAGTAGCTCAAGCCAGGCTCCCAGACACCGCGCTAGTGGCATAAACGGAACTACAGGCGTACCCGCAGTAAAAATGCAGGGACCCGGCCCGGGCATCTCTTTGCCGGTCCAAGGCGGGGTCTGAGTGTGTGCAACACCGACCTGCATTTGAGCAGAGGGTGCGTGGGTAGTCCGTTGGTTCGTCCTACCGATCAGCCCACTGCTGCTCACTGGCGAGAGAGGAGGGTGGGTGTGATACGTACTAGATCGTCCACAATCCCCCGCCCCCTCTAGGTACCCAGAAATAGAGGAATTGTTCTTTGTCAAGAATTTGAGTACCACTGACGAGAGGTCAGTGGTGGAAAAAGATGAAAAGATTTTCCGCCCGGCCCTCCTCCGGGGGAGGGTGTGGTGTGCTTACCATCTCCTGAAGAGCACGTACCTCCACCTCTGGGTCGCCCGTCTCGGGGCCTCTTGCTCCTCGCTTGCCAACAGGTTTGGACGGGCTGACGGGCGGGGCAGTGCCCTGCGAGCAGGAGCGCTGCTCTGGGTTGGCGGTGGCAGGGGGGCGGCCCTCGGCGACGCAGCAGTGCCGCCAGGGCAGGGAGGTAATGATGGCCTCAGTCTGCGTTGGTACAGGCGGAGAACCGATGGGCAAATCTCACCGTGTCGCCAAAAGGACGGCCTGGGACACGGGGGTAGCTCAGAATCGTGTCTTGTCCGTCTCGCGCAAGTCAGCCAGTCACAGCCAGAATTGGCACTCCCAGACCACCATAGTGGACATCGCACGACCCAAAGACCGTGCCGTAACCTTCGTCGCTCGTGGCGCGAGGTCCGCCGCGGTTTGGAGTTCTCTCTGAACTTCCGGGTCGTGACCACTCTCGTGCAAGTTCCTCAGTGCCTTGGACTGGTGCACTTGCAATCACGCCGTAGAGTGTAAGGCGGAGGCAGCTTCCCCACAGGTCGTATAGGCATCGCTGGCCAGTCGAGTACCTACAGACCCGGGAGGGTAGGCACGGTTCTCTCTGCCGGTTGGAGGCGGTATTAGGAAACAACTGCATCGCAACCGACCGCTCCAACGGGGGGACCCTTGTAACCCCCTAGCAGCCCCACCATCGAGGGTGGTGAGGGAGGAGGAGCCAGCAAATCAGTTTCCGGCAGTAAAAAAGATGCCATCCACGACCTGTTGAGCTCCTAATGCACCTCCGGGAAGAAAGGCACCGAGACAGGGCGCTGAGAACCAGCGCGGACCACACCGAGAACCAATCGTGCAACCTTGAGGGCTCGGGGACACCAAACCCAAACAACCACACCCCCCAAAACCAAAAAAAAAACAAAGAAAAAAAAAAAAAAATAAAAACAAAATGGTGAAAGTCTTCACTACAAGGCCTACCACGGCGGGGTGGGTCCGGAAAGCATAACCATTAATTTCTGGATACATTAGGCATTGCTACGGTCCGGAGGAGAGAGTTCGCTAGTTTTTTTCTAGAATCTCCTTTCCAGAAAGCTCTGCTCACACCCTTGCGCCTTTGAGAGCTCCGCTGGTTTTGAAGTGCCGTCGGGCTTGGGCATCCCCGGAGGGGAAATCCTCACCGTGACCGTAAGACCAGTCAGAAAACCCACTGCCAGAAAAAGGGCTCCCTCGGCTGCCACCAGAGGGAACCCCAGAACTAGGCAGTGGCACGGGCACTCCGCCACCTTGCAGGTAACGGAGTCCGGTCCGCAAATCCGAGATGGTCATACCCCCGCAATGAGAGCATGAGTCATCCACGAAAAGGCAGCGATCGTGACCATCACAAGCCAGGTAACGACCACATCCAAATAACGCCAAGTGATACGGTGGTCTATAGCCGAAGCCGAAAGTCCGACGTAACGCCCCTGCAACCTGTTTTAGTGGTCTTTACATGCAGTAGATCGTAGATGTAATGTCAAGTTTGCCACGCAACGTCGTCTTTAAAAAGACGCACCCAAATTGCTCTTTTAGGGGAAAAAGCTATTTTAGCATGCTGAGGCACACAGGGGAGATGATCATCTGCAACACAAACAGGGGGGTAGTGCAGCCTGATGTGTGCAAACCACCCGACACGGGAAACCACCACCGCTGAAACGCCGTACCGCCAACACGAAGAGCTCTCCAATAGCGCGCTGAACTCGTTCAGTCTTCTTCTCTCATTAGAGTAGTCAGGAGCAGAATGATGTGATCGTTCGGCTCCGAAGCGAAAGCTGAATATGCGCTGCATCTGCTACCTACTTATACTCACACTGTAATCAGCGGCAGCAGGATGCAATAATCGCATGCCAATGTGAATTGGCTCATTTAGTTTACACTCGAAGCGGATTGGTCCCTCTAAGAAATGATTCCCCAATTTTTCGGCCTCCGACGTGATGGCGGAGAGTGACCGCGGAATATGGGAACGACCTGTTCTTTGCAGAGCTCATGAGAGAGGAGCTGTAAAAATATATTAAGATGGTTTTTAGTACTTATACTGCAAATATATATTCTCAAGGACACCAACACCTAAAATAAAACTCCAGAAAGGTGTAAAATATTTGACCTTTAATGAAGATATTGATTGTACTTATAAGGGTTATTGTTCAGTATTTCCATGAATTACGTAGATTGATTGAAATCTTCAATTTGCATTAATCGGTGGTGGAATAAAGTAAAATTATTATGGCCTGATATAAGTCATAGAATAATTTTGCCTTTCAGATGAATCTTTCTGCTTTGTCATTGGTTATTCAATTATTCAACTAAATTGTCAAAATAAAAATTTAAATAGAATAGTTGATTTAGTATTTTACATTAATGACACTAAAATATATAGAAATATTAATAAGAATTATATCAAAAGTATTGCCTCCTGGGTAACCATACCTGGGTAAAATGGCCTCTTTAAATATTTTTACATTTGTTCTTTGACAACTAAATTAGCAAATGTTTCTATTTGTTTCTTATAATAACACACTTGATGATGCATCATCATCATCCTGCACATGTATATCTAAATATGTTACAATTTAAAAGTAAATGCACATTGTTTTCTAAGAGGGCATCTTCCCGTATTTGATTTATTTACCAAACGCATAAGAGGATGACCTATAAAAGTGCAGAAGTTTTGCTGTAAACTTGCACAGCGTCAGTCCTCCCCGGAGCATCCTGGGGTTAAATGCTTTGCTTAAGGGCACAATTGTGATAGTTCACAGCTCTCTCCTTCTGATTACCAACTCTAAGCTCATCCACATCCTACCACAAATGCTGTCATTTCCATCAGTAATAATGTTCATGTGCCACCAGTATGGCAGAGCAGCACTACTCCTCGATAAAGCTGCTCATGTTCAGCTCTTCAGCAATGTAATCAGTCCTAATCCTGTCTATTAACACTATCTGCACTCGAGCTGCAGGCTTAAGCAGTCTTAACTGAGAGGATATCATTCTGATGTGGGATTCAGCCTGACAGGGGCTGAAGACCTGATCACACCTCGGGTTATTATTGCCAGTTTGAACACTTGCTCCCTCTCCACTGAATGACTCAGGTCACAAGTTGTCTTTGCTTGGTGGAAACAGTCTGTGGTCTAATTAAATTGTGCCTTTACCAAGAAACACTTGGTAAAAATTTTATAGTGTACAAATCTGTCAGCGGTATGTCAAGGTGATCTTGCAGATGGCCACACACTAGAGACGCAACATACTGTAGGCCTGTAAGATCATGCTGATAGTGTCAAATCACAGCATGTGAAATGAGCAAACTGGAGACGACATAGCTGTGCATGAGTGCTAGGTTAAAGGAAACACAGGGATTTGACCTTTAACTCAAAAAATGTGAAGTTATAGTCAGTTCTGTAGAATTGCAATGTTATACAATGAGAATGGCAACTTATATAAAACTTCAATAGCTGTATTTTAATAAATCCTATTTTTAACTGGGTTCAATCAATGTTAAACTATGTAAATGTTAAAAGCATCCATGACATGCTGATGAATAGCAAAAATCTGCAAGCAAAAATGTACAGTTATGCACTTGCAAACAAAATTTGTTTTGAATCTAGAAGATTCGTTTAAAGAAACAATGACAGAAATAATTTTCCTTGGGTTGCGTTTTGAGAATGGAATAAACATTCAAACAAACAATACAAAAAAATATAACATGCCAATGTCAATCCAATGTCATTTTAGTATTATTTATATACTACTATAGTTTGTATTAATAATTTAAATGTGTTGCCAAGGAAACATTTTACATCAAATTTTTATATTTTATTCAATTTCAGCTTTATTTCAAGTAACTATTTATTTATTTGTATTCGTTGTTTTTTTTTGATAAAGATAACAACACTGCCTCATTACTGTTTCATATTGGCATGCTATTATCCATATTCAGTAAACCTCTTCAAATATCCAAACTAGGAGCTGGATAAGCAAGATTTTACCTGCTGTAATGTATAATATGTATGGCCCATTTCATCAGGCTTTTGCCACGGGATCAAAACAATTAAATTTTTGAAGTAAACAATGAAGTAACTTTTCCACACATTGTTTAGAATTCATCTTACTGGCCACATAAATATAACAAAGTTATATAAATGATAGTTTACAATCCATAAGCAAGACTTCATAATAGTTAGATGAATGAACATCCAATACCATAAATCAAGAACTAATTTTAAGAAACTCAATATGAACAGACTCTTTAGTAATGCAACTGGTAGACAAAAGAAAGACTGCAAAGTAAGCTATTGTAAAACATGTTTACTCTAATTGATAACAGATATTCATTACATGCATTCATTGTGCCAGTATGTAAACCTGTGGTAAAATCTCATGTGGTGAGATATGTGTGACAAAAGCTTATGTCAATTATTTTAATATGATTTTCATAAAAAGGAACTGGCTGCTGGGGTAATATAATCTTGCATGTAGAAACAAAATGCAAAACCATCATGTATTTAACTTTGTGAGACCTACACTTCTATTCAAAATACTGGGGTCAGTAAGATTTTTAAAAGAAATTAATATCTGTATTTAGCAAAGATGCTTTAAATTGATCAAATTTTTATGTTGTTACAAAACAAGATGATACTTCAAATAAAATCTGTTCTTTTGAACTTTCTATTTATCAAAGAAAAAAAATGCATCACTGTTTCCAAAAGTGATGAACATCTGTTTTCAACATTGGTAAGAAATGATTCTTAAGCCGCAAATCAGCACATTAGATTGATATCTGAAGGATCATGTGACACTGCAGACTGGAATAATGATGCTGAAAATTCAGCTTTGCCATCACAGGAATAAATTACTTTTTAAAATATATTAAAAGAGAAAACAGTTCTAAATTGTAATGATAATTCACTGTATTACTGTATTTTTAAAATCAAATAAATGTGGCCTTCTGCATTTGAAAGAGACTTTTTTCAAAACATTAAAAGTTCTTAAAGACCCAAAACATTTGAGCGGCGCTATATGTTTTAGTCATCCTTTCTTTCAGACTAATTTTTGACTGAATGAGATATATTTAGATTATTCTGATAGGGCAACAAGCAATCTATGTGCAAAAATGTAGTCCCAACACATTTCTGTGATTATTTTGCATTGTTCTAAACTAACAATCCCTAAAGCATGACAACTTTGTAGATGTGTCAGTATTTGAGAGTATTACTGTAAAACATACTGTAGAATATTAATATTTTCTTTGCACCAGAGCGCAGAGAAAACCCAGTGTTTAAACAAAGTGTCAGTTAATTTAATAGTGTGAGGTATGGACATTATAAACAAAAGACATAATGTGTCAGGGTGTTCTGGGATATCATAGTCTCTCTCTGTTTTAAAAACACTTGCATTTTGCATAAAGCAGCTGTGAATGTCTTCTTAAAAGTATAGTTTATCCATAAAATGAAAATTATGACATTATTTACTCACTCTCATGTTGCTACAAACCCGTATGACTTACAGAGTAGATTCAATACAGTCAGTATTTTGACTGCCTGCCATAGCTTGATAATATTAAATAAGCATGTTGGACATAAAATTAATCAGATTCTGTGAATTTCCATGTTTACCAAATGCGTGTGAAATGGACAACAACACAATGGAGAAAATTATCTATTTAACGAACCCCTTACACAGACCAGAAAGCTCAATTAGGATTTAATTTGTAGTGTAATTAGCTGTCATTTTTTCCGTTATTAGTTCCAAGGACAGGGTGTAATTAGGGGGGAGGGGACTTCTCAATCAGGCTTAACATATTTTAGATTCAGTCCGTGAGCGTGGCTGATTGTATTCCTTGTATTCCCTCAGGAAACTCCACTGCACGCGGAACTACATCCACATGCACCTATTTGTGTCCTTCATTCTGAAAGCCATCGCCGTCTTTGTCAAAGATGCGGTGCTCTACGATGTTATTCAAGAGTCTGACAACTGCTCCACTGGTTCTGTAAGTTTATTATTGCACAGTCTATTTATTTAATCTTGAATAAATCCCTCAGGAGTCTGTAATAGTTTCAATTAGCAAACCATGTGACATCCACACGCAGCAAACCAAGTATTTATCTAGCAGTGTTAGTAATCAGCGTAAATATAGTCTATCCCTGCTGATCACGTTTACATTTTTTCATACTCGCTGGTCTTGGGTCTCTCGACTGTTATGTCTGCTGCTAAACATCTATGGGCATAACTTCACACTTGCTGCTGAATTCACTGCTGTGGGTGACCTTTGTTTGAACCAGCTTGCCAAAATGCTTGTTCCAGTCATTCTGGATGGCATGTACTCTCACTTTTATTGCTGTAGCCCCTCAAGCTATCTCAATTTCACAGATTTTTCTTTCACAACATTGCAAAATCACAAGATGCTATGTGAATTGTGGGTCATTTTTGACACTGGTGCCTCAGGGTATTTGGTTTGTGCAAGTTTTACACTACTGTACTGACAAGCTTATATATGCTGGTTTACTAGTGTCCCACCAATGTTATTTAGGAGTTTAACTAATAACACTTGCTGAAAGTCCACAAGGACCAAAGCCGACTAGTCTCATCAGCTAGGTTTTGCTTAAACCAGCACCATACAAGCACCAGCCAACCAACAGAAATGCAGGTGTGAAAGGAGGTAAAAGAGTGAGAGTGACAACATTAAAATTAGACCATGCAATTAAAACAGCAAAAACTCAAGTAAAAGAAAGAAAGTGGCAAAATTAAACTTAGACCATACAAGTAAAACATCCAAACGGGTAAAACTAGTAAAAAGCAGGCAAAAGAGTGACAGTGACAACATTAAAATTAGACCATGCAAGCTGAAAAGCAAAGAGGTAAAAGAGCGACAGCGACAAATTTAAAACTGGACCATGCAAGTAAAGCCGAGAACACACTACACGTCTGTCAGGCCGATTATGAATGGAATTTGGTCTTGACGACGGATCGTGCCCAGTCGGACAGGGTCTGTTCCAGTTGCGCTCAGTCGCTGTTTGCAGTTGGCAGAAAAAGTCGCATAATATGTGGCGTTTAAAGATTATAATCTTAGAATTCAAGAAGTCGTTTTCACAAAGATTTTTTTAAATGTTTATTTTGCGACTGACACCAGCGATTGCGGCTATACAGTGGAGATGCGTTCACTGTCAAACATAATTCAGAATTATAGGCCTAATTTTGTCTTTTTTTATTACAAGAAAAATCTTGATTGTTCTTGTTGTGATTTATTTCGTCTTTCTTTTAATTCGTAAGTTAACTCTGCAAATTAAATGGTTTTGTTTTTTCTGCCTGTAAAGACATTATAGCCTAAATTATGTCAGTGATTTCTCTCATTTTAAAGATGAGATCAAGAATTATTTTATTTCCATCTGCAGTCTAATAAAAGTTAAGAAAAAATTGAATTAGCCTATAGGCCTATCTACAGGCTAATTACATTTTTTCTTAACTTTTAACTTCTTAAAATTTGTTATGAAGAATTTTAAATAAACTTCATAACAAATAGGCTAGGCTAACTAATTTTCTCCATAACGAACAAGAACATTTTATAGAAACTAGCTATTCTTTAAAATGAAGTTTACATTAAAAAATCATAAATCACAAATATGACAAAATACAATTATTCTATAAATGTATTAATTATATATATAATAGTTTTGTGTCAAATGGATAAGGGAATTACAGTGCCTTGAATTTATTGATGTTTTATTTAGTTCTAACTGGTAGCCAAACTCAAGTACTTTAATGAAAAAAAATGGCCTACCTTTTTTACTTAGAACCAATTCATTTTTAATCCCTGATTTGAGACATACATGAGATAATTAATATATTATTTCTTGAATAAACGTTTAAAAATAGTGCTAGAAATTAGGGATGCACCGATATACATTTTTTTTGGCCGATTTTAACAAACAACTATTGGTCGATACCGATATAGATCAAATGCATAAAGCAGGGCTTAAAAACGAGAAAAAAAGGATTGGTTCACTCCAAGCAGAATCGTTATTTGAACGTTTCTGTTCCTGCGTTCCTCTGTGAAACCGGTTTGAGTAGAAAACATACCGGTTAATAACGTTATTTTGTAAACTTTTTCTTTGCCAATAATAATAATAATAGTAATAAAGTACAGCACAGCGTTTAATTTACTCAAAAAGTCTTTGAATGATCTCTCTTAGTCATAGCAATACAGCATCATCTTTTTTAGAATGACCAAAGACCAAATGTATTAAACAAAAGAAAAAACTGTAAACGCAATAAAAACATTAAATAATTTTTTTCAAAATATTTAAAAATGTTTCAGCATGGATAAAAAAAACACTACTCCTATAAGCGTTTTGAGAGGGAAAAAACAGCCTAAATTTGTACGTTCCATTTTATTATTACATTCAGAAATAATGTAGGCTAAAATAATGGTAAATAAAAGAAAAATTACAAACACAATTAGGCTATTTTTGGTTCCCTTCTCGCCGCAAAAAATCCTCTAAAGTTGTATTTAGGCTAAATATAAGCGTCAAGCCAAAACAAATTAATTTAAAAACGAAACTGAAGCCTACCTCTCTCATTCAGCACGAATCCAAATGTTTCCATATTCGCGAAGTATCTGGATGCTAACCTATTATTTATTATAGGTTAGCATTATAGGTTAATATTATTTATTATTTATTACATATAGGCTATATCAGCAGTGAGGCGCTGGTCACACTGAACGGCAACAACTTTACTCCAGACTATTTAAATTGACAGTGTAACTTTTTATGTTTCTTTAGCTGTATTTTATTTTGATAATGAACAGGCTGCGATGTCAAATTAGCAAAGATTTGTTGTATGTGCGTGTGAGGCACGGACACGGACACGATCACTTGATTGTTTTCCCAACTGTTACTCATAATTTATGGTCATACCAACCGCGTTTTGTCATACAGATTAGAAGCAAAACAATCATCAACGTAGAGCTTTTGTAAAATAAAGAAAACGCGTCCCAGTTTACGTATGTAACCATGGTTCCTCGAGGGAACTCGAGCTGCGTCGGAAAACGCTAGGGCAACGCCTTCAGCGATACCAAGCTCTGAATCATATGTGTAATCAGTCTAACGATGGGCGAGACGTCCGCGGCGGGTGAAGTCATGACCAGGAAGCTTTAAAAGCACGTGAGGTGCCGCCGGCGCTAGCTTCTTAGGAGTGAAGCAAGCTCTAGTAGGGATGCCGGAAGTATGGCCTTGCGACGCAGCGTCTCGTTCCCTCGGGGAACCATGGTTACATACGTAACCTGGGATGTTCCCCTTCGGGAACTCGAGCTGCGTCGGAAAACGCTAGGGGAACGAGATGTCCACACCGCCAGACTTGCAAATCCCTGCCTGGTGTGGAAGGGCATGGCTATGGCATGAGAACAGAGGGGCCTGGAGTGTCTCACAAATCTGGCGCGGAGATAGCGACCTGGCCCGCAGAAAGCGTTCATCAAGTTCGCTTTTCTGGGGTTCAGTCTGTTTCTCTGTGGGCCACTCGATGTTCAGCTTGGCAACCGCACGAGTAACTACCTCCATTAGCTCCTCATATTGTGGGGATTGAGGGGGCGCATCTTCGACGCTCTCCACATCAACCTCCTCTGAGGAAAATAGGAGAAGCGCCGAGCCCGCTCTCCGGGGGGAAGTAGCCGCAGAACGGGCTTCCGATCCCAGCGAGCGGGCAGTGGATCTGGCAGGTGAGGAAGAAGATAGGGACTCGCCCGTCTCCAATCCCTCCACCAGATCCATATGCGAACCCCACGAGCACAGCCGCCGCTCCGCCTCGGCAGAAGCGGGGCCAGCACCGTGAGGAACGCTGGTGAAGGCTCCCTCCTCAAAGAGAGCCTTCCAGGAGCGAAGCAAACGCAGTGGCAACTGCTCACAATGCGGACAGTCGGCTCTCGAGAGAGCCGATGCCGCGTGCTCCGCTCCCAAGCAGACCACGCACAAACTGTGTGTATCCCCGCTCGTGATGTAGCGTGGGCAGGGAGGAACACACAGTCTGTAACGCGATCTACTTTGGCCCTTTTTTGTCTTTTGCTTAGACATTTCTTTTCTCTTTCTCTGCTGGAGCTTATTTTGAATGCTTGTGCACTTTTTTGGACAGACAACTATAAATAAGACTCACAGAACATAAATCGTGACTGACACACACAGAGCGCTTCGCTGAATTACAGAAAGCTGACGCTGGCTCCGCCGCATGTGTTTTTATAGCTTCCTGGTCATGATGTCACCCGCCTCTGATGTCTCGCCCATCGATTGGACTGATTACACAAATGATTCAGAGCTTGGTATCGCTGAAGGCGTTCCCCTAGCGTTTTCCGACACAGCTTGAGTTCCCGAAGGGGAACTGCTTTCTGCCGTCTCTTTTTTTTTTTTTTTTTTTTTTTTCCGTGAACTTCGGAGCTTCATTACAATTATTCGAAACTCAGCACAATTTTTTTCTTTCGTTTTGTTAATCTGTTAATGATTTAAGTTAAATATATTTTGTGTATAGGCCTATATATTTCTTTTTATGTACCCCATATAGTTTTATTCTGTTTTCTCCATTCATAGAAACGCTGCAGGTGCGTGATGTGACCTTGTGTGAATCCGTGTTCTACACTGGTATATATTACCTGCCATTCATTTTCACTTAAATGTGGGCCTAATGCTTGACGGTTCGCAACATATCCTCAGATAAACATTAACGCCGGTGCTGTTACGTATCCGGTCCATGAACTTCCGTCTGCTAGCCATCAGAGGTCACCCTTTCCATTTCATTGACTCTCGCACTACACACTGCAAAAGAACTGTGCATAGCCCCCCCCGGACTACCTATCCCATCCTTCTGCACTGATTTCACACAGCAACTGATTGCACACAGCTGTTTCATATAACTCACTCACTATTTAACACTCACTCACTCCTTTAACTGCCGATATTGTTTATCGTGTATCGTTTTGAATAGCTACCTACAGAGCCCTCATTTGTTGCCTTAGCCTTAGCGGTTTTCTCGGTTTCTGATCTTTGCCTGTTTTCCTGGATTTATCCCTTTAGTCTTGCCCTTTTGATTCTGTTCGCCGTTCGTTGACCTTCGCTAGCCCTAGGGTAATTCTTGTGTCTTGCCCGCCATATACCTGTTTGCCACTGTTCGACCCTGCCTATGTTTCTGACCTCCTCTGCTTTAATAAAGCTTGCGCATGGATCCGCATGTCTCGCGTCTCGTCAGCCCTGTAACAGGTGCATTGCCATTGCAACTTACCTATGATGAATTTACAACTGAGAGCGGGCATTTAACTCGTTGGATGCGTCAGCGTTACGTTTGCATATGGCCGTACTATGCCGTCTGACAAACTAGATTTTGTACAGATTTTATTTTGTTTTGGCAAGTATTTAATTATTTTGCCCAGAGAAAAATGTTGGATTATGCAACAGACATGCAACTCGTTGTCTCCATGCAGTTAATAAATAAACCATTGTTATCAGCCCTTTCCATGCTATTTCCGATATGCCGATGGCTTTAAAATAATCAAAAATCGGCCGATAAATATCGGCAGCTGATACATCGTGCATCCCTACTAGAAATGTTATAGCCTAATTAAGGGATTTAAACATAGGCATTTGAAAATACATAATGAAATGTGTCTTCTCACTCAATAATTCCAAAAAGAAAGAGAAGCATCAGACTTAATGCAAAACATATTCAAGACACATTGCTGTGACATATATTATATCACCAACATGGCAGAAAAAAAAATAATGTTTTTTGTTAAATTAAGCACATAAGAAAAGTAAAACAAACGTTAACGTTTCAATGGGTAAAAGCGCACTGGTGTTGTCGGTAGTGTTGTAGTTGGTGGGATGGGAGTAGCTGTGGCTGCGGCAGCGTGGGTAGATGCTGCGGTTTTTGTGAGTTGTTTTTGTTTTGTTTTTTTGGCTCGGCAGAATTTGTCCAGTCCAAATTAAAATTACACCATGCAAGTTGAACAGCAAATCTAGTAAAACTAGTAAAGCGCAGGCAAAAGAGTGACAAAATTAAAATTAGACCATGCAAGTAAAACATCCAAAATAGGCATGGGCCGGTATGAGATTTTGACGTTAAAATATCACGGTATAACAGTATTGTCGTTAGAGCTCTATGTGTGCTTTTTAAATGACTGGGTAAAAAAAAAAAAAAAAATTCCGCTGACCACAATATATTTTGTTTGTTGGGGGGGGGGGGGAGCAACCCCCCCCATACAGAATATTAGGAACCAGGCACGTGCACAGGTAGGGCTCAACCTGTGCAGAACACATGCCCTTTTTGTCCTTACACTCCGAAGTGCCCTTTTTTTCTTCTTTTTATTTCTTCTTCAATAAATCAATGCTATTGGTCACCCTTTAAGTCTGTCTGTCTGTTTTACAAATATATTTAGCGAATGAATGGTATTAAAAAGAGTTTGTGACTCAATCTTGTTGGATCCGCTCAAACTGTCAGTCAAACCTCATAACTCCGCCCCCTGTCTTGACTGACTGAGTGCAGTGAACTGAAGTTCCACAGCAGAGCAGCTGAACGTCTTGCAAGGGTAAATAAATTGTGCTTCTTGTTTGTATAAGTACAGCGTTGTCTTTACGCAAGAAACACTAGTATGTCTACTGTATAAAGGCTCATGTTTTTTGCATTTGAGGTCTGAGACCGGACCTGCGGAGAGAGGGCATTTGCCATCTAAATTAGTCAGCCAATAGCCTACACTTAAATAGCGTGTGCATACAGTAGCATTTCATCTTTTATAAAATAACATTTTGGCCAAACGTATTTTACAACAGGAAAAACTGAGTGCCCATATAGCTACAACAAACTTTGTAACCTGTTGATCAAAACGTAATGTGATGCTGCCGTTTTAATGATGGACAAATTGCACATTTGCACACACATTCGCTGATCAAAAACCCGGCCATAACTGCATTTGAGTTTGACACAAAGCCACTGAGTGTTCCTCGTCAGCTAGGTAAAATATATTTCTATGAAAATTCTTCTTTGATTTATGATGGCTATCTGCTGATACACTTAATTTATTAACATTTAATCATATTATATATGGTCACACTCACTCACAGCATGGTTAATGTTTACGATGTTAATATGCATGTATTTGCTAGCTAGCTAATTTTTGAATGTAGTATTCTATACTCTCCGCTTATCATTAAGATGTGACCAGTAAAAAAAAAGGGGGGGTGCCCTTTTTCAGTTTAAGCACATGCCCCTCAAAAGGTCTGTGCACGGCCCTGTTAGGAACAGTAGAATTTGTTTGTTTTTTTTCTTTGATTTGTTTCCTAAAAGAAGAAAAATAAAGACTGACATCTTTATTTAACCTAAATCTGTAATTACAGTTATTTAATTTTAGTTATATAATTCATATACATATCATTTATATCATTTAGTTATATAATTTCATATACATAATTTGATTTAATTATAACCCAATTTGAAGCAAAAACAGAATGTTCTGACTAGCTTTCTGAAATTCTACTACATGCCTGAACGAAACAAACAGCAGAAGCTCTGAATGAGACTCCAGGGGCAGTTCCTTAAGTTCGTCCATCCTACACACACGTGACTGACCGCTCACTCGCACCAACAGGAGGAGGAGGGTCATGTTACTCTCTACAGTGCACTCAACCTGATGGATTCCTACACTTTCAGTCTTTAAGGAGACATGAATAACAGCGCATACCGCAGGAACGGTATAATGGAAAATATTAGTGGTTTCGAAACCGTCAAATTTTCAAATCGTGGTTTTGAAACCGGTAATCGGCCCATGCCTACATCCAAACTACACTGTAAACAAAAATTCTGTAGTTTTTACAAAATAATTTTGGCAGCTGTGGTTGCCAGAATAATTTTGTAAAAAATACAGAAAAATTGTAAACACATTTACGGCCAAAAACGGTAAATTTTACAGTATAAATCTGTAATTTAAAAACAAGAAAATTTGAATATAAACCAGTAAATTCAACAATGCACACTGCTATTAAAATCTGTTTTGTACCTTTAACATACTGACAACCACCATAATAATGTAGGTGGTAAAAGAGAAAGCCACATGAAGACTTAAAACTCATCACAAGTAGCTTCGCCACAAGCAGAAGTATATACTAATATATAGAAGGTGCACAGAGTCATTCATGCAAACACAAAACACCATCATGGTAACACATATGATACTTAAATAATGCGTTAAACTTTCATTAAACAACAGAAGATGTAACATAAAGCCCAAATATACATAACTAATAACAAAAAATATTAAAAAAACATGATTATTTAAACAAAATACTTTCAAATGTGGAATGTCATGCAGGGAATTCTGGGAATATCAGTTTACAGTTTTTGACTGTAAATTATACATTGATTTGTTATTTTTACTTCTAAAAACTGTAAAATTAACAGCATTTTACTGTAAAATTACATGAAATGTCTGGTTAGATATTTTACAGTTTTTCCCTGTATATAGTACGGGAACTTACTGTTAACCTATTAACAGTTTTTTTCCGTAGCGTTTTTACAAAATTTTACAGTTAAAATTACACTTATTTTTTACAGTGTAGTAAAAGTAGTAAAAAGCAGGTAAAAGAGTGACAGCAACAAAATAAAATTTAGACCATGCAAGTAGACCAGCAAAACTAGTAAGACTAGTAAAACACAGGCAAAAGAGTGAAAGTGACAACATTAAAATTAGAAAATGCAAGTTGAACATCCATCATCTAAACTAGTAAAACTAGTAAAAAGCAGGTAAAAGAGACAAAATTACAATTAGACCGTGCAAGTAAAATCTCAATACTAGTAAAACTCAAGTAAAAGAAAGACAGAGGAAAAATTAAAGTTAATGCATGTAAACATCCAAACTAGTAAAACTAGCAAAAAGCAGGTAAAAGAGTGACGGCGACAAAATAAAAATTAGACCATGCAAGTAAACCAGCAAAACTAGTAAAACTAGTAAAAAACAGATACATTTTGCAGGTTTCCATCTAGACCTGGACCAGTTCATGCTGGTTTTAGCTGTTTAGTATTCTATTCAAGCAGGGTTGTGGCAATAATCGTCTGACTGCTAGTAATGGTGAAGGACGTTTTCTGAGATGACTCAGCTGTTGAGATGACTATTGACTGAGCTTGACAAAGGAGCATAAAGCTCTCAATGAAAACATGGCTCCTTATCACAGTGTATGGAGTGAGTATGCTGTAACACGTGTCCAGTGTTCAGATCTGGTGTCTGTCATTGTCTGCAGTTTGAGCAGAAATTTGCTATAGATCAAGGCCATCGGTGGAATCTTCAGAAGTGTAATGCACTTTCAAACTGAGCTTTTGACTCTTTACAATTTTAAAGCAGATGGATTTTAAACACAACTTTAAAATGTACTTTTTTGCAGTGATTTTACAGTGAAAGTAAAACCCTGTGGCACAAAGGATGTGCATATCAAAATGTGGACAGTCTAATGGAGACGTTCTTTTCACAGGTCATTTGCTGAAAATTTGTCACACCAAACTCATGTGACTATTTTATGTAGAACAAAATCAATTAATCAATCAATCTATAACATTTGACAAAATGTTGTGAAAATATATATGAAAGCTTTTTCCACCTTAGAATAGAAAAGGAAGTTGAATAGTCACATTATCATATACTGTAAAGCAACTGTGAGAAATAATTCATAGTCATGATTAAAAAATGTGATATAAGTGAGATATAAAGTCAAAATGTGAAATATATTTGTGATCACAAAGTCATATTTTGGCTTTATTTCTCTTGCCAAAATTACAAGCAAGCTTTCAACCATTGTAGACCAGGCAAGCAAGATACTATAATAGGAAAGCAACAGGTTCCTCTTTCAAAACTCTTTGCAAGGGCAGCCTTTTATGGATCCATTACATCCTCTCCATGATGCTTTTCAGTGGCTCCCACCATTTTTTAGTTTTTTTTTGAGTCTTTATCAGAGACATTTTTCTATCCATCTGTGATAGAAAAATAAATTACTTATTTAATTATTTATTTATTGAAAATTTTGAGACAGAGTCACAATTGTGAGATATAAAGTCACAATTATGTGAAATAAAGTCGTTATTATGACAAAGTCTCAATTCTGGGTTATAAAGTCCATTGGAAAATATAAAGGCACATTGTGAGATATAAAGTCCCAATTATGCAAAATAAAGTTGTGATTACAAGACAATGTCACATTGTGAGGTATAAAGCCACAGTTATGTGAAATAAAGTTGTGATTACGAGATATAAAAAGTCACAGTTGGAAGATATAAAGGCACATTGTGAGCTTTAAAGTCATATCTGTGGGATATAAAGTCTAATAAAGTTGTGATTATGAGATATAAAGTCACTGTGTTAGTCACAACTGAAAGATAAAAATCCACAATTACCTTGTTGTTGTTGTTACCTTGTTGTTGTTTTTTATTCTGAAGAGGAAGCAGGGTTTCATACTAATAATTTCACAGTAATGAGATATCATTTTGTTGTTGTTGTTGTTTTTGAAATGAAGTACTATTGATTAAGAGATGTAAAGTCACATTTTAAGATTTTAAATCACAATTGGAAGACATTAATCCTTAAATTTTTATGAAGAACTACATAGTTAAAAAGTGCTCCAGTCTCTTTTTAAGACTTTATCTGCATGTGAAATATTACTAATCTCCTGTGAATATTCGCAGCTAGGTTATGTGTCAAGCTGCCTTATTAATGTTATTCTCACCTTTAAATAACAGTAGGCCCATGGGGAAAGACAGAATGACTGATTGCCAGAAAACAGCTTTATAAAAATAATTAGTTGCAGTGGTTTTATCTTTGATACATAAAAAATGCATGATAAAAAGCTGTTGAGAGGTTCGCCTCAGCAGAAGGTGTTTGTTAGCCATTTGTGTGGTCGAGCCTGCAGCGAAAGCTTTCTATCTATTTCAGGGATTGTGTGCCCTGAGCAAGAGGCTGCGGCTCTCAGAGTAATTTGGGATGATTTGTGCGCATTAGAACTATGAGTCGGATCCATTCATCCTGCACTGCCTCATTTTACACTCCCGAAAGCAGAAAGCATCATTCAGAGCCTTCTGCTGTCTAAACTGTCGATTGCTTCATCCACCCAATTCTTTTCTCCTGGCTGTAAGGCATGCGCTCTCATTTTGAGCATGTTGCAGAGAGGAACAGGGTTTTAGATGTATGAATCTTGAGAATCTTTGATCCCCCGATCATGGAGCTCAAAGAAGTATTTTTAGAAAGACAGAGTTTTATTGTTGTGTGCAAAACTACATACTTTCAAAATCAAGGTGGGTGTCTAAACAACTACTCGACTTGTTAATCTTTAGCAAGGTCTGTTTCAAACTAGTGAACCATCTTGTCCATTCATTGTAGTTTTATTGGCATGGACATCAGCTCATTAACTGTTTTAAAACTGTTGTGCAGCACCACATCCACAGTTTCAGCATGATGGTTTTGTTTGTATTGAACAGTCAGAAGTTAGTAGTCATTATTAATTCATTCTGCTCTTGAGCAGGAGGACATGGCATTTTCAGCGTGATGCTGGATCTTTGCTCTGTTTTTCCTTTTCACTTTCAGCCACTTACACCCTCCTGTCTGATTTCATTGCTGTGTGTTTGTTTAGAGTTCTCCTGCAGTCTGCCTGCCATGTCTCACTGTCCTCCCTCAACAAACTCCTCTCAACCTCCCACAGTTTCTACACAAATAAACTGCTGCTTTCATGACAGCCTATCACCAGTGTTTAAATTGCTATTTTGGAAGTCAAAGGAACCCAAAAAAGGCGAGCACTAGCTAGGCAATACGTGACTTATGCATAATTACCTACAGTGATTAGGGTATGTAATATATATAGGCCTACTATACTATACTATATACTATGTACATATATATACAGTATATACACAGTATATGTATGTATATGTATATACAGTGGGGCAAAAAAGTATTTAGTCAGCCACCAATTGTGCAAGTTCTCCCACTTAAAAAGATGAGAGAGGCCTGTAATTTTCATCATAGTTATACCTCAACTATGAGAGAAAAAATGAGGGGAAAAAATCCAGAAAATCACATTGTAGGATTTTTAAAGAATTAATTGGTAAATTCCTCGGTAAAATAAGTATTTGGTCACCTACAAACAAGCAAGATTTCTTTGCTCTCACAGACCTGTAACTTCTTCTGTCCTCCACTGGTTACCTGTATTATTGGCATCTGTTTGAACTTGTTATCAGTGTAAAAGACATCTGTCCACAACCTCAAACATTCACACTCCAAACTCCACCATGGCCAAGACCAAAGAGCTGTCAAAGAACACCAGAAACAAAATTGTAGACCTGCACCAGGCTGGGAAGACTGAATCTGCAATAGGTAAGCAGCTTGGTGTGAAGAAATCAACTGGGAGCAATTATTAGAAAATGGAAGACATACAAACCACTGATAATCTCCCTCGATCTGGGGCTCCACGCAATTTCTCACCCCGTGGGGTCAAAAGGATCACAAGAACTGTGAGCAAAAATCCAGAACCACACGGGGGGACCTAGTGATTGACCTGCAGAGAGCTGGGACCAAAGTGATAAAGGCTACTATCAGTAACACACTGCGCTGCCAGGGATTCAAATCCTGCAGTGCCAGACGTGTCTTCCTGCTTAAGCCAGTACATGTCCAGGTCTGTCTGAAGTTTTCTAGAGAGCATTTGGATGATCCAGAAGAGGATTGGGAGAATGTCATATGGTCAGATGAAACCAAAATAGAACTTTTTGGTAAAAACTCAACTTGTCGTGTTTGGAGGAGAAAGAATTCTGAGTTGCATTCAAAGAACACCATACCTACTGTGAAGCATGGGGTGGAAACATTATGCTTTGGGGCTGTTTTTCTGTAAAGGGACCAGGACGATTGATCCGTGTAAACGAAAGAATGAATGTATCGTGAGATTTTGAGTGAAACCTCCTTCCATCAGCAAGGGCATTGAAGATGAAACGTGGCTGGGTCTTTCAGCATGACAATGATCCCAAACACACCGCCCGGGCAACGAAGTAGTGGCTTCGTAAGAAGCATTTCAAGGTCCTGGAGTAGCCTAGCCAGTCTCCAGATCTCAACCCCATAGAAAATCTTTGGAGGGAGTTGAAAATCCATTTTGCCCAGCGACAGCCCCAAAATATTATTGCTCTAGAGGAGATCTGCATGGAGGCATGGGCCAAAATACCAGCAACAGTGTGTGAAATCCTTGTGAAGACTTACAGAAAATGTTTGACCTCTGTCATTTCCAACAAAGGGTATATAAAGTATTGAGATGGAATTTTGTTATTGACCAAATACTTATTTTCCACATAATTTGCAAATAAATTCTTTAAAAATGTGATTTTCTGGATTTTTTTTTTTTTTCATTTTGTCTCTCATAGTTGAGGTTATACCTATGATGAAAATTACAGGCCTCTCTCATCTTTTTAAGTGGGAGAACTTGCCCAATTGGTGGCTGACTAAATACTTTTTTTCCCCCACTGTATGTTGTATATGTAATATATTAGGGATGCGCGTTACCCGGTTTCACAATTAAACCGCGCTTTAAAATTTCACAGTTAATTAATCGTAAGGCTCCGCAACACCGTGTTTCTGTTGCACGGAACGGAACTGTTGCAGCTTGCGTGAAATGAAAACAAAGTTACACTAGTGGTGCACTAGCTTAAAATGCTGTGCTTATCAGAGGCACGGAGGCTACTACATGTATTAGATTAACTCTGTGACAGAGGGACCAAACAGCGAATCTTTATTTCCACCAGAGAAATGCCTGTCAATTGTGTGGGACCATTTTGGGTACACCAATAATGACCAGGGTGTCATTTAAATATTCCCGTAAAAACTGCTGCTAAAGACGAATACATGGCTTTAAACTATTTTAATGCACGACGTGAAGGCAAGACTGACGCAAAGCTATGGCTCGTTAGCTCAGTATTCTGCCCACTTCAGATCAGACAGATGAAAAGATGAAATAGTGTGGTAAGATCACAATTATTTGAATTAATTAATTATAACATCTAGCTACTTGAATTAATTATTCGAGAAAGAGAGAGAGAGAGAGAATTGTGTGAACCTGCGTCAGCGCGTCTCCTACAAACATGTACGTTTAGTTACTTAAACAGTGATTTTTCCCTCTCCTTGCTGATGAATATGTAGCAATTCAGTATCTAATCTATTTTATTAATAAAAGTCGTGGGGCAGCGTTCTCAAGAATTTTGTGTCCTCCTGAATGTTTGTACATGTGTGCAGCGCAACCTCCGATCTCACAAACCAAAATAATAGACATGATTTTCTCAGCCCACATGTAAAATCATATGAATTATTATAAAAATTATTAAAGTTGATTACAATGATAGTTCAGTTTATTCCCCTCATTATTAATAGTTTCCCCTATGGGATAAATTAATTTAATTGTCCTATATTAGTAATACTTATTAACATTGTTATCTATAATCCCTTTTATAGTATTATGCATAAGTGAAAAACCAAAAAGATTAGTTTTTTTTCACCATGTTTCCAGTTCTCTGCCTCAGGTCCAAAAGAAATGTAAAGAATGTACAACTGAAAACACTAAATACTTTTGTGATCTATTTCCATTTGTTATTTTCAGAAGAGAAATACTGTCGTGGATGTTTACAGAGCAATGGGAGAGATGGACTTCTGTTTGTCTTTTTTATTATTATTATTTTGTGCTGTATTTGTTACTGTGTTATTTCTGTTTCTAAAGGCAGCAATGAATAACACTTTATTATCTAAAGAGTGTCAATGTGATTTTATACATTAATAATTTTGGGAAATGAATAATTGCATAATAATCGTCATAATCGTGAAATCAGACATAATCGTGAATTCCTCAGACAATAATCATACCAACAAAATCTATAATCGTTGCATCCCTATATATGATGTATAATAATATATTATATATATCTCTATATATATATACAGGTGCATCTCTATAAATTAGAATGTTGTGGAAAAGTTGATTTATTTCAGTAATTCAACTCAAATGTGAAACTTGTGTATTAAATAAATTCAGTGCACACAGACTGAATTAGTTTAAGTTTTTGGTTATTTTAATTGTGATGATTTTTGGCTCACATTTAACAAAAACCCACCATTCATCTCAACAAATTAGAATATGGTGGCATGCCAATCAGCTAATCAACTAAAAAAAAACCTGCAACGGTTTCCTGAGCCTTCAAAATGGTCTCTCAAGTTTGGTTCACTAGGCTACACAATCAAGGGGAAGACTGCTGATCTGACAGTACTTGTCCAGAAGACAATCATTGACACCCTTCACTAGGAGGGTAAGCCACAAACATTCATTTGCCAAAGAAGCTGGCTGTTCACAGAGTGCTGTATCCAAGCATGTTAACAGAAAGTTGAGTGGAAGGAAAAAGTGTGGAAGATAAAGATGCACAACCAACCGAGAGAACTGCAGCCTTATGAGGATTGTCAAGCAAAATCGATTCAATAATTTGAGTGAACTCACAAGGAATGGACTGAGGCTGGGGGTCAAGGCATCAAGAGCCACCACAAACAGACATGTCAAGGAATTTGGCTACAATTGTCATATTCCTCTTGTTAAGCCACTCCTGAACCACATACCACTCTTAAACCTGGGCTAAGGAAGAAGAACTGGGCTGTTGCCCAAAAGTCCTCTTTTCAATGAGAGCAAGTCAGTGATGATTTGGGGTGTCTTGACGTTTGCTGGTGTTGGTCCATTGTGTTTTGAAAACCAACGTCACTGCACCCGTTTACCAATAAATTTTGGAGCACTTCATGCTTTTTTCTGCTGACCAGCTTTTTGAAGATGCTTTTTTCATTTTCCAGCAGGATTTGGCACCTGCCCACACTGCCAAAAGCACCAAAGGTTGGTTAAATGACCATGGTGTTGGTTTGCTTGACTGGCCAGCAAACTCACCAGTTCTGAACCCCATAGAGAATCTATGGGGGTATTGTCAAGAGGAAAATGAGACACAAGAGACCAAAAAGGCAGATGAACTGAAGGCCACTGTCAAAGAAACCTGGGCTTCCACAACACCTCAGCAGTGCCACAAACTGATCAAACTGATCACCTCCATGCCACGCCAAACTGAGGCAGTAATTAAAGCAAAAGGAGCCCCTAACCAAGTATTGAGTACATGTACAGTAAAAACATACTTTCCAGAAGCCCAACAATTCCAAAAAAAAAAATTTTTGTTTGGCGTATTAAGTACAAATTTGTTGAGATAGTGATTGGTGGGTTTTTGTGAAATGTGAGACAAAATCATCACAATTAAAAAAACCAAAGACTTAAACTACTTCAGTCTGTGTGCATTGATTTATTTAATACACGAGTTTCACAGTTTGAGTTGAAATAAATGAACTTTTCCATGACAATCTAATTTATTGAGATACACCTGTGTATATATATATATTTATTTATAAATTTTATTTTAGTTTTATTTACAAGGTTCGGAGAAGTACATCCATAATCAACCACTTCAGAGCTTCACTAGTTAGCCAACTCAACACCCTTTTCAACGACATTTTTCCTCCGCCAATATATACTTATAGATATTAGATGTATTTACAACACTGTTCCTGAACAGTTTAACCCAAATATCCAGATAGGTGCAGCACATTTTGTGGAGGACTTTTTACTGATCCTGGGAGAGTAACGTTAGACTACAATGCCGGCAGTTCTGACTCTCGTAAGTACGTTTTCATTTAAAGGATTTGCCACTGATGATTCAAACGCGAGTTTTGGGCAGTAGAGTAGCACTTGTTGTTTGTCATTTCTCCAATCACAAATACAGACATGATTTTATGTTTACACGGCACGATGCAATGCAACGCAACGCTAAAAAGACAGTATAAGTCATTATAATCTGTTATTATGTCCCCACTGGATGCAACAATTTCCTCGTTTATAATGGGGTTTAATGTTTTGTCTCGTCGCTCCGGCCGAACACGGCATCAACAGTATGTGAGGGGCGTAACATTTCCGTCTCACGCTTGAGGTATTCGGCCAATCACAACGCATTGGATAGCTGGCCAATCACAGCACACCTCGCTTTTTCAGACCAATGAGCTTTGTAAAAATCGACGCGTTTCAAAAAGGCGGGGCATAGAGGAGAAAAAATAATGTACAGTATGTGGAAAAGTATGTGTTTTTTGAACTTTAAACTGCATAAACATATTTCATTACACCAAATACACAAAATAATGTTCTTTTTAGCAGCATCATATGACCCCTTTAAGGCGACATGCAAAACCTGCAGTGTTGGTGTGCCTCCAGGACCAGGGTTGGGAACCACTGAGATATCCGAAATCATCATTGTTGCAGCTATATTCAAAACGGTTGTCGCTTTTGTGGAAAACATTTGCATATACAGTGGCTGCACTGCAGCATTTTTCAATTTGTTTTTATCAATGTGGTAAATGTCAGGATGTCCCTACTTCTCAGAGAACTCAAGGGTGGGAATGAATTCTCATTTCCTCCGTCTTTGATTTTCAGGTTGGCTGCAAAGCTGTGATTGTCTTTTTCCAGTATTGCATTATGGCAAGCTTCTTCTGGCTGCTAGTCGAAGGTCTGTACCTTCATGCTCTGTTGGCCGTCTCCTTCTTCTCAGAGAGGAAGTACTTCTGGTGGTACATTCTGATTGGTTGGGGTAGGTGTCATATGTGCATCTGTTTCTTTATTAACCTGCTTTTGTTAACATTTGACATAATGGTTATGTCAGTGAGCCATGTAAAACAGCAGCCGCTGATCTACTGACAGAAATACACTCATTTCACCTCACTACAGGAGGTCCAACGATTTTCATCATGGCTTGGAGCTTTGCCAAAGCTTACTTCAATGATGTCGGGTAAGATTAATGCATCAGTCAAAGCCGTCAATGATTTTTTGTAAAAATCAAGACATAAATACTTAGTCATTGCAAGCATAAATGTATACATGTCATTTATTTGCCTTTTTTTCCAGATGCTGGGATATAATTGAAAATTCCGACCCATTCTGGTGGATTATCAAAACCCCGATATTAGCTTCAATTCTGGTGAGATGTCCTTTCACTCCTAGAGTATCTGATATGTCACCATTATTATGATTATTGAAAGCTATTGAACATTATGATTTCTGTTACTCATGGTTATACTTGGTATGCCCGACTAGGTTCCCCTGTCTAACCTGTGAAGAATTTATGTATTTTATTCCTTATTTTTTTCTGAGAAATGTCTTAGTTATTATGTCAGTTATTTGTTAAATAAATTGCAGCAGTCCCAATTAAGTCTGGCCTTTCCTTGCAATACTTTCAACTTTAGGACACATCTCATCCATCTTCACTGACTGCTAGCGTAAACATTAAAGAAATAGTGTCCAGTTACAATACATAAAAAAACACTCTGTCCCTTGTAAAATGCATGCTGTATATTATATTCATTATATATTATATATTTCGTGCTTTTTTTTATTTAAAATCTTTATATAATAATAATATTTTCAGTAAAAAATTATATATTGCATTTAATTAATTATATATATTTAATCATACTTTTCATTCTTTAGTAATATTTTATTCATTTATATTTATATATATTTTAGTTCTTTCTCTTATATTTTTGTTTTATTATCGTTATACCATAATTTTTTTTATTGTTATGATACCATTTTAATTTCATATAGCGTTAGTTCTGTTTGATGTATTTTATAATTAATTATAATGCTTTTATAAAATAAAAGAAATGCTTTTATTTTTGTTTTTCTATATATTTAATACATTTTTATTCGTTTTCTTTTAGATTTTCTATATATTTAGAGGCTTCTCCTTTTTATGTTGGTAATATTTAACAATATGATTTTGTATAATTTTATTCTTTATATTTTATATATATTGTCTACTTTTGTTTTCCACTAAAGGAAAAGCCAATTTTCATGATCTTTATTAGGGCTGCTCTACATAAACAATATAATTTCCCTCCAATAATTATTTAAAAAAATTAATCAAATTAAATCTTTACGCTAACACAACATTATTAGATATATACAGTGGTGTGAAAAAGTGTTGGCCCTGATTTCTTATTTTTTTGCATGTTTGTCACACTTTAATGTTTCAGATCATCAAACAAATTTAAATATTAGTAAAAGATAACACAAGTAAACACAACATGCTGTTTTTAAATGAAGGTTTTTATTATTAAGGGAAAACTAAATCCAAAACTACATGGCCCTGTGTGAAGAAGTGTTTGCCCCCTGTTAAAACTGTGATTTATCACACCTGAGTTCAATTTCTCTAGCCACACCCAGGCCTGATTACTGCCACACCTGTTCGCAATCAAGAAATCTCTTAAATAGGACCTGCCTGACAAAGTGAAGTAGACCAAAAGATCCTCAAAAGCTAGACATCATGCCGAGATCCAAAGAAATTCAGAAACAAATGAGAAAGAAAGTAATTGAGATCTATCAGTCTGGAAAAGGTTATAAAGCCATTTCTAAAGCTTTGGGACTCCAGCGAACCACAGTGACGGCCATTATTCACACATGGCAAAAACATGGAACAGTGGAGAACCTTCCCAGGAGTGGCCGGCTGACCAAAATTACCCCAAGAGCACAGCGACGACTCATCCAAGAGGTCACAAAGACCCCACAACAACATCCAAAGAACTGCAGGCCTTACTTGCCTCAGTTAAGGTCAGTGTTCATGACTCCACCATAAGAAAGAGACTGGGAAAAAATGGTCTGCATGGCAGAGTTCCAAGATGAAAACCGCTGCTGAGCAAAAAAAACAAAGGCTCGTCTCAGTTTTGCCAAAAAACATCCTGATGATCCCCAAGACTTTTGGGAAAATACGCTGTGGACTGACGAGACAAAAGTTTAATTTTTTGGAAGGTGTGTGTCCCGTTACGTTTGGTGTAAAAGTAACACTGCATTTCAGAAAAAGAACATCATACCAACAGTAAAATATGGTGGTGGTAGTGTGATGGTCTGGGGCTGTTTTGCTGCTTCAGGACCTGGAAGACTTGCTGTGATAAATGAAACCATAAATTCTGCTTTTTACCAAGAAATCCTGAAGGAGAATGTCCAGCCAATCTGTTCGTGACCTCAAGCTGAAGCGAACTTGGGTTCTGCAGCAGGACAACGATCCAAAACACACCAGCAAGTCCACCTCTGAATGGCTGAAGAAAAACTAAATGAAGACTTCCTATTGAGATGCTGTGGCATGACCTTAAAAAGGCGGTTCATGCTCGAAAACCCTCCAATGTGGCTGAATTACAACAATTCTGCATATATGAGTGGACCAAAATTCCTCCACAGTGCTGTAACAGACTCATTGCAAGTAATCGCAAACGCTTGATTGCAGTTGTTGCTGCTAAGGGTGGCCCAACCAGTTATTAGGTTAAGGGGGCAAACACTTCTTCACACAGAGCCATGTAGTTTTGGATTTTGTTTTCCCTTAATAATAAAAACCTTTTAAAAACTGCGTTTTGTGTTATCTTTTACTAATATTTAAATTTGTTTGATGATCTGAATCATTTAAGTGTGACAAATATGCAAAAAATTTAAAAAGCAGGATGTGGGCCAACAATTTTTCACACCACTGTACATATATACATCTGTGAGCAAGCTCTTAATAATTATTCTGAAAACTTCTCATGAGTTTCACTTTGTGTTTTGGCTGCTTGTTGTATAAATCTTAGCCTACAATAAAAGGATTTGCTTAGTACTGAGTGTTAAGATCTCAGTAACACAAAAATGTTGACATATGTGCCAGGCGATGTTATCTCTCTAGGGATTTATTATATACATGAAATATCAATAAGGGCTGAAAGGTGTGAAAAGCACTCTTAGAAGCTCTTCATGGCTTTTCTTTTGAGAGATTTAAAGGGAAGAAAGATGCACTTGAGAGAGAGAATGACAGAGAGAAAATCTGTCAGTCTAGTGCAGGGATCCTCAAATCTGGACCACTAGATCCGCGGTCCTGAAGAGGGGATCGCCATCAACTTAAGGTCAGCCGAGCCCAGTTCTACACTTCTTGGCAAGACAAAATGAAGTCTGACAGGCGGTGCGGCTAACAATGTATGAGGGGATCATTAGAAAAACAAAGGAATAGTTGCTCAGGGTTGGAGAGAAACTCTGCAGGCGCATTGGACCTCCAGGGTAAGATTTGAGGAACCCTGGGCTAGTGGAATATTTATGCAGATTTATTTATGGTGTTGGGGATTTGCTATGGTAGGCAATAAAGATCTCTCCGACTGTTTTTTCTGAAACACTTCTCATCCTCCCCTACTCTGACATGCTTATTGCACAGTTAATGCTTGTTTTTGCTAGTCAGAAAGTAAACAGTCTTAACACAGTCTATCTCGTCTACTTAATCTTCCTAATTATGTTGTCGGTCTCGGAGGCTGCCAAAGGCGAGTTATGAGTTCTCTAGGTAGTTCGGGTGTTCTGGAAGTGCGCTATAGTGCCATCCCCCTGTTTCTCTGAGACATATAACACGTGGCTTGCTTTGGGGAACCAGTGGCTTTATGACCGAGGCCCATCGCTTTAGACCCCTCGATGTGACTTTCCCAGTCATGGGCGGCAGGGGAAAGGAAGCGCGAGCGAAAGAAAACCCGGCGAGGGGGGGGGGGAATGCGCACACAACAAACAGAATGACACACGAAAAACTCTCAAAAATCCAGCGCATGGGGATCAGAGTCGCTGGAGACGGCGGCGAAGAGCAACTGGCCGGACAGGGAAAAGGAAGCACCAAGAGGCGGAAGGAGGGGAAACCCCATGCAACAGGAGTGGGGGCAGGCAAAGAAGAGGCAGCGGTACTTTGTTCTCTTACTCTCCCACCCTGCTGGAGGAACCCCTGACATTTAAAGGGATAGTTCACACAAAAATGAAAATTCTGTCATCATTTGCTCACCCTCATCTCACTCCGAACTCATGACTAATTCTCTTCTGTGCAGCACGACAGGAGATTTTACTCTTTTAAATGAGATGTTAACCTAGTGTGAGACGTCTTGAAAAATGTGAATGAGATTCGAGAACTGCAGCAAAGGAGATTACCTGTGACTATAGAGTAATAGCGACTTAAATTTCTGAAAATATCTTTTCCTGACTCTAAGCTATCATATGACTTCAGAAGACTTGGAATCTAGCAAATGAGTCATATGACTACTTTTATTATAAAAATTTTTGTGCATTATTTTTGAAGCTTGAAATTGACATTAATTGTAATTGAATGGAAAAGAATGGAAATAAGTTATTTATACATCTTTCATGGGTGAAAGAAAGTGATAATGGCTGATGTTCTTCATTTTTGGGTGAAATTTCCATTTAAATGTTGTTCCAAATTGGTTAAAGCTTGAAAGTTCTGGTCTAGTCGACCAGCCTTCGGCTAATCAGCTAAACCAGCAGAAAATGAAATCTGGTTGGCCAAAGGAGTCTTGTTGGTTAAGCTGACGGGGACACCAGCATCTAAATCACAACTTCTTCTGTAGACCAACTATTCTGGTCTTTTTGGTAGGATGAGGACTGGAGGTACATGAGAAACATTTTAGCTTATGTAATTTTAACATGGGCATAAAATATGGGGATATTTTAGCCGGCCTCTCCAGCAGCGAGCGAGAACCCACTGCACTGCAATCTCATCATATAAAATGTCACTGGCTCTCTCCACCCCTGTTCGGATGATTTAATGTCCTTTGTCCTTAAGTAGCTCTCCACTGTGCAGTTCGCACAAAACAAGACTCAATTCTTAAGCACCTGCAATTTTCTACCCAGCATCACTTATGTTGTTATTCCGTTAATATGCTTTTTGATATCACCTAGTAATGATATCATTCTCTGCCCTGCGCTGTGTGCATATGACTGAGAGGAAAGTATCCCATAAAGCTGTTTGTCATGTTTTTTCTTCTTTTCTATAGGAGGCTGGCAAAATCCACACTTTTGTTGATTCCACTCTTTGGGATAAACTTCATCATATTCGCTTTCATTCCTGAGAACATAAAAACTGAGCTAAGACTCGTGTTTGACCTCATTCTTGGGTCATTTCAGGTACGTCTGAGGATTTAATCACTCAAACTAGCTGTAAAAACATAAAGTAGAGCCCAAATATCAATAGTCGCCAGTGACAGGAAATGCTCTCAGGCTAATCGTAGCACTGTTGTTCAGATAGCAGAATAGTTTAATGATGTCTGGTAGAACTGCTCAGGGCTCCTCAAACAGTCTCCATAGAGAATCTCTGTCTTGCACACTTTAGCTATTGGCCATTGTTTTTTTTTAATGGCATAATTGGGTGTTTCTTCAACTGTGGCCACTTTTGCCCTGTGGATGTTTAGGAAATAAACTCTTATAAACACTTTTCACATTCTCACTAGTTTATTCAATTTAAGGTCATGGACATTTCCACCACTTTGCAAATTATGCATTTATTGTGTTTAAAGGAAATTGGTGAAAAATTACATTTTAAATTTTATTTTATTAAACTGTTTACTCATTTGTATTGCATTTTAACCTAGCACATTTTTGTATCCTAAATACAAACAATAACAATATTTTCACTCTTTTTTTTGCATTAGTTAATGCAATAACTAGCATTAAATAACAATGGGCAATTCATTTGGTGTGTTGGGGTCATGTATTGTAAGTGTGGCATCTTTGATCATTTTAGTTAATAATGTAGTTAACTAATGTTAACAAATTGAACCTTACTGTAAAAAGTTACCAATTGTATGTTATGTATCTCCTCATTAGATAAATACATTAACTTTTCAAAATCTTTAGTAAAAAACAGTTGCCACAACTGTAGTCAAAGTCGTAATTTCGAATATATATTAAAACCATTTCTATACAATAACTATGTAAATTATTTTTTATTAAATTATTTATGTGAAAAAACAATTCCCTATAATATGAATATTAACAAGCTGGGTCTGGGACGTCGTAATTTTCGAATATATATTAAAACAATTTCTATACAATAACTATGTAAATTATTTATTATTAAATTAATTATGTGAGAAAACAGTTCCCTATAATATGAATATTAACAAGCTGGGTCTGGGAAAAGGGTAAAGCAACTCAATAAATTTTTTTTTTAAAGAAAAAAATGATGAAGGCATGGTAGAAAGTTTTCAATACAGTTTTAAACATGACCTTCATGTAACAAAAGGAAAAAAATCTGTTAGTTTTAATAAAAATAAGCCCTTCGGACAAAAAAGTGACCCAATTTTAACATTCTTGGGCAGAGCCACCAGAATGACTGGCATGAATTCAGGAAGGGTTTGTCCCCGTTAGTTAAATATTCTTACAGTATATCTGCTACAGGACTCGCCAACCCATATTTTCTAGGCCACAGTCATACTAGACAGTCTGGTAGGAATCTCTAGGCATTTAGCACATTGTCATTCCCACGTGTAATGCCTTCATTGTACCTACAGTGACATACAGTATCAGTAAGTTGCTTTCACTTGTTTTAACAGGGTTTTGTGGTTGCTGTGCTCTACTGTTTCCTGAATGGAGAGGTAAGACATGGAAGGATGGATAGACAGACAGAATCTTTAGGTGCACTCAGTCACAACTGATCAGAAGCCACTTCCTATATTGAAGTTTCATTCAATTTCTCTAGCTAAAAGCTAAAGCCCTGGAAGCCTGTAATTGGCTTAGATTCTGCTAGCTCACACAGGCTACAAATAGCTCTAGACATACTGGCAGAGGAGGCCTATTACTTTGATATATGCATTGATGTTCACAGCATCTTGGGGCTTTTTTGCTTGTACAGATTAAATAAAAAATCAAGTGTCACAAAGTGCAAACAACAAGACATAAATTTTTTCCGGTGCTTCAAATAATCTGACAAGTTTGGTTAGCTGCCGACATGCAGCTTGTACACAAACTGATTTCTATGTGTAAAATGATCCTGTTTTACCATAAAAACAACCCAGGCTCACTGGCATTAAGTGACTACATTTGTGCAAAACCTGAAATCCTTTTCCTTGAAAGCACTTTTCACAGGTGACACTAAGCAAGGTAAACACACTTTTTTTACGTTCCACGACAATAGAATTCAGTGGCAATTATGATTAATAAAGACTTATTTTCATGCAGTTCCTTACACAATAGATCATTGTTTTCCTATTTAACACACTTTACATCTTGCTCATTTGTAAACTAATAAATTTTGCATCACACAAGCAGCTCCATATTTATGGCTTTTCTGGCACAGTAAACTTGCCCTACAACTCACCTGGCACATCATTGCACTTGCAATGTTTGCTTTTATTAACACTATAGGATTTAATGTAGGTGGTTGATTATTATTTTTAAATGCAATAAAAAACAAGCATTTTATTCATAACTCACTTACCAGACTTTTCAGTCCCTGCTTTGATACGTGCATCAACCAACATAATAGGGTGTTTTAAGGTTTGTGCTGTTACCCTTATACCATTTCGGAACCATGAAACCACCACTCTCAAAGCAACATACGAAGACACAACTTAATAGAAATGAACTCAAAATTTTTATTTTCATTTCAAAAACTGACATTTTTAACACCAAACCTAAAGGTACAAAACAAAAGGCACAAGGATATGGTGGAAACAGCTTGTAGGACGTATATTTTGTGAACTTACTTTACTTACATCTGAAAACCAACACCTATACACTCTTAAAAATAAAGGTGCTTCAAAAGGTTCTTCAAGCGATGCCATAGAAGAACCATTTTTGGTTCCACAAAGAACCATTCAGTCAAAGGTTCTTAAAGAACCACCTCTTTCTTACCTTTTTGTAATTTGAAGAACCTTCTTTCGCCACAAAGAACCTTTTGCCAAACAGAAAGGTTCTTCAGATGTTAAAGGTTATTTATGGAACAGTCGGCCTTCTGACCGCTTAGTTCCAGAACTAAACGTACGGTACTAAAGTACTGGGACGATTTTGCGCGAACTATTTCCCAGTACCATTTAAAGTGTTGCATTCGCACCAACAAAAAGGTTCTTCTATGGCATCGTGAAGCACCTTTATTTTTCAGAGTGTACCAAACTGTCACTGTTTTTTCTTCTTCTTGTCATAAGAGCTATGTTGCATAGCTCTTATGACAAGAAGAACCAGGTATGCTTGAGCAATCTGTTGTTGAAAAGGTGGATCTCCGTCTGCTTGTTTGACACACACCAAGGTTTGGATGGTAGCGTTCACACTTAAAGGGGACATAACACACACAGTTTCACCCAATCTCATGTTAATCTTGAGTACCTATAGAGTAAGATTGCATCCTTCATATCTCCAAAAAGTCTTTAGTTTTATCATATTTATAAAAGAAAGATACAGCTTTACGATTCTCTTCGGGAGTTCCACCCTTCATGATGTCATGAAGAGCCATGATCGAAAAAAAACTTTCCGAAACCTATATGAGCCTGGAAGGCGTGTATTTGGCACAGAAATACTGCATCAAATCTATTCAATTCTACATCAAAATCAACATGCATGAAATAGCATTAGACCCTCCCTTTAAGGGCCATTCACACCAAAGAGGATAGCTATAAAAATAACTAAAGATATAGTTTCCAAAATCAGTTCAAATTTAGTTCACAACACCACCAGAACAATAACAGCACAAAGGAATGATATCATTGGAATCACTTTCAAACTTTTTTTTCTCCAGCTGATCATATAAAAACACTGGCAGCCAATCAGAATCCCAAAAACTGTGTACCACCAGTCACTACAGATTTCACTTTCAAAGTGCTGTGAATGTGCTACAAGCAATGCAATATAATTTTGCAAAGAAAGCATGTTTTTTTTCATGACACTGGGCTTTTTAATAAACCCTCATTTGCAATGGGATAAAATGCAAATGAGGGTTGTGGATGTGGATGTGTCACCTAAAAAATTGTGTAGCAAAATACAATGCATACTTCAAGTTTTGCAGAAATGTAGCCTATAGTCAGATATTTCCAATGAGCCAGTGTTGTGTAAAACCCAGTTGCAACCGTTTTACTTCCTTAATTGTCTTTATTTACAGAGTTACTTAAAGGCATAGTTCACCCAAAAATGAAAATTCTGTCATTAATTACTCAACCTCTTGTCGTTCCAAACCCTCAACACCCCGTTCATCTTTGGAACACATATTTTTGATGAAATCTGAGAGCTTTCTGACCCTGCTGGGGCGTACGCACGCACTACCGGCGGCGTTCAAGGCCCAGAAAGGTAGTAAGGACATCAGTGGTTCAACCGTAATTGTAAGAAGCTACGAAAATCATTTGTGCGCAAAGAAAATAATGACTTTATTCAATAATTTCTTCTCTTTGTGTCAGTCTTTGACGTGCATTCACGAGAGTACCACAACTAATGACACATGGACTATTTTAATGATGTCCTTATTAGGGTTTGGAATCGATTCCGATTCCAGAATCGGATACTTAAGGTCAGGAATTGGATGCTTGTTGTCCACCTATCGATTCCTATGTGCTTTTTTTTTCTGTGAGGACCGGACCTAGCAATCTGCCAGGACCTTGCTCGCTAATCTAAGCGCTCTAAAGTTTGCTACATTTGCGATCAGAAGCCAAAAAAGCTAAGTATAATATCTGTGATATCTAAACATGTTGCAAGAGAGGTGTCACCACCAATATGAAAGCACTTTAATTTAATAGATCTTTAAAGATCGCTACCACGATTCAAACACCAACGTGATTCTATTCCTAAATTACAATGATTCGTCTGTTTCATTCTTCAACCTTTTTGACGTGTGCGATCAATGTTGTGATCACTTGTTGGTTCATCCGTGCAGAGTACGATCACACCAGTGTGATTTGAACATTTTAAATTTGCGTTCACGCTGCCATTGACCTAAGGAGAGCAGCCGTCATTTATGAATGAAACAGCTTCACAGTCTTTTCCTCCACACAGTATCATTATTTCTGTTACAAACATTCAAATCACAGAAGTACTGGGATACAAGTTTATAGTTCAGATATAAACTGTGTGCATGATGTGTATGGTAGCGATTAAAATAGAGTAAATCCCCTTTTGAAAGTAATTTGACACTTTCAAATGAAGATTTATCAAAAAAAATTAAATTGTCATTTTAAAAAAATTATTACATTATTACGCCAGTAGGTGGCGAAAAGGGGCTGTTAAAATGTATTTGTCTTTGAATCATACAAGAGATTCGTTCAAGAACGCTGATTCATCTAGTAATGAAACAAGTACATCTTGAGTCATTTAATCATTAATTCATAAATGACGTGATTTTTTTTTGTTTTCTAATGTTTTTTCTTCAGAATCAGGAGAGAACCACAACTTCCATTGGGGAAAGAAAAAGAAAACTCAATTAATCCAGAATCATGCAGTTCTATTTTGCAAACAAACAGCTCTTAAAGAGTCCAGTTTTTATGTAGCCTGTTGATTTTTGTTCATGGCATTCAGCTCCAATAAATGGTTTGCAAAAAAGAGACACAGTATAAATGTTCGATATCATTATTTAATCACATTGGAATCGAACAGCATCGTAAATCGATAAAATTCAAACGATACCCAAACCCTAGTCCTTATTACCTTTCTGGGACTTGAACATGTCAGTTTCGCTGCTATCTATGCAGGGTCAGAAAGCTCTCAGAGGTCATCAAAAATATCTTAATTTGTGTTCAGAAGATGAACAAAAGTCTTACGGGTTTGGAAGGACTTGAGGGTGAGGAATTAATGACATAATTTTCATTTTTGGGTGAACTAAAATTTTGAATGTACCTTGTAGAGTTTCTGTACAAAACTGTAGAGTGAGAATGTTTTATCCATCACCAATTGATTAGAATGGATCTCGTCCTTCTCTCAGGTCCAAGCTGAGATCAAGAGGAAATGGAGGCGATGGCACCTCGAAAGGTTTCTGGGTCCTGACACCAAATACCAGCACCCATCCATGGGCAGCAACGGCAACAACTTCAGCACGCAGATCTCCATGCTGACTCGCTGCAGCCCCAAGACTCGCCGCGCATCCGCATGTCAAGATGAGACGTCCATCACAGTCTAACTTAGCTTCTATAATGATGTGGTATTGTCACCAGAATGAGACCGTGAGAGGACATGAAGATGTCCAGGAAGTGTTCTAGTGAAATGCAGTTCTGACCTTCAGAGAGATGAGCTACTAAACCGTACATTTGCTGAAAATAGCGCAATTTGTTTCCATAGGAGTCATCAGTGAGGTTCTTGTATGAAAAACACAATATCGGACAGGCACAGGTCATCTTCTGCAACACATAAAACCTGTAAATAAAGCCACAGTGATCTTCTGGAGAGCAGCGAGATCGTAGTTTTGCCGTCATTTTGTGCCAACTCGGCTCTGCAGGGACACAGAAGCAACAGCATCATCAAGAATGACTGATGATACGCTGCTGGAAAAAGAGGTTAGGGATTCTTTGCCTGGACTGCTCATATATTTTGCTTATGAGATAAGTAAAAAAAAAAGAAAAGAGAGAAACAAAAAGGCTACCAAAAGCGGATTGTTGAATATCCAATATATGGAGATACACTGTAGAGACCACATGTGATGTTTTTTTTAAATTATGTTTTCAGATCAGTGTGTGTGTGTGTGTGTGTATTTAGGCACGTTTGGAAGCCGAATGCCCTTCTCTGCACTATCATTCCAGATAAGTCATCCCAGCGGTGTGTCAACATTCAGTTTGCATGCTTGTTTGAGTGTCATTGTGCCATGTATCGCCGTGACTTGGCGGTTTTATGGTCTAATGTCAAATCCTTTTGTGCGAAGAACAAACTATCAATTGTGAGATCAACGATGACAAAGACAAGACAGCTGGATGTCGCCGAATAAATTCCCATAACAGATGCTAAGAATAGAAGAAAAAATGTTTTTACGACATGCTTGTTAGTTGAAGGTTATCTTAAAGAATAATACACATCGACAAATTTATACTTAACAATGGAAGTGGTACTTATGTGTATTGTAAGTCTTTGCGGTAATGCTAATGCTGTAAACTTAGCATTTCCTTTGTACTGTGACAATATTTTATTTACATCCTTTAGTTTCAGTGGTAACTTGCAGTGCTTGTTCAACTACTGTAGAAGGATATTTATGTTTACGTACAAGCTATAGGGAAACGAAAAAGCAGGCCGCCCTGTCACACCAATGTTCTTGTCTCACAGTTTTACTCATTGAGATGGACTTGCAGCCAGATCAAGGCCTGTGAAGTCCCGGAAAGTGGCTCGAACTGGGTCAGCGCCACATAAAGGTAGTTCAGTCTGGATTGTAGTTTCTGTTTCCAGTGGAGTGTAAAATAATTATGTACAGTCACATCTGATAGAATATATAAAGGGAATGTACAGCAAATTCATTTTAATGCTACAGCTTGCAGAGGTTATAGAAATATATTTAATAAAAAATTAAAGCCTCAAATCACTGCCCAATATTGTCCGATGGCATACAGTATTTTTTTATTTTAAATGTGTGATTAGCCAGATTACCTCTATTCTACCATGATAAAGAATGTATATTCTTATAAAAATGTTTCAATATCACTTTAAGTTAGCTAGCAGTGTACTTTGTGAACTTTATATAAATGCATATAGGAAAAGGTGCCTATTTTAATGAGTTGCGCTGTATAGACTATGTCTGGTTTTGAAACGACGTGCTGTTTTGTTGTATATTAATGTGGGTGGAACATAATTTATAAGTGCACAGCAGAAGATCTGGATGTTGTATATATTAACTGTGTATCTGTGCCGTGAAAGTGAGTAATATTTGTCCTTACCGCATGCTACACAGGCAACATACGGTACATTTCAAGTAATAAATTCACAAAAAGCATGACCCAAATTCTTTACAGTCATGTGTACACGTGAATATTTTTGTATCTACATTTAAACAAGCTTGATACATGGTATGTATTTTTGTAACATTTGGGACCATTTTCCATTGTTGTTTGAATGTTCACGATCAACAATTTTAAATAAACAACTTGAGCTGTACGTTTACATTGTTCAGAAATTACACACATAAGAACTGCTTGTCCATTGGGTTACAACAGACACTCTCATATCAAATCCTTTCAATTTTCCATCTGCCTTAAAGAAAACCAAGAATAAGCCGTGTGACACAGACTCACAGTCCTGTTTCCCCAGAGAGATTTAGCTAAATAATTTATTTGCTGTGTAAATTTCACTCTACTAAAATACACCGCTTCCCCTCTGAGCCTGTCAAATCCCAGACTTACTTTGAAGAACCGTTCTGCTTTTGCCTTCTGGTAAGCACTGAATGAAATTAAGGGCATAGCAGCAAATGCTAACAACAAAACACATTTTTATACTTTTAGAGGCTTTGGTTTAATTGTTTAGATAATTTTAGCAATCCATTGTGCCAGCTCAGCGTCGATCCTGCAGGAAACAGGACGTTTTCCTTATCTACCTGGGTTTCTCTATTGTTTCTTCTGTTCAGCAAAATATGAGGAATCAACCAATATAAACAAGTAAATGTGGGGTGGTACATTATGACATATGTGTACATCAGCAGGAAAGAACCATTTCCAGTCACTCATCACACTGATGAGTGACTGGAAATGGTTCTTTCCTGAGAACATTTTGATTAGCCAAAGTAAAACACTCATATTTGTGTCAGCAATGGTGAGAGATTCATTTTCTCTGTGTGGTTTCATCTCATTGTCAGCTGGTCCTGTTTTCCACATGATCGTGCGTCTAACATTTCTCTTAAAGGTTTCTGCTTCAGTTTAGGCATAAGACAACACCTCACCCTGAGGCCATGCAAGATGTAGATGAGTTTGTTTCTTAATCTGAACAGATTTGGGTTGGCAGTGAATAGGTGGCATCAGAATGAGAGTCCAAACAGCTGATAAAAACATCACAGTAATCCACGACTCCAGTCAACCAATTAAACGTCTTGTGACTTATCTACATAAACTTATTTATAGCTTGAATGGCCTGAGGGTGAATACATTTTCAGTAAAAAAAAAAATCTTTCTGTAAACTATTCCTGTACGATTTAAATGCAATGATGTGAAAATAGCAGTAAATATGTTGTTAAGGGAATGTATGTTTTACTCATTCATTTTGAACTTTATTAAAATAAGCCTCAAACCTGACACCATACTTCACTGAATTCAAGTGTAAAGTGTGTGCCTGTATTTTCATTTCTAATGTGTTTTTCTGTTCTATCACAGCAGTTTAGTCTTGTTATCTGTGTTTTTGTTTTGAAGGGTTCACCGCTTCAGTCAGGGATCATCCATCTACTAAGGTCAGATTGTACTGATAACAAAATACATGAAAAATAAAGCTGTCAGATTGCTCAAGAGACCAAATATATTTCATCTGCCACAGCCTCCCTTCAGCCTGATACTATATGAGTTTCTCAGATATAAACCTTGAAAAGTGGTAACCTGCAATTGAGCGATTTCTATCTGATTGAACCAATAAATATTGTTCATGTAACCTAAAGGATTCAGTGATGTTAATATTTTTAATAGAATATTTTTTCAGATTAACATTTTTTTCTGTATATGTAGATTTGTTGCAGCTAACATGAATAATTAATTTAACGTGCAAAAAAGCTAATGAATAATGCTAATAACAAATACCATATTCTACATGCCAACGAGTCCAGCTTAAATCGAAAATTTGTTAATAAAAGTATTTTATATTCAAATAGAAAGGATTTCGTCATTCCTTTGGATGTTGTTTTTGCTGCTTTCCACATCAGGACTGTTAACAGGTGCCTAGCCACAGGCCACATGTCAGTATTCGTGTCCATTGTTAAATATTCATGGGCTAAAGTACCCATCAAGGTTCAGCAAAAGCATTGCTCAACAAGTTTCAAAGCTTTGAGCTGGACCAAACCTGCTTTAAGAATAGCTAGCAAATCTGTGCCATTGTATTGCTGCCTCAACCTGATATTGAAAGAAATGGCCCCTACTGGGTGCTGATGTGAAATCTAGTGGCTTCCATTCAGCAAAGCATGACATGGTATAAGAAAGAACTCGATCTGGTAATTTGCTATCCTTCAGTTTTGAGCCAGTGATTTAACCCTCCCAGGCGTGATTGAGAACCACGACTGGAGCTCGACCTGTCAGACAGTATCCAATCAGAGAAAGCTTGACTTGCCTCAGGCTCCACTGGTGTTGATAAGATGCAGTCCCACACACACCTGAAACGGCACACAGTGATCCCTGGGCTCCTTATTACGACAAACCGGCATCTTAAACTTTATGGGAAAATCAAACCTCTGCACGGCGATTTTTTTAATCGTAAACATACGCTAGACGGACGTGTTGTGACACTTTTGCTGATCAGCATCTCCTGCATGCGCGACGGGCTCTTAAGACTTTTTAAGTACACTATATTGTAACCTATTTTTAAAAACGCTTTCATTCCACTTCGTTGCGTCTCGAATTTTAAAGGCAAGTATGCATTCTGTGTGAACGAACGCCTTGGTTTTTGCTGCGATCTACTTTTTTTAACTATATATATAAATGCCTCTGGCTGTCACTCCGCGTTTTGTTGCTTTATCAGCGTCTCGCGCATGCGCAATAGGTTGAACGCTGAATCTCGCGTTTAAACAAGTGTGAACGAACATTCTTGCTTTCTGCCACCTTTTACTTAGATACATTTTTATATGTAAACATGCATAGATGTATAGGCCATTACCAATCTTAAAAGGCACTGTTTTTGGTCGCTATTCACCCTAAAAAAAAAAAAAACCTTCAGCCTCCAAGTCCAGGGTGGGCAAACGTCGGCCCTGTAGACCGCCCAAAAACGCCCTGCAAGTTTTGCTCACAGCTTCAACCTAATCAACACCCCTAACACCGCTAATCAAGGTCTGAACGGTTACTAGGAAGCTACAGGCAGGTGAGTTTTAATTAGTGTTGGCGCTGAACACTCCCGCTATACAGGTGCATCTCAATAAATTAGAATGTTGTGGAAAAGTTCATTTATTTCAATAATTCAACTCAAATTGTTAAACTCGTGTATTAAATAAATGCAATGCACACAGACTGAAGTAGTTTTTTTGGTTCTTTTAATTGTGATGATTTTTGCTCACAGTTAACAAAAACCCACCAATTCACTATCTCAAACAATTAGAATATGGTGACATGCCAATCAGCTAATTAATTAAAAACACCTGCAAAGGTTTCCTGAGCCTTATCAGAACTGTCTCGCAGTTTGGTTCCCTAGTCTACACAATCATGGTGAATACTGCTGAGACAGTTGTCCAGAAGAAATCATTGACGGCCCTTCACAGTGCGAACGGTAAGCCACAAAAACCCGTTTCATTGCCAAAGCATCTGGCTTTCACACGAGTGGCTATATCCCAAATAGCATGTTACAGAAAGTTGAGAACTCGGAAGAAAAAGTGGAAGAAAAAGATGCACAACCAACCGTTAGAACCGCAGCCTTATGAGGATTGTCTTGCAAAATCGATTCAAGAATTTGAGTGCACTTCACAAGGAATGGGCTGAGGCTGGGGTCAAGGGAGGTCAATACTGTGGCGGCTCCACCACACACAGACGTGTGAAGGAATTTGGCTACAGTTGTGTTGGACTGTGTGCGGGCCGCTTGTTAAGGAAGTGGGGTCCTGTGGGCGGCGTAAGTCCACAGAGAACGTCAGAGGCGTCTTACCTGGGCTGAGAAGAAGAACTGGACTGTTGCCCAGTGTCCTTTTTTCAGATGAGAGCAAGTTTTGTATTTCATTTTGGAAACCAAGGTCCTAGAGTCTGGAGGATGGGTGGAGAAGCTCATAGCCGAAGTTGCTTGAATTCCAGTGTTAAGTTTCCACAGTCTGTTATGATTTGGGTGCAATGTCATCTGCTGATGTTGGTCCATAGTGTTTTTTGAAAACCAACGTCACTGCACCCGTTTACCAAGAAATTTGAGCACTTCATGCTTCCTTCTGTTGACAAGCTTTATGGAGATGCTGATTGCATTTTCCAGCAGGATTTGGCACCTGCCCACACTGCCAAAAGCACCAAAATTGGTTAAATGACCATGGTGTGCTTGACTGGCCAGCAAAACTCACCAGACCTGAACCCCATAGAGAATCTATGGGTTATTGTCAAGAGGAAAATGAGAAACACGAGACCAAAAAATGCAGATGAGCTGAAGGCCACTGTCAAAGAACCTGGGCTTCCATACCACCTCAGCATTGCCACAAACTGACCACCTCCATGCCACACCGAATTGAGGCATTAATTAAAGCAAAAGGAGCCCCTACCCAGTATTGAGTACATGTAATAATTAACATACTTCCAATCACTAAAAAAAATTTTTTTGGTCTTATGAAGTATTCTAATTTTGTTGAGATAGTGAATTGGTGGGTTTTTGTAAATGTGAGCCAAAATCATCACAATTTAAAAGAACCAAAGACTTAAACTACTTTTCAGTCTGTGTGCATTGAATTTATTTTTTCACAATTTTAGTTGAATTACTGAAATTAACTTTTCCATGACATTCTAATTTATTGTGATGCACCTATATATTCCCTCTTTGTTCATCGCTGTCCGCTTATGAATAAATTTTCTTCCCGCCCTGACCGTTCCCGCTAATTTAGTCTCGTTTCAGTGCATCCCTATTTAAATTTCCACTACTGAAAGAGAGATAGGCTGACAAATAAAAGTGTATTCTGCACAAAATGGTATGTTATTTTATTAATCTGGTCAAGATTCTTGAATTTATTGACTTTGACTTGAGTTTATATGAATTATCTTAAGACACGAAATTGGCTTACTATTTTATGCACCGCAGCCGCAAAAAAAGTCATAAAAGAAGTACAAAAATTGTTTCTTATTTATTTTCGTCTTGTCAGGATACAATTCGTTTAACATTGACAACACAGTGGGAAAAAGTGTTGCAGAGAGAAAAAAAATACAAATGTAGGTTGTACAAAAATAGCCTATTAGTTATTTTTATTTGTCTTGTCAAAATACTAAATTCGTTTAACATTTTGCTGTACACACAGTAGGAATAGTGTCGCAGAGAAAAATAAATAAATGCGACATCTGTCATTTAAATTTATAGGCTAAGCAAAATATAAACAAAATCTTGTTGAACGTCCTACAAGAACACATCCACACTTTGCTCCATCCTTATTCTACTGTCATTAGTCCATTGTTAAGTTGTCCTTATTTCTCCTATTAAATTCGGATAAGACAGATATATTACTTACTGGACCAAAAGACAGTAAACAGAATCTCTTGAATTACAATTTGCAACTAGACGGATGTACGGTTACTTCCTTTACAGTCAAAAATGTGTGTGTTATATTAGATAGCAACTTGTCTTTTGAAAATCATTTTTCCCATGTTACAAAAACAGCATTCTTCCATCTTAGGAACATTGCCAAGCTACGAAACATGTTAACTTTTTCTGATGCAGAAAAGCTAGTTCATGCGTTCATGACCTCTAGACTGGACTACTGTACTGCTAGTTGGTTGTCCTGCATCTTCAATGAACAAGCTACAGGTGGTCCAAAATGCCGCGGCTAGAGTCCTTACCAGGTCAAGAAACTATGATCATATTACGCCAATTTTACAGTCTCTGCACTGGCTACCTATAAGTTCCGTATCAGTTACAAAATATTACTACTATTACTTTCCTATAAGGCCCTTAATTTGTTAGCTCCTGCGTACCTAACTAGTCTCTTATCACACTACAATCCATCACGCTCCCTAAAGTCACAAAACTCTGGACTCTTGGTAGTACCTAGGATATCAAAGTCAACTAAAGGAGGTAGAGCTTTTTCATATTTGGCTCCCAAACTCTGGAATAGCCTTCCTGATAACGTTCGGTGTTCAGATACACTCTCTCTGTTTAAATCTAGATTCTAGATCTAGACATCTCTTTGGCCAAGTATTCAAATAATGCATCTCATTATCTTGTACTGCAGTTATATCTGATCACATGCACATTATTATTCTTTAGCTTGGGTTTAAACAAATCAATTTTGCTTGGTTGGAATAGCAGCTACGCTAATTATGTTTGTATTTTTTTCTCTGTCTTTTGCCACTAGGATTTACACAAGCTTCAGTCTTGGATCCAGAACCCTGAGCAGAGATGATGCCAACCCCTCAGAGGACCTCTGATGATGCCAAACATGAAACAACATACAGAACTACCAATTTTGCTATAATTTGATTGCATCATATAATAATTGCTGTTAATATTGTTCATCGTCTGTTTGATTACGTCTTAAATTGTTTTTTTCCATACATTTCTGCCATATGTACATTGGTTGACATTCATCACTGATAAGCTACCACTAAATTTTGTAGAAACTTAATTTCTAATTTCTGCCTGGAACTGAACTGCTGGTTTCGTCTGGCCAGAGGAGAACTTGCCCCCCAACTGAACCTGGTTTCTCCCAAGTTTTTTTTTCTCCATTTCTGTCACCGATGTAGTTTTGGTTCCTTGCCGCTGTCGCCGCTGGCTTGCTTAGTTGGGGACACTTTTTTTCCAGCGTTATCGTTGACATGATTGCAAAGATTTTATTTAAACTGAGCTGGATGTTGACCTCACTGAATTCAATGAATTACTATGAGTGTTTACTATTGTCACTTTGCATTATTTACACTATTTTCCTAATTACTGCTGTTCAGTTGCTTTGACACAATCAATTGTTAAAAGTGCTATATAAATAAAGGGGACTTGGAACTGACGTGCACTGTCACTCATCGACAGCCTGCCTGTTCTGTCTGAGGGCCGTATATTTAACACAGGTACAGCCTGCTCTGAGCATCGGTATGCACATGCTGCGCACAGACCATGCAAATAAAACACATGACTTTTAAAGCATGCGTGCAGCGCGTGCATAAACGTCCGAGTGCAGGCTGTACCGGTGGTCAATAAAAATAAAGCGCAGATAAGCTGTTCTGAATGAACGTCGGGAACGGGATATTGTTAGACAGCCCGCTCCCATTCAAATTACAGCAGAGTTACCGACCGCTGATCATTTTATCGGGAATTTCATCCCGCCGTGCCAAAAAATCGGTCGGGTCCGCGCGGAATGCAGCTACTCTGCAGGGCTGCCGGCTCTCCAGACCGGATTCGCCACCCTGCTAGACCATGAGTTCTTTTCCATTCTACATTTCTGAAGGACGGACCGCTTGCTGATTCTACGGTGACCCGTAGTTCACAACACAAGAAATCTCCACACACAACGAAATTTTACAACTATACAGTTTAAACGGCTTTTCCCTTTGTTTCCGCCTCGTTTCATTTGTGGTCTAATTTCGTGCCCTTTTGTTGTGTTGCAACTTCTTCTTTTGTTAGTTTTTGGAGATGCTTGGGCTTTTTTCGGTTGTGTTTGTGCTATGTCGTGTGTTGCCGCTATTTTACATTGTTTGTTCTAATTGTCGTTTGTTCAGCTTGTTTTCCCATTCTTTCCATCTGGTTTAAGAATGATGAGTTATGAATGAATGAATTGCCTTTGTCCGCTTAAGAAACAGCTGTCATCTTGTTTTTTTTTTGTTGGGTAAGAACCTGGCTGACCATTCACCTTACATTATTGCTGATTTTTACGTAGAAAGGTCGCATTAAAAGAAATGACTTAAGCGGCTTTCATAACCGCTGACCAAATTCAAAAACGAAACTAAAATCAAGCCTTGTTGGAGCAAGGGGGCCCCCTGGTGTTTCGGGGGCCCTACGCAACTTGCGTAGGCTACCTTGCGTATAGGGAGGATCAGCTCTGGTTGCGGCTTGTTTCCATTGTGTTGTGCACGAATGGGCAGCCATAGATTCTTGTATAAGTCCTGTAATATTCTCTTCAGATGTTTGACTCTGGTGCTATTTAACCTGTGAACATGGGCTTTAATATTTGTCTTGGTTGTAAATTGTGTGCTGGACCAATTATAAGCTTCAAAGCCTTCTTTCAGACCTAAGAAATCATTGAACAGTGTAGGGCTGTGTATACTATGAGTCAAGAAAATATCGGATTCATTTATGTGTTATGCTGGCACTGTCCCTCAGCCATTCATTCACACAAAGGCTTTTTGGGATTTCACATCAATGTTTTGTTATTCAAAGCCAAGGTTGTGGATCCAGTCCACACACATTTAAAAGTGAAAATTAATTGAAGTGAATTCATGGTGTGGGTGAAAAGAAAGGTGAGTAATACAGATCTGCATTATGTTTGAAGGAATCTGAATCATAACCAGCATTTGTTACATATTGTTCAGCCTATGGTTTTAAACAAATTTACTATATGCAGTTGATTGGATGAGATCCATAACACAGTAAACAGGTATTTGTACATGTTGGCAGATGTGTAAAAATCATTGTAATTGTGTGTTAGGCTTTGATTGTCATTTCCAGATGTTTGCCAGCTCTTCCCTGGATGTCCAACACATAAACCCATATATCAACTGCAGAAAAGCAACAATGCATGCAATTATCCTCGTTACAATTGCTTTTGCTGCCAAAATTAATTTTAAAGCCTTTTAAGTGAAGCCAGATTGGATGGCTACAGCACCATCAGATTTTCAGTGCTAGTGACACAATTATGTAGAAATTCAATCAACATTCAGTATGTTCTATATTGTCATAAATTCTCAACCTAGGGCTCAGGAGAATGCTGATGGTTTGCACTGACATGTCATAGGTACATTTTTGATGACTGTCCTTTAAGCATTTGAATCAGTAGTTCTCAACCTTTGAAGGCCCCCTAGCCCTAGTTTTGTTTCTGAAAACAGGGTTTCACACTGAAACACAATTTGTTATATAAGAAGAATTTGGTTTCTTTTCCTAATGGCAGCCCTAAAAATGCTTTGAGCATAAGACCATTTAGATTTGATTCAAGCCGAATTCAAATGGGCGAGTCATTATGAGATGAGTGAATGAGTGGACAGAATCAAGCTAAGTGCCAGATGTGAAATAATTCATGTGTTCCAAACAGTTTTCCTTCACTTTAAGGATGGCATGACCTTTCCTTCAAAAGTCCAAGGGAGAGAAGACGTGCTCTCAGTGGTGCGGACTCACCCTGTGGCAACTCGCACAAGTTTTAATGGGTTTATGTTTGATTTTTCCAGAGGTGGAGAATTTCACACATGAATGGAGCAGACCTCTAACATCAAACAGAGACGGTGCTTATCGAGCGTTGACTTTCTTACCATGCTCTGAGGAAGCAAAACATATAGGTTTATTCACAACGCTTTCTGAATTAGGAGGAAAACGTGGCTGTTCTGTACTGTTAGCAATGCTTGGCTATATGCAAATGTAAATGGCACTCCCTAAAATGTTTGATCTCTGTCCCAGTCTTTGATTTTAGTTTATCATATTTAAGCAAAGCTAATCTTTCAGCAAACTCGTACTCTGTTTAACTGCAATCGCTTTCAATTAAACAGAGTAAGATTCATCAACTTAATAAACTCTAAAAGACCCGTCTGAAGTCTTTGATAAAAATCGCACAGCTTAATCTCCATTTCTAATTACAAACAGTGTTTCTTTCTTAATTCAGTATGACTGTATCAATGTGACTAATGCCAGTGACTAATGCCTATAAAATTGATCTAATGTGCTTAAAGGTTTGCTTTTAAGTGTTTATTTCAGATTCAGGAGGTAAAGCACTACAAAGCAAAGCTCTCTCAACAGGACTTCTCCGTTCATTTGTGTTTGTTCTTTAATGAAGGGTTTAATACCATTGTGGTACTGATATAGGAAACTTTGTCACAATGAAATCGAATTACTTTGAGGCTGAGATTTTAAGTCAAATGGTGTCAGATTTCAAAAAGACTTATTCCTTTCATTCTGAATACTGTTTTCAAATGTGAGGTGGAATAAAACATATTTTTTTAAAAATCATTTTTAAAAATATAATGTGTAAGAGTCTCAGTATTAAATATAATAAGCCAATGTACAGAGTATTTATTTGTAGCTTAAGTTCAGACTGTGTAACTTATTAATTAAATGGTAGTGGGGTAAATATTTAAATGTTATTCATATCTTATCATATTGATATTATATTATAATTGTAACATTTTATATAGTACTATCTATATTTTAATATGAATTTCTCAAAAGCCTTATGGAACTGCAGTCTTATTTGAGGAGGATTAAGGCTTCTGTAATATCCACTAGATAAATTAGTCAGTAGAGCCTATAAATTAGTCTCCACAGCTTTTATCTGCCATATGTGGGTGTGTGACTTATATTTAAGAAACTCATTTAGTGGCAAAAAAAATTTTTAAATGCATAATTCAAAGTTGAACATAAAATAGAATAGTTAGTGTCTGATTTTCTAAATTTTCTTGAAAATCAAACATCACCAAGACTGTATGCTGTAAAATCTAGAAGAATTTTATAATGAATTTCAAATAATAAGACTCATTTGAAAAGATGTCAATGCTAAATACACTGGGGACCTGAAAAGTCTGAGGCCACTCTGTGAAAATGTTGCACTTTTGAACTTACAAAATGATAAGTCATTAAAGTAGTACCAAATTAAGCTGCTTGAGTATAGAGAAAAGTTCTACTAAAAAGTTTCCACCAAAAAAAAAAAATTCTCCATTTGGGTGATGGCTAATAGAACTTCATGCACCTCACAGGTTGTGCATATATGATGATCATGTTCTACAGCATAATTGGAAATGAGCAAAGAAAAATATTGACCTTGAAGCAAGCACAGCTGACCTTTTACGATTCAATGCCAATTTGTCTTTTGCAATAGGGGGACCTAGAAGATAGTTCAGATTTTTCATTATGCACAGACATGACTCTTTGTTTTACATTTTTATCCCAAAATGTTGATAATTAAGAAATTAAATAACCAGTTTATCTCGTCTGTAACGAGTACATTACTTGATTCAAAAAACAGTAAAAAAGTAATACGTGAAACATTATACAATTAAAATAACCTATACGATTCTTAATATTTTTAAAATAAATTTAGTCTTGAGGCAAAGTTGAAATTTGTTAGGCATCATTACTCCAGTCCTTCAGTGTGACATGATCCTTTACAGAATCTCTATATCCTGATTAGTTGCTCAATAACTATTTCTTAATATTGTCAATATTGAACAAAGCTGTGCTGCTTAATATTTTTGTAAAAACAAAACAATTTTCAGGATACTTTGATGAACCTAATGTTTAAATGAACAGTACTGCATCCTTTTTTTTTAAAGCTTGCTTTGAAACAGTAGGGTAGATTAGATTTTGAATCTCAGATGTTCAGTGTGGTCTAAGAATGTATATGGTTGAACAAAACCTGCTAAAACGGATTGAAACAACAGGGTCTTTCAGGGTCACAGCAACCTCGACTGAATGTGCAGGGTGAAATACAATGTTCCTGAAGAATTCTATTGGTAATGTGAGGTATAAAATATTTATGGTATGTTAGAGTACAGTGGGTCACACTGTTGTTTGTGGAGCATCATTTTCTAAACACACTGTAAAAAAAATCCATAGGGATTTTACCTGTTTTTCACAGGTTTTATTTGAACATTTAACTGTTTTTTAACATTTTATTTTGCACTTAACTATTAAAGAGATAATGAAATTGTCATAATTTACTCAACCTCATGTTGTTCAAACAAGTATGCCTTTCTTATTTTCTAAAGGAGACATTTGGCAGAATGACCATGCTCATTCACTTTCTTTGCACAAAAGGAGACAATAAAGTATGTCTTTTGTACAGTATTCAACACAAAAAGAAAGTCATACTGGTCTGGAATGACATGAAGTTGAGTAAATGATGACAGAAGTTTAATTTTTGGCTGAACTATCCCCTTAGTGTTATGTTTGAAATTATTAATATTCAGTACATCACTGTCTTTCAAACAGAACCAGGTGCTAAAACCATGTAAACCAGCTTTATTAAATAATATATCATCTATGCAAAAACACATACAATACCAACAACCTGATTATATATTGTTTTGTTTAATTTGATATTCACAATGCTGCCAAAGATCTGTCTCAGTTAACAGTGTTTCCATCTCATGTTTGAAACAGAACAAAAGGTCTCTGGAGTGTCTCATTTTTACTGAGAGTACAATGATTTATCAGAACAGAGATTATTGTAAAAAAGGATGGAGATGGTACAGTACCGGACACGGTTCCTGTGGTTCTTTTGTTTGCTGTGCGGGCTCCCAACTCGAATCATAAGGCCTGTATAACAGCATTTGACAAAGAGTCACCAAGCATTGTTGGAAAGCGATTATTAGAAGCATATTTGGTGAAAATCCTACTCAGTTCAACACTAGTCCAGCTGAGAGCCGTGTCAAGTGCGTTTCCAGTACAAATGCATTATACATGGACGAGTCAGGTGTGGAAACTGTATTGACAGACACTCAGATACACAATGTAACCTATGAAAAATCCATTTCCTTTTTTAGATTGGTGCATATGTGCCTGAATGAACTTTGTTCACAAGTTTGATTGTAATGTATGTGTGTCACGGGGGAGAAAGAGGTCACAAATAACATTCTCAGATTCTGAATTTGTACATCAAACCGTTGATGACAACTTTAACAGTCAAAGTTTAAACAAAATAGTTTTCTCATGTTGAATAAACTGTTGTAAGGGTGCAGCACAAAGCAATTTATAGTGCATTGCAAGCAAAAAAAAAATTTTTTTTTAATTCTCTTTGCATGAATTCACTATCTCAGCAATCTTCCCATTAATCCTCTGATTAATGATTCATGTCCGATAATAAAGATATGCTTCTTTTACTTTCGACATCTGCATTTATCATTCAGAAAGAATGTTCACGGATACTGTTAATCACAAATTTGTTAAGACATTGTGAAGGGTCTAAGTAAACGTTTAACTTTAAGAGGAAAAAGCAAGGCATGACTACAGAAAGACTACAAACTTGAATTTCTTCAGAATTTCTGAGAAAAACAAGATCCTTATTATACAGCAGTTAAGGGCTGTTTACACTGAGTATAACTATAACAGTTTAAGTGATAATTCACCCAAAAATTAAAATTCTGTCATAAATTATTTACCCTCATGTTGTTCCAAACACGTAATACCTTTGTTCATCTTCGGAACACGAATAAAGATATTTTGAATGAAATCCGAGAGCTTTCTGACCCTGCATATGCATGTTCGTTCCTTTGCATGTAAAGAACGTTATCATGGTACACTCGATAATGTCGGATGATATGGACACTAATATACATTATTTATCTTTAACGTTCTCTTTGTGTCACTGTCGTCATGGTTGTAGTAAGAGAGCACGAGGAAGGAGTAAACATAGGGATACTTTAATGTACATCAACACACTAAGACCATTCAATATAACATTAATCCGAGACAAAAGAACATCCAGAAACTGAAGGCTTATATGCAAAACCCAAACAAAGGGAACTAATGAGGTGATTAATACAACACAGGTAGAAACTAATGAATGATGATTAACTAAATCAGAACAGGAACTGAACCAAATAAGGGCAGACAGGAACTAAACAGAAATAAACAATGAAAACTAAACATAACCCTGACATTACTCCTCCCTCCCGGGGGCGGGCCCCCTGGAGGCTGGTGCAGAGCAAAGCCACAGGGCGGGACAATGGGAAAGCATCAAGGGCGGGGTCAGTTGCCATGGCGGAGCTAGTAGCTCAGGAGGCCATGGTGGATCAGGGGACTAAGGGGCTGGAGTGGACTCTAGAGGGAGTGCTGGTGCCTCTTTTTCTGGGCTGAGGGTTGGAATGGATCTTGGACGGGCTTGGGAAAGCAGGGGTGGAACAGAGGGAGCGGGCTCATTGGAGCGGTATGTGGAGGGTGCTGGTTAATGGTGAACTGGAGTGCCAACATGCCTCCGGATAGGGACTGAACAGTTATCATAATTTACTTCAAAGAAATTAGAGCAATTTAAATCAAGAACAAAATTAATAAAAAGTCTGCTACGGGTCTATAACAATCGTCAGGAGAAAGGAATCAAAACAAATTATCATCGTCGAGTCCCATCCGGAAGCAAGCGTTAACCGTATGATCGCTCCAGCTCACCAGATGTACAACACTCAGGAACTCCTCCACATACCGCGCCAAAGGCCTTCCATCCTGCTGGATGTTTAGAAGAACGTCCTCAGCCCAGTCCATCATTTTCGTTGGTCCTGTCTTCTGTCACGGGTTGCCAGGGGAAAGGAGCTTGGAGTACAAAGGAGGCAGATAGTCAAAAGAACAGAGTCTTTAATTAATCGTCATGGGCATTTAGGAGAAAACAACCTCTTTACACGACAGAGACAGGACAAAGAAACTGAGGAAAGGCAGGGCTATAAATACTAAATCAAACGATGGATTAATAGGATGAATAATGAACACAGGTGGAAACTAATGAACTAATCAAGCAAAACAGGAAAACTAGGTCAAGGCAGGGAGAACAGAAACACAGAACAAACGGGACGGTAACAACTGAAGTATAATTTAGATTTTATTCTGTGCATTAGTGGTGTGGATTTTTAATTACATCATCATGCCAGTAGGTGGCGACAAATGACTGTCTTTATAAGCAAGTCATTCCAAATACGCAATGCAAAGCAAGTACTTATTCAAAATAACTACCTTCTCGGAGAGTATGCGATTTTTGACACAGCTATTGCCTAATTTGCTCAAACGGTTAATTCAAAAACACAGGTTCCTTCAGGATGGAAACAAGTGAGTAACTCAATTGACTCAAGCGATTCATTCAAAAAAAAACCACTACCTGAGCAGGAACAAAACAATTGAGTAATTGAATCATTCATTCAATTACGAGACAAATCCGCTCACAATGTTGCGTCTAAAATATACGTTATTCAGTATTACCAGAAGCAATATCGCAGTTGTGATCTTATGCTCTGTAGACACCTCACTTTTCTCAGGAAATAAAAGATGATGGCTATGCTTGCAAATCAAACTGGTGAGTGCCAGCAGGAGAAGCAGAACTCTGTGACTGATCCTCTCTTGCTCGCTTAACACAAAAATTAAATGGATTTAAATCTGGGTCAAACCTCTGCTCTAATCTGTTGGACCGAAGGTGACTATATATACTGCCAAGATTTCGGTGCAGTGTTGCTAAGCAAGAGACAGCGACACTAGGTGCGTAATGCCGGTGTTGTGCCAATTTTCGACACCTGCCAAATTATTACCCCTTCTTGTTGAAATTGCTACCTGATTGCCTAATCCTAACCCCACCCCTAATAATAACCCCTCCCCCACACCTACCCCTCAACCTACCAATGCTAAGGGGTAGTAATCTGGCGGGGGTCAGAATTGGGCACAACACCGGCACCAGTCTTGCTTTTTTTCCAGCATTATATACTCTGTGACCTACACCATTGACTTTGATCAGCATTGCTGCTCTGATACGCAGCATTACTCACAAGACCTTCCAAAACTGTATACACAAGAATCAAATTTTAAACCATATCCCTAGAGAATAGACCAACAGTGGCGATTAAAGGTCATAAAGTTAATATTAGACACCTACAAGTCCCAGATCTCAATTTAACAGTAAAAGAGCTGAAGAATTGGAACATGAAACATCATTATCATATAAAAAAATAGCAGTTCTTATTTACACACAACAGGCCATATTTCAGTTGAAGACACAAAAAAAGTTTATTTTAATCAGCATGGCAATACTAGGTGAACATAGGCGAGGTATTGTGTCAAGGAGGTACAGGGTTTGGGGGGGGGGGGAAGTTGGGGCAAAAATGCCCCTGCACAAACAAATTAATCTATTATGTCTGTTGCTAACAAAATGAAAATGAATAGAAAGTTTCGATTGTGGCATTAAATTAAGATTTATTTTAGGCGTATTTCATTTTAGGCGTTTTTACAGTGTTGCGCATTATAACCAATCACACACGATTCTGTTGATCTTAGGAATGCAATGGCCAATCAGATACGTTCAGATGAGTCATTGCTGAAACTCATCGGTTTTGAGTGCGCGCGGCTTCGCTGACTGAAGGTGTTTCTCAATACCAAGTGCGCAAAGTTCGGACTTGTGTCCTCGGTAGTTCGGACTTCGCAAGTTCGACTCGGGAGTGCGAACTCCTGGGGATGGGAGGACACAAGTCCGGTAATTCTGCAAATGGAACAGCAGTGTACTTGATAACGTCAGTCAGCTCGCCTTGACTACTCCGGTTATCTTCACTGTATGTATACAATACGATGAAATATGATATCAAACACCACTGCCTCTTCGTTTTCATTTAAAATATTAGTAGCCACTAAAATGTAGTTCAGGGAACGTACATACATTACAGTGAAACAAAATATTATATCAAACTGCATTGACTCTTTTCTGTTTCATTTAAAATATTACCGGTAATATAGGCTCACAAAAATGTGGTTCATGCAACAAATACACGCATTACAATAAAACTAAATTATATCAAACACCACTGCCTTTTCGTTTTCTTCAAAATATAAAACAAAACCCTTTTCGTTTTAATTTTAAAAATATAAAACATTAATATGTGGTTTAGGCAATATGTGCACATATTATCTTATGTATTAACCTATAATAAAAAAAGGAATATGACAAGCACAACTCTGCCTTTTTTGTTAAATGTCTGTTTTAATGAACAATAATAGCCATTATAAAAGTATAAGTATGAAGTATAAGAGACTTGTGTAATAGGAAATAGACAAAAGCAAACAATTCAGTCAAATGTTTGGAACAAAGTCTGTGCTGTATTACAATTAATAAATAAATAATTTATGAAACAACTTTGTGCTCAGCCAAAACGATATGACCTGGAAGAAATAATAGATTAATGAGACCAAAGATTGCCTGTTAGATTTACCCAAAACGAATTTTACCTCATGTTTAACCACTACAGAGACATCAGAGACAGCGGCAAATGTCAGAAGGACAAGCCTAGTTGAGGCTGCTCTCGTCGGGATACATAAGCACTGAGCGCCGGCTGATCGAGTGAAGCTCCCGTCTCCAAAATCGGCGAAGCACATTTTCAAATAGGCGCTATCTTTATAAATAAACGCAGATTTAAGTTTTAAACAACTACATTCTCGCCGGAAATACTTTTAAAACTACATTTCATGACACAATAACAGTAATATTTTGACAATTATGCAGGTTTTCTCCTCCACCATTAACGCTCGCTGGTTGGTGCGAAATGCATTCTGGGATACCTGGCTACCTCAAGTTGAGAAGGGTGTTCCTGCACAACCGGAGGCTGCAGTTCTAGGACCGCAGTTCTAGGACCCTATGCTTTTGCAAAAGCGCCACCTACCGAATTGGATAATATAGTGGAGGCTGCAGTTTCAGGACCGCATTTCTAGGACCCTGGTGGTTTTAGTTTGTAGTAATGTTTGTACATATTGTTAAAAATATTGAATCTCAGGAACGTTTTTTTTTATTTAATTTGTGATTTTTGATTTATAAATGCATCAGAAGTTAATTAATTACAAAGTGTGTAAACCTGCTTTGAGTGTTCTTTCAATTTAAATTATTTGAAATTTAAATGAATTTACACTTAAAATATAAATGAAATGTATTTCAGTCTTTAAACAACTGAAAAAGTGGAGTACTTTAAGTCTTAGTTTCTTGAAATATACTGTATATTGATTCGATCCCCTTAAGTTTAACTAGCTCATTATAGGTATAATAAAGATGGAATCAAATGAAATCAGCATTTGCAGTCACTAAATTACAGCCAAATATTTAAAAGTTTGTAGAGAGGCAAGACACAAGACTCAAGAATGATTCAAGAATGCATACTTATATACTGTATATACTCATTTTTGCAATAACACAATACAACATCATAAAAAAGACCCCCTTTTCCATCAGTTGCTGCATGGACAGGAGGTAGTAGGCCTCAAAACTCCTGAGGAGATAAAAAAGAGGGGGGGGGGGGGGGGGGGAGATAATAATAACATGTGCCTTAACATGTTTAACTCTGTAATATATATTTCTGATGTAACACTTATACACTGTTGGGGTTGTAGAGAGAGAGAGAACCAAACAATAATCATGTTACTGACATCTAACTCCAAATGTAAGTATATAAGAGCAAAACCCACAAACTGAATGTTCTCTCTTCTTTCCTCAATTGTTTGTCAATCCGGCAACACTTTCTATGAAGCCTGTATTTATAATACATTATAAGGGTTTTCTTAAGGCATTATAATAATTAATGCAATAAAAGCACCTAGAAACCGTTAATAAGGTTGTATCATTTCATACATAAGCATAACATTTATAATACATTATAATACTTACACATTTGTGGTTATAACTTTAAACTTTGTTACGTATAACAATGAATACCATAATAAATCCACTTAATTTATAATGGATTATCTTGACATTGTTTATTTAAGATAACTACATCTTGTGAGTGTTTAGGAGTGGTTGAGTGTTGTTTTGAGTGTTTCCTGTGAGGTTAATATTAATTTTGCTGTGAGCTAGTTTAATATCAGTTGTACTACTTTCAAATGAAAAAATGCAACGCGTGTTTTTTTTATTAGATAATATTTTATTTTGATGGTCCCCTTTAGTATATTGACTATAAGCAACTTTACAACTACATGTCAACTAACTCTCAATAGAGTATTAGTAGGCTTAGGTTAAGGTTAGGGTTAGTAGAATAAGTTGATGTACTTGCAAAGTTGCTTATAGTGAGTAGAATATCTGTTGGGGAACCATCAAAAAAAGTGTTAGCAGATATTTAGCAGACAGTCTACTAATACTCTAATGACTGCTAGTTGACATGTAGTCACAGAGTTACTTATCAACAGCTGTCTAAAAGGTACCATCAAAATAATCAAACTGATAATACAATAAAAATATTTCAAAGCAAATGTGTACACATTCATCTGATATCAGATCTTATGGCTGTTTGAAAAAAAATATTATTATTATTATTTATAAGTGGTCTTTGTCTGCTTTAAGTACAGTAAAGTTACTTCACTTAAAGCAGACAAAGACCACTTAAATTATAAAGCCTTTTGGGTGTTTTTATGAAGACTTTGTATTTGTCATTTTACATTTAACAACACTAATAAGATGTACTAAATTATTGTGCAAATCTTAAACATTGGCAAGATATGAGACCTATAATACATTACAACTATGAGAAATATAATCCATTGTAACTTAAGTGGATGCAACGTGTTCATTGTGTTACAAATCATCATACTCTTAACCAAAAATTATAGTATATTATTCATTAAAACTGTTCTACGATTATTTTAAGATCGATGCAAATATTATAAGGTTTTTTATAATGCTTTATGCATTAATTATAATGCCTTAAGAAAACCCTTATAATGGATTATAAATACAGGCTTCATAGAAAGTGTTTCCGTCAATCCTTCTATTAAAATCTTCTACTTCACTGAAATAGTTATCAGAGAACAGTCACTGTTGGGTTAACAGAAATATCAGTAACAACAGTAAAAATAATTCATATTCTACTCTGACCTGTAATGATAATCCGGACCAGAAAGGAAGACCTGCTCAGCCTCCTGCAATGAGAAATTCCGGAGGACAGCCAGGGCATATATGATGGCCTGTGAAAAAACAGTTAATTTAAGTATACTATTATAGCACTACTGAACAGCAAGCCATTGGTCCATACACGAGTAGCACCAGCATGCAGTTTATACAGTAGATTGTGTAAGTGCAGGAGCCGCAGGCATACCTATGACTTCATACTTGTGAGCTCCGTTGTGTGGTGCCTCTGCAGCATACATCTTCAGATAGGGCACAAACAAGACAGTTGTTACTCACTGTCGAGGTGACAAGCACTCGGAAGAGGTTAGCTTAGGAGACCACTAGAGGGCTTCCCGTTGAGGAACCTCTGGGCAAACATGGTGCAAAAAACAGTTATTTTGAGGAAGCTGATACATTTAAGATAAAGATACAATAATTTGCAGCATAGTTAAAAGATATTGTTAATGTTATTCCTAATTAAGGCCCTTGGTGAACCTTTACTATAAGTTTGTTTGTAAAGATGATTAAATGTGAACATTGTTTAAGTACCACTAAATGCTCCTCAGATCCCTGTAACTTCACAATGAAGTCCAGCAGTCTCTTTACCTCTGCAGTGTGGTCATCGACAGCCTGAATGTGGATTTGCTCAGAGATAGCACTCTGTACACTGGCTGAAGAGCTCCTTGGAGCAAGATTCTGGCCTCATCAGTCCAGAAGGCAAACCGCTGACCATGCCTTTCAAACATCAACCAGATTCAACTAAAGTACTGCCAAAAGGACAGGCTAATAACACATATTGTGGTGCAACCAAGCAATGAGCCCAGTTTAATTATGAAAGGTGATTTATACTTAACTAATATGCTAAAACAATGAATATCAAACAAGTTTTCACACTAATACAGTAAGCTACAGGTAAATCTGACACATCTCACATCAACATGCTTTTATCATCTTTTTAAGTTGAATTAATGTGCAGGCTAGATTGACTTATTGTAGTCATTATGTCAACAAGGTTTAGCTTAATTAAATCATGGCCACGAATTAAGAACATCGTAATAATCAATAAAACTAGCAATCGGGAATTCATTATTATTTCTTTGCAGTTCTCACGTTGGCTACTTAAACTTTGCATTGTTTTAAGGTTATAAAATAAAACTGAATTGAAAAAAGGTAAAGTTGCTCATTCTGATGCTGGCCATGTCGGCCATCTTGAGGACCAAGTCGGTAGGTGCTGTGGCGCGGTTACAACTAGCCTATAGGGTCCTAGAACTGCGGTCCTGAAACTGCAGCCTCCGGTTGTGCAGGAACATACTATTGGGCTCAAGTTCGCACAAGTCACCTCTGGATGCATCCACCTCTATAAGTTCTTGTATTCTATGTTTAATGAAAAAAGAAAAAAAATTGATAACATCAAAAAAATAACAAAAATTGATAACATCAAAAAAATAAAAAACTCTGGATGCATCCTTGATAAAACGGGCGGAGCAAGAACACATCCGGGGATTTGAACTGTACTTGGCTAGATGTGAACTTTGAATTGGAACAGTACTTGGGCAATGACTGATGACGTATCACAAGTCCACAAGAACACAAGTACAAACAGAACGCATATTGAGAAACGCCTGAATTAAGTTGTTGTCACAGTTGTGCGAACATGCATCGTCTTGCCGAAAACTGGGTATGTTGACGTCTGTAATCACGTTTTGGCAAGTGTAAAACGGCATTTTATGGGTTTTATTGGCCATTTAAAGGTATTTCAACAGGTAAAAATGACTGCATGAGCTAAAATCTCTCAAATATAACCCCTCGAATGCAATCAAGTCATTTAGCTCATGCAGTCCTTTTGACCTGTTGAAATATAAAGTGCAGTTTTACACCGGACGCGCAGATGTATGTACAATTTAAGTAAGATATTCATTTCACAGTGTAGACAGCTAGTGATTATAACTATGGTTTTTTTTTTTTTGAGAGTGCTTAAACTATAAAAAGTTATAATGTCACCTTTCTTACTTAATGTATCGCTGTCTGAATAACCTTGGAAGGAAACGTTTATAATGACAAATTGAAGTTTTTTATTAAATTGTAATCACGTTAAATACAAATTCAGTCCCATTAAACATATTTGACTAGCCTACATGACACCCATGTCTGGTTCTTGCCTAAAAAGACGGGTTTATTATGTTTGTAGTTAATAGATTTGGCTGCTTTTAGCCGTACCCTACAGTTGGTCCACCCTCCGCATATGTAGGTGAGCCAAAGGAAGATCTGAAATCTCAATTAAATGCATAACTAAACCTTTTTTTTTTTTTTTTTAAACCTGTAGGCCCTTGTAACTTCCGTTGACAATCATAAAATGTACCTTCGGCCTACAATAAACTAGTTATATACTGCCACCCAATGTTCTGATACATATAGTACAACCTTACAAACACCATCTGATATAAGACACATGAACCATTATAAAAAATGACTACACAAACAAATTAAATAGAACCTTTGTGGTCGTAAGAAGGCCTACAAATGTAAGCTGAGAATACTAAAACATATGGTCTACACTGTAATTGTAGAACTGTTGCTTGAGAAAATATATCAAATAACTGGTTCTTCCTTATGCAGCTTATTTTTATTTACTAAAGCTATTACCACAATTGCTTTGAAACCTATTAAACATGTGCAAAGTCTCTATAATTTACTGAGAATTCTGTCAATTTTGATGAAGTGAAACAGCACTTACATTTGAATTAGAAAGTATGAAACTGCTAGAAAACTACAGTATACAGAAAAACTAAAAGGCTTGAATTTAAAAGCGTTGAGGCATTTAGAACATCCGTTTTCATCATTTTGCACTGATTCAACTTTAGTTATAGGCTCCAAAGCCAAAATATGTTTTCACGAGGCTTTCTAACAAATTGTTTCACTTTTCAGCTTAATCCACAAAGTATAAACTTTGAGTCAACATGAGTTTTTGAAACCTCTCAGGATATTCAGGCTTATTATCAAAACCATTTTTGAGTCCGCTGCTGTAGGTTCTTATTCTTATCTATTAGGAAAAAAATATAAACATACACAGCTTCAAACAGGAAAAATGATGAAGCAAATCTTTTAGCCCAACAGTCAAATAAGACAAACACACAGTACTTATGTTCAGCTGTTGATTTATTAAATGTCTGAATCTGTTTTTAGCAACAAACAAGTTGCAACAAGGGAATAATATTGAAGCTTGTTTCCACCTCAGGATAAAATTAATTAAATAAAAAAATAATTGAGTTTTTATCTCACAATACTGACCTATTTTTCTTGGAATTCTGACTTTTGTCCTCATATTTTCTCAGATTTCCCAGCATTGCAAGCTTAACTCATAATTCTGAGAAACAAGTGTCAATTGTTAGATGTAAAGTTATAGTTACCTTTTTTTATTTTCTATTCCGTGGCAGAAACAAAAAACAATTCTGCGTTTATATCTTGCAAATTCGACTCTTTTATAGAATTTCTCAGTATTCTTAGAGATATCGTAGAATATTCTGAGATTAATTTTATTTAAATTCAGACTGAAGTCAGAATTGTTAGATTAAAAAGTCACAATTAACTTTTCTTTTTCTTTTGTGGCAGAAACAGGCTTCCACAGAATAGTGCTCACATTACTGCTCACTATTTAAAAGTCTCTTACTTGGTTGCTGAAGGTTCATTGGTTGAAGTTAAAAGAGCAGTTCAACTCCAGTGAAACTAAACCAATTCAAATTTATATCTGAAAAAAAACTGTCCATCCATTAAGCAGAATCACTTGTTAAAGACAAAATTGCCATAGTCCTTGATTAAAAAACTTTTAAATGCATGCATCATCTGAATCAAATGTAGGTTGATGTACAGTGGGGAAAATAATTATTTGATCCCCTGCTGATTTTGTAAGTTTGACCACTTACCAAAAAATTAAGGGTCTATAATTTTTATGGTAGGTTTATTTTAACGGATAGAGACAGAATATTAAAAAAAATCCAGAAAAAACACATTATATAAAGGTTATAAATTGATTTGCATTTCAGTGAGTGAAATAAGTATTTGATCCCCTACCAACCAGCAAGAATTCTGGCTCCCACAGATTGGTTACGTGCCCAAGTGGAATACAGATTAGTCCTGTCACTTTAAGAAATTACTCCTAATGTAATCTTGTTACGAGTATAAAGAAACCAGTCCATAGAATGTGTATCTTCCATTCAAACCTCTCCCACCACCATGGGCAAGACCAAAGAGCTGTCAAAGGATGTCAGAGACAATATTGTATATCGGCACAAGGCTTGAATGGGCTACAAGAACATCAGCAAGAAGCTTTTTGAGAAGGAGACAACTGTTGGTGTGATTATTCAGAAATAGAAGAAATACAAAACAACCATCAATCAGCCTCGGTCTGGAGCTCCATGCAAGATCTCGCCTTATGAGGAAAAAATGGTCATGAGAAAGGTGAGGGATCAGCTCCGAACTACACAGGAGGAGCTTGTTAATGATCTTAAGGCAGTTGGGACAACAGTCGCCAAGCAAACCATTGGTAACAAACTACATTGCAATGAGTTGAAATCATGCAGTGCCCACAAGGTCCCCCTGCTCAAGAAGGCACATGTACAGTCCAGTGAACATCTAAATGATTCAGAGAAGGCTTGGGAAAGTGCTGTTGTCACATGAGAACAAAATTTAACTCTTTGGCATCAACTCAACTTGCTGTGTTTGGAGGGAGAGAAAATGCTGACTATGAGCCCAAGAACACCATCCCAACAGTCAAGCACAGAGGTGGAAACATTAAGCTTCCGGGCTGTTTTTCTGCTAAGGGTACAGAACGACTTCACCGGGGGCACAAAATTCTGGATGAGAACCGCCTTCTCTCAGCAGAACACTGAAATTGTTCCAAGGCGATGGGTTCTTCCATCAGGACAATGACCCCAAATACGCGCCAATGCAACAAGGAGTGGTGTCAAACGAACACATTAAGGGTCAGGAGTGGCCTAGCCAGTCCCCCCCGAACCTTATTTCAATATAAAATCTGTGGAGTGATCTGTAAACTTGTGAGTTGCCAAGAAACCGTTAATGATTTAGAGAGAAGTCTTGGGTAAAGAGGAGGGACAAAATCCCTCCTGAGATGGGTGCAAACTGGTACACAACTACAGACACGTCTTACCTCTGTGCCTTGCCAACAATTTTTCCTCCACCAAGTTTGGTTCTTGGAGATCAAATACTTATTTACAACCTCAGCTGAACATAATGTATCACCTCTGTAACAGTTTTTTTTTTTTTCCTGGATTTTTTGCTTGATATTCTCTCTATCCATTAAAAAAAATTACCATAAAAATTACAGACCCTTCATTTCTTTGTAAGTGGGCAAACTTACAAAATCAGTAGGGGATCAAATAATTATTTTCCCCACTGTAAGACAATATTGGTTTCAAGCTTTCATTATTACGAAGCAGTATGTAACCTCCAGCACCAATTACAGTTCACTGTGACACAGGCTTTAAAAAACATGGGTCACAAATGTAAGAGATAAAATTCATCTAAATACAGGATCTCTTATTTGTGTAACTAAACATTTAATCTGATCTACAACATGAAAAACTATTATTATAAAAAATACATATCTCATAGATTCGACAAACACAGTACTCCATGTATTACATGAGGAGTGAGTAAATATAAGTTTAAAAGGCTAAGGGCACCACTGTGACCTCAGCAACCCTCATTAAAACTGCATAAGAAACCATGATTACAAATCAGAACATGTTGCTTTATTTTGTCAAGCTATCCTGTGAAGAAAGCCTAGAAATCAGTCAATAGAAACAGAGCCCTTACATTACTATTATTACAATTAGTATTCAATTTACTGCACATTGGCTGCCATTTTCAATGCTTTAAGATGATAATACATACATTCTCACTCCTCTGTTGAACTATATCTGTAATCTTATCATGTAATAAGGATTTGTCATGAACATACTGTAGCTTTACCACAGCACTAAATGATATCCTAGACAAAAACTTTACATGCAAGCTGCTGCTACAACACAGCAAAATGACATTTTTGCCAACTCTGCACCAACCATTTAGAAGCACAGCCTGCTTGTAAAAATTCAGGAATTACGCCATAGTTCACATTTATATCTATGCTTATTACTTGCCTAAAAACTATTTCAGATGAACTTAAATGGATTTTTCCATGCTGACTGCTTGAAGTGCATGACATTTGCAAAAAAAAAAAACGAAATGCAGTATAAGTATAACGAAATAAAATGTGTCAGTATAACATGACAATGCTTCCTTATTATTTTAAACATTGAACTGATGAAAGATTAACATAAACAAACTGAACTTAATCTTAAATTTACTCAAATTTGTTAGATTATAATACTGTCTGCTGCAAAATAAACAAACACAATGTCTAGTGGTTTTTGTCTATTTCATGAAGAATAATAGAGCAAATAAATTACATTAATATGTAAACCAAGCTGTGTAAATCATCATTAATGTATGCTGACAAAAAATTATCCTTTTTTTGTTAAGAAAATATATGTGGACATCAACAAATGCAATTTCAAATGCAAAATGCCATTTTAGCACCTCTACATCTTACCCATTTGATAAATTAATGTTGTATTATGATAATTTGTTGAAATTATTTCTGATTTATAGTCTTTGGGATGAGTACTATGGAAAGATAGGCTAGACAAAATTATCTCGTGTGGAAAAAAATGGCATAAGACTAGTTAAAAGACCTGAATGTGCTTTGTATACAAATTATAGTACTAATATAAACAAAAAAAATTAAGGCATTGTGGAGTAGCCCATTACTAACTAACCAACACTTGCCCAAAATAAAACCAAAAGATCATGTTCAAAAGAACTGAAATAGTTACTGACTAAATCTCCCTCATAACCTAAAATGTCTGATATTGAAACATGACCATGAATCACCTGAAGGTAATACCATTTCTACCCACTTCAGTCATTTACATGGAACATATGTGCATTTATAGCTTTATAACAATTAAACAGACACAAAAACCCTTCATACAGAAAAGTAAACAAAGATTACCGTTTTAAATTAGCTTAGACAACAAGTATTCTTATTTTGCAGCAAATAAATAAAATAAAATTAACTTAAAATTAACTTTTAAACCAACAAAATGCTTACCTCATGTCTGTTGATCAATTTCTCCATATTACATTCACAATATGTCATTAAAAACTTGATTTCTGATATGCATCAATGGAATTGAAGACCCCTGTAGAAAAACCATTGCACTCACTATGCATGTGAGATAAAATAATCACTTGATCATAACATTAGATCAAAGCAAAAGCAAAAACCAATCTCAGTTTTCGTGAGCCATCACGTCCAAGTCTCGTCCATTTTTTGGTCTCTAACCCTACTGTTGCCAGCTGAAGTCTTCATACTCCACAGTCCATGTTTCTGTCCAGCAGTTTGCGGTGGAGGGTGAGCAGCATGGAGAGGCAGGCCACAGACATGTGGAAGGCCAGCTGCCAGATGTTCCTCAGACCAAAGAGAAAAGCATTGCATAAGATGATGATAGTCAGGAGAGTAAAGGATTTCAGCTTCTTCTGGCAGGTATGGAACAAGTACAGATGGCACTGTAAAGGAAAAGAGATAAAGATCTGAGTTTAAACGGTGTACTGTATTTGATGGTGCTATAAATGAAAACATTAAATATTGCAAGTGCATTATTGTTGATGCCACATACAGAGTAGTAATACAATTTACCTGGCAAACACAGCAGAGAAATGCCAAAAGAAACGCCACCACATTCCACAAACCATCATAATCATCCTGTAAAAAAAGTGTCATATTATACTTAAGACATTTAATCACCTACTTAATTATAATCAAATTAATTACACCACATTCCACAAATCATCATAATCATCCTGTAAAAATGGTCATATCATAAATTAAAATAAAAAATCATATTAAATAATAAAGAAAAAATGAGTACAATAAATGATCAATTAAAAAAATTTATATTTGCATATTCAGAGAAATATACAAATATCTTTATGGTATGTCTGCCTGACTCTGTACCATACTGAGCATCAGCTGATAAAATATATGTTTAGTATTGGCAAATACTGGATATTTAATTTAACTGGTCTTTAAAAAACAGCAATATGTTAACGACATTAATGTAGCTTTAGCTAAATTTTTCATAATGTTAGCATTATAATGTTTTGATGACTTCATTTACTTGGGCGTAGTTTACAAAGCTTTGTTTGTGGGTGGGTGGGGGGTGTATTTAGTTTATATTTAATTACACAAAATAGTATAGAATTTTAATTTTGGCCATTAATCATTTATCACCCATAACATCCCTAATCAAGATCATGCTGTCCCAAATTAACATCTTGTGATACCTGGAAGGTGTATTCAATGAGATGGACACCACGTATAAGGTTGAGGGCAGCACACATGATGTTAAGAATCAGTGAGAGGATCCCTGGTGCTGAGACTGGTTCCAATCTCTGACTTTGACCTTCAAAATCAACAAGGATCAAAATATATGTCCAACTTAAGATGCAGCCCTTATGAATTAACTGTATTCTTTACTAGAGCACACCTGATGCTGCTGTTTGTTCTACATGCCCATTGGCTGCTCCATTGGTGAGCGCCACATCCTCCATGGTGAGAAACTGAGGGGGGCTGGTCCTGAGGTCTTCCCAAACCTCGGCCAGGGTGACCTCCAGAGATGGACCCCCTTTCTGGTTATAATGCTGCTGAAGTTTTTGAATGGCACTATCTGAAATAAAACCATCAGACAAACTCATGATCAGCTTATTAGTTCAACGACTTTGCCTGTTCATGGATTAAGTACAGTATAAATGACATGACATACAGTTTTAATAACTCATCTAATGTTTAATCCAATTACTTCTATCTGTCATCCTACCAAACTCCAGAAATGGGTACGGCCTGCTTGCCAGGGCCACTGCAGAGTTGTCAAAGCATGCTGTGAATTCCCAGCGCAAGTCTTCCAAGAAGCAGAAGGCTGAGGCAGCAGGGAGACTGCATGCACATACGGTCATGTAGGACACACCCTCGGATGAGAGGAAGCTGCAACACAGAGAGACCAATTAGTTAACAAATGATTTCACAGGGCAGCCACCAATTTCCTTGGCTTATCTTGGACTCTGGAACGCAAGTAAACAAGACCAGGGACATTCTTATCGTTCTTGTATCATTCTGATATGGCAAGACTTCATTTTATTCTCATGCATCTCATGATTTCAAAAGTTGTCAAAGGTTATATCTGTAAATATTATTAAACTGACCTGGGCTAAAATGAACAGTGGATGGTTGTATTTTTATTATCAAACATTAACCAAAGATTAATAAATACTGTAACAAAAGTATTGATCACTGTTAGTTCATTCTTACTCTTTAAAAAGTAAACAAATTAATACAAAATGTAATAAAATTAATTAAACTTGACTTTTTAAAAAGAAAATCATAAATACAATCATAAAAATAAAAGTTCCATAAGGTTTTGCATTTTTCATGCAATACTATAGAACAGCGTTTCCCAACTGGGGTGCTGTGTAAAAAATAATTTTTTAAAGGGGTCCTATTATGCCTTTTCACTTTTTTAATTTTAGTCCAAGTGCAGTGTGTATGTTTGGGCATAAAAAAGATCTAGAAAGTTACAAATCTCAAAAGTCCACTCTAAAGGGAGATATTTTGTTTTTTAAAAAATCATTTTTCAAGAACTACAGCAACGGCTCGTTTGGACTACATCGTTTGGTTTCCGGGCTTTGTGATATCACAAAGTGGCTCATTGGAATATCATTACAAAGAATTCCTGCCTACAGAAATTCGAATGGTTGGGGGGTGGGGAGGGGCGAGGTCGTGGTTAGAACGCTAGGTTGAGTGAGTGCATGAGACGAGACGACGAAGAAGAGCTGTTGCAGAGTTAGTGCAACGCACTGGGAAAGCTAACCAATCACAACACATTTTGTTTTTCGGAAGGCGGACCTTCATCAAAGCCAGAACTAATCAAGCCGTTTGTGCCAGACTGGGGAGAAAGGTATTTTAATAATGTAAATTATGTGAAAAATAATGCGTTTTTCGAACCACCAAGCATGAGAGCATGTTCTAGTACACCCCCAAAACAAAATCAAGACTTTGTAAAAGAGCATAATAGGACCCTTTAAGATTTTTTAAATTGCTAAAATGTTCAAAAAAGCATCTATTATATAATATCCATTTCTGATGTCGCCAATAATTAGAGATGCACTGAAATTTCGGCTGCCGAAAATTAGTTCACCGCTCAGGTTTCACTTTCCTGTGGTGTGACGCTCTGCATATTATCCCACTCTATGCATGTGCGCTCCGCTCAGTCGCTCCACTCGTATAACGTTCATGCTCATCAGAACAGCAAAGTCCACTCAAAAATTTAGCTGACAGGAAACATCTATGTAGTATTGTTTCTGTCTGCAATAGCCCAACTGTGTTGTAACATGGTGTGGTATATGGGCAACTCTGGTAACGCTGCTCTCTCATTCATTGATCTGCTAACCGCTATTTTATGCTCACGTGTTCTGATAATAATAGCTTTCTAGGACTAAACATTATTTGGATAATTGGTAAAAAAAAAAAAAAAGTCAAATATCTTAACCCTACTGTTAAACCTACCTAAAAAACTAAAAAGCAATTTATTTAATTCAAAGGCCCTTGGGTTCCCCCGTTATTTTTTATTTGTGCTATCATTTTTAATTTCTTTATTTGTTCTTATTTTAATACTGACTGTTACTTGTCCATTTTTATTCAATTCAAAGTTTGAAATCAAGCTATCTCGTGCTACTGCACCAAATTTACCCCACTGTAAAATTAAAAAAACACTGAGTGAGCAAAAATTTGTGAGATAGCTAGTTATAATGGTAATTAAACAACGTTTACATATGTTTACATTAAAATCTGTCATATAAATTGGTCTCTTCATTAGAAATTAGCCTACTGATTGCCACCATTGATGGACAATTTTTTAAATAATATTAAAAATATCTGTATGACATTATATTCTGCAGCTCTTCCCTGCTGTACCCAATATCTATACTTTTCAAATTATCATATCGATGTTAGAAATTCAAATATTGTGACAAAATTAATTTTGTAGGGTGCCACAAGTTTGTTACAATTTCCAAAGGGTGCCGCGACTAAAAAAAGGTTGGGAAACACTGCTATAGAAGAACAATTTTTGGTTCCCCAAGAACCTTTTAGTGAATAGTTCTTAAAATAACCTCTCTTTTTTAAAAATATCCATGGAATCATTGAACAAATGATCTTTATAGTGGAAAAATGTTCTTTAGATTATTAAAATGTTCTTCACGTTAAGGAAAAATTGATCTTTAAAGAACTGTTTACCGAAAGGCTCTTTGGGGCACCAAAAATGGTTCTTCTGTGGTATCACTGTGAAAACCCACTTTTGGAATCTTTCATTTTACGAATGCATGAATGGGTATTAAAGCTTCTTCATGGAACCATCGATGCCAATAAGGAACCTTTATTTTAAAAAGTGTATGGACAACTTATGACTAAAAAAATCTGATTTCAGGAATTTAAGCATAAGCCCTTCGATTTTTAAGATTTTAATATCATGAGAAATATCAGTAATTTAGCATACTAATTTATTAAAAACAATCAAACAATACTCAAGGGTTGCTCAAGGACACAATACTTCCTGTATCACACAGGTTTGAACCTGAAGACTTTTCTTTTTTGGGTTTCCTGCCCAGATTTTTAATTACCAAGAGACATTATTGTCCACAATAGTGCACTTACTGAATGTTGAGCTCATGGCCCTTGACTGTCCCTCTCTCAGGTAATGAACTCAGGGATTTTGAGATCACTTTCAGCTGTTGCTTTCTCTCCTGAAGTTCCTTGTTATGCAGGAAATCAGTGGAGGCAGAGAGAGGGAGTCCATCCCTGACCCGGACCACAAAGGCAAACAGGATCAGTGACATGCTCCTCGTGGGTCTCTATGAGAACACATCCTAAACACAAAACACAAAGAACATACCGATGTTTATTATGAAATAGCAATTACAGCACTTGTTATAAAGCATGTCTGACAAAAAGGATGGAGAAAAGGGATGCTATTTTCAAAACTATAGCTGCAGCTGTGGATGCAGTCTAAACTAGAAGTAAACATATAATGCAACATTAAAATGTTGTCAATGTTGTATTAGTAATAAACATTACTCATACAACATTTACTAAAACATTCATTATTAAAAACAAAGGTTGTATCTGTAAATATCGTTTAATTGATCTGGGCTCACGTGAACTAACAACGAACAGTTGTATTTTTTTATTAACTAATGTTAACAATTATGGGCCCAGTTTCACAGACAGGGCTTTAGGACATTTAAGTAATTTTGATAAACGTGCCTTAGAGAAAAAAAAAACATTACTGGTGTGCATCTTGAGACAAAACAAAGGCACTGATATTATTTAAGATCAGTCAGTGCTAGTTTCTTTCATTTGAAACGGCTCAGGCTTACATTTTAGTCTAGGACTAGGCTTAAGCCTTGTCTGTGAAACTGGGGGATGAATTATTAAATAGTGTAGATTATTAAATACTGTAACCTAATAGACCTTATTAAGTGTTACCGCTTAATTTGACTTATTTTCTCTTCTACACTACTTAAAAGAAAACAAATGTCAGATATAGCATATTACAGTGCTATTCAGCATGTTTCATTGAAAATAAATTTGCAACTATCCACGACTGAAAACTATTTTAAACGCAGAGATGTTGCATTAATTTTAAAGAGTTTTAATAGTAAAAAAAGATTCCACCACTGGGTTGGTAATGTACGATATTCTAACCACTGGTTCCAATTACATTGATCACATTTGCAAAGTTTGGATATAATGTATCATTAAATGTGGACTGGATTTCATCTGCGTTATTTCAGTGGTTCAAATCATTCTGCTAGCAGGTGCAGATGCGCTTTACCATCCCTTACCTTACAACAGCTCCATACATTTACGCCGAGTATGTGAAACAGTGAATTTGAAATGCGCAGGAGTATAACAACTATGTCTCAAAAATGTCTCAAGATAATTATTGCAGAGTTATTTATGACTTAATGATATTAAGAGGCAACCAGGCTTTTTGTTTGTCTCTGTGAATTATGGGAAACAGGAGCGTCAACAGCAGCCGTTACTTCAAAATAAAAGTCCTTACGTTGCGTTTCAAGATGTCAAATGCTGGTTTATTCTCATCTGTTCAATTTACAGACAGAATAGACATCAAAGGAATAATAATTATTAAAATAATTACAGATAAAAACTCAAACATTCTTTACATTCATCAAGAAATATAGCATGAATAATATTAACTTATATAAATCATTTTCGATATTCCCAGGGCAGTAGGATCAAGCATTTTTGTCATTTGTAATGCTGATGGTTTCCGACAGTCGGCGGCTGTGCAGCATCTCAGAATACAAAGTAGATAAACAGCGTTGCCATGTCATCTTTTTATAAGCGGTTTATACAAAAAAAAAAAAACTAATCTCGTGCGTTGCGATTTTTAGGATTGTTTACAGAATACAGTGAAATTGGGGAGGAAAGATAGGTGGTGATATTTATGAAAATTATTACATTTTCCATAGTTCATACACAATTATCCCGCTACCCTTTCACCGCACCCCGTGAACAAAACTAGCTTGCTCGATTCTCATGAGTGATCTGGCAACACGGTAGGGTGCTACAGCGGATAGCAGAGAGCGGGTTTAGTTAGTTAAAAGCTTTTTGCCCTTTAACAATCTACACAGGTAAGTCTAATGCAATAAAACGATACGTTTGTATCAGTACACGAATAGGTCTATATCTGAGTCATACGAATTTTTTTATTTAATAAATGGCCCGTGAAGATTCCTTTCCGGGTTCCTATAAAACGTTGCGTTACCAGCCAAGTTAGCTTTAATGATAAACAATGTTAGCCAGCCAGCAACCAGACGACTTTTGCCCCAAAACATTTATTTGCAGTGTTTACAGTTATTATTATTTTTTAATAATCTTAAGTAGAAATAGTTTTTTGTTTGACTTCAGTCGTGAGGTGTTGTTAGCTACCCGTGCATCTGTTTAGCAATTGGCTAACAGTCTAAACGAACACCTCATTTTGCTTCTCTGTGGTTCAGTTTAAGTTCATTAATTGACATCACAATCATACTTCATTTGATCTTTCGTATGATGGGGCGTGCTTTTGATTTTAGGCTCGGCACATTTATTTGAACCAGTGCATTACTGCTACAGTCATATTGGAGTAAATGAATGTGGTATTGTGTTTATATGTTATGTAGAAATCGAAAGTATGCCTGGTCTACATTGTCTAACCTGTCTAGATTATAACTGCAGATATTGTCTGTAAATGTAATGAGTGCTCTAACCCCGTGGAAGGCTGTTGAGCATTAAGTCTATGCTCATTGAAAATAATTATGCAACCCATGGATTTAAATCTGCAGAAGTCATGTAACTGAACGCTGTTGGATATCCATGAATGCATTAGCAGATGTTTTATGAACATACAATACTGCAATAAGTGAACTTGAAGAGAATTGATTTAAAGTTGTCCGGTTACCTTATAATCAATCTTAAAATTTCACTTAAAAAGCAAGCTATTCCAGTTCTTTTGGAACTGGGAGTGTCTCTCTTGTATTCAAAAGTGTTTTCCAGATCTAACACATGGAAATGTCCTCTTTCTCCTCCTGTGACATTCACTCTGACATTTGCCATTTTCCCAAGCAGACAGCCTGTGTTAGCAATCAGAGGACTGATAAACAGTTATTTTGATATGGGAAAGCAGCTTTTTGGGTGAACTGTTCCTTTAAAGTTTACCCTTTTTCAATGCATGTTGTTGATTTTATTATGAGCAATTCATCCTTGCATATGTTTTCTTTTCTTTTTTTTGACCGTGCAATGCCTAATCAAAATCTTGCTACAGATTTCTCTTGTGACGTATACAGTACAGGACTTCTCCAGTCATTTAGTCTGTTTAATCGCTGCCCTTGCAAGCTCTTGTTCATCTGCCTCCATTTTTGAGTGCAACGCTCACATCTCAAAATCCACTCAACAACCTCACAACGTATCATATAACCAAGACCCCCCCCCCCCCCCCCCCCACTTTCTGTTTTGGCACAACTTTAGAGATGTTACTATTTTCCATATTTTTTAATATACATGCTTAGTTCTTGTTTTGTTTGTTTGGGCCCTTACTAAACTATGTTTGGAGCTCCTCCCCAAACGAAAGCTCAACTGTCTCTAAACACAGCCCAAAGATAGCACACATCTGGTTTAAGCAGCATTCCTAGTTTAGGATGACAGCACACATCACAGCAACAATGTCTCATTCATCACACTAGGATGGTGTCCAACAGCAGACCCAGTGACAGACAAAGCACTGCTCAAAAAAGGGGGTGGACGTTGAGGTTGGAGGGGCATGCATAGAGATTTGCAGTTCATTGGTTAAGCGAAACACCAATCTCAGTGTCTGACTTTCTGTTCACTTTCTGTTCATATGACCTGGAGAGAAACAGTATCTTGGAAGATATCTGAAATGGAATGTATTTCTTTCTGGTGTTGGTGATTTGGGAATACAGGATCTAACAGTCTTTTGCTGTGATTTTACACTACAGGAAGCCCACTCTTTACAAAATGGGGGTGAAAGATCGCCCTCAGTGCTATTTTGATGTGGAAATCAACAGGGAACCAGGTAAGATATGACAGTGATTTTTATTGGGTTGTTCTGAAATAGTCTTGTGTAAAGGTCAAACTGTTAAAAGTAGAAGTTTTGATAGAAAAATGCTTCAAATGTTTGCTTTTAGATTACTATTCATGTATGTGTGGCTTTCTATGGTTTTCAAAATCACTTTTCCAACTACAAAAATCATGTTTAGTAATGCAAAAAGTCTATAAAAGGGGGTCAGATGGGTGATCTTTATCGTAGTACCATGTGGTATAATCTGAAATGATCAAGTTTTGAAGTTTTAATAAAAGGTAAATATTTAAGCCAGTTGTAAACATCTAATAGCGAAAGTGAAACATTATATTTGAATGTTTTGTAAAGCACTTTGGTAATGGCAGTTCAAATACCTGCGCCAGTGTGTGAGAAGCTGTTGTGGCAGTCCACACCCTGACCTGCAGGGCTCTTTTAATGAACCACAGATGTAGTGTGCACTAAATAACGTCTGGGTTTCACCTCAGTCTACCACTAATTATGTGTTTTTAAGAGAGATGTCTGCGTCATAAAACCAAGACCTCTTATTTAGTGATTTTACACCCATTATTGTACAAAGCAAATGTTTTAACACCCTGTTTATATTCATTTTATTGCTTATAAATGAAATAGATAAAACTAGCTTCATGTACTATGCAAAAACACACTTAAATTTGAATGCTTTTGTATTTGAATATGAAGGAGCTGTTGTCGTTTGCCACGCTGAAGTCAGCCTGAAAGTTATAGCCTATAAGTTGAATTACAAAAGTCACACTAATCTAATAATGGCTTTCTTTAAGCAAGCTTAAAACTTTCACACAAAACATACAGGTGGCTTTAGGTACAATGCAAAAGCACACCTAAATTTGAATGCGCCTGTATTTGAATATGAAGGAGTGTTGTCGTTTGCCACACTGAGGTTAATCTGAAAGTTACAGCTCTTTAATTGAATTGCCATAGTCACACTAATCTAATAATGTCTCTTTATCAGCCAGCTTAAAACTTATAGAGGACATAGAGGTGTAAGGTTTCTGATCCATGAGTATAATGATTTCTTTTGCTTTCTTCCAGTTGGACGAATTGTCTTTCAACTGTTCTCCGATATTTGTCCCAAGACAAGCAAAAATTTTCTTTGCCTGTGCACTGGTACGTACAGAGTCAACCTTGAATCTTTCAGAGGTTTTATCTAAAAATAAACTATAAAAACCTGATATAGGTTTTTAAATTGCTCTTTTATACTATTTCACCTTGTTAATCGCAATGAAAATAGCCAAGGAAGCTGGCATGGCATTAAAGCGCCAACCAACCTTTATATAATACCCATTCATGTCCACTTATACAAGCATAAGCTTATAGGGTAATAGCACAAAAATAAACCTAGAGGTGACTAAAACCTGGCTGTATAATGACAAGTGCAGGTGTTTTGCTGACAGCACTGAAGAATGAACCGAAGCTGTATTTACAGCCTGTTCCTAGAAGACAAAAGCTGCATTCGTCTGCATTGAGAAGGTTTGGTCATAAATTACAGTTAGTAATGCTTTGGGTCAATGCGGGGATCTTTTTTTCTCACCAACTGAGATTGAAATGAGAGACACATGCCTTCAGCTGACTGTTATATCGAATATATACCAATCCCCAGGGCACACACACCATCACCCACCCGTATTCATTTCAGTTTTATTGGCATCTCTTCCATGCTGATCAGATAGGATTAACCTTTTGCTGTCTGTGTAACTGTAGACTTCAGGACTCAGTCCAGGGGGGTATTCCAAAAAGCAGGTTATGTGACATACCCGGGTATGCTTGAGGATAAGCGAGCGGATAACCTCTGGAGCAGGTTATGTTCCAGGGTTAGTTAGTTCACTTCAGTGCTATCAGCGCATGCATGATCTACTGACGAGCCTTCAGTGGGCGTGACAGATAGCACACAATATTATATATTAGTACAATACAGTTATGTATATAGCCTACTATATATAGTTATATATATATATTTATAATATATATAAAAACTATTGTATCTAATTACTATGGTTATTATATTTTATTGGCATATATAACAGTTATCTGTATAAATGATAAAACACTATGACAAGGTAATGTTTAATTTATTATATTATATATATATTTTTTACATTTTATATTATCATCTCACACACAGATCGGCATTTTTTTATAATGTATTTCTATAATAAAAATACATATCTGATATGACTTAATATATAATTATCATTAAACAAACAATATAATTAATATTCTCAAGGATTAAAGATTAAATGGGGGGGAAAAAAGAAAAATGATTGCACAACCATCAATTAGTTGGCGATATGCACTAAGCATGTAAACGACCATTGAACAAAAGAAGAAGAAAGAAACAGCATGGAGCGCTTTTTCTTAGCGTCCATTTCCATAACGACTCGTCGATTCGTCGCTCTGTTGAGAATGTCTTGAGTCTTGATCAGGAACATACTCTGTGTTGAATGAACTTACTCCCGGACGCATTTTTGGAACCACATACCTCGAGTAAGCAAGGTTTGGGGTTAATCAACCGAGAGTTCGGGGTTTAACAGATGATAAGTTAACCGTGCTTTCTGGAATACACCCCAGTAGTTCAATTCAGAATACAGTACTTTACAGTATTAGTATCTACATTTTTAACAGCTTAGTCTGTGAAATCTTGTTTTTTGGTTTGGTTTATGGCTGGTACATACTAGGTCTGTTCATACAAGTAATTATAAACTGTGTGTTTCTTTGGTTTACTTGCAGGTGAGAAAAGCAGTGGCAAAACTACAGGGAAAAAATTATGCTATAAAGGCTCAACTTTCCATCGAGTGGTAAAGAACTTCATGATCCAGGGGGGTGATTTCACTGAGGGTATGTGCAGTTGTACTCATTGATTTGGATATGTGGAGATAGAAATATCTGTGGTGCCTTAGCCTAAGTGTTTATGCCTTTACTTGTTATATTCAATTGCCTGTTCTTGTGAGTGAATGTGATTTTGTTTGCTCAGGCAATGGAAGAGGAGGAGAATCTATATATGGTGGTTTCTTTGAAGGTAAGCCATTTTTAGATACGTTTTGTTCTAATTTGAGTGTTTAAACAACTTTTGCATGACTTTTGAATGGGCATCTCAGTTCTGTGCATGAATTACCAGTCATTGTTTTTATCTCACTGTAGCTGTGAATCTTGACTCTTGTTTTATTCCTGTGATCTTATAATGATCTTCTATTTGAGTCAGCATGGAGAATAAGGGCTATTTATTTATTTAAAGGTCCAGTCTTCTTGCCTAAAATTTTCAACATATTCTTTTATTTATAGAGATTGTGGTCTTTTGCAAAATGAGAAGGTAAGAGATGTACACAGTGCAGTAACACAATGTAGACTAAACTAGGGCTGTGCAATTAATCGCAGATGAATCGCATTCGATTATGAATGCGATATTGCCTAGCTTGTCAGTGAACTACGGCTCTGTGTAGTAAATGCCGCTCAATCTGAAAGCAGGTGATGGCAATTTACTACCAATCATGGAATCGCCTTTACTGACAAGATGCGCATGACAATCGCATGCGATTAATTGCACAGCCCTAGACTAAACATTCTCCAATCCCTTATGTGAACCATGCCAAAAACGTCCACGCTGCACAGAGTGCTCATGGATATATGGACCATGAAATTGATTTGGTTAACTGACTTCTCTTTTTTTCTTTTCTTTGATGTTTTATTTTGTTTCTTTCTTAATTTTCCAGGATGGGTTGACATAAAATACAATACTCTTGAACATAATCCAACCTTTAAAAGGGTTTAGTTTAACCAGAAAGGTCATTTATTAATCTCTCATGTTGTTCCAAACCCTACATGCCTTAGTTTCTTTAGTAGAAGAAAAAAGAAAATGTAAATAATGTGCGGGTCAATCTTTTACAAGCAATTGCAATTAACTTTTACAATACTACTTTTTAAAACTTTTATGGATCTTTTTCATCTTTTTTGAAGCATCAAAACCGCATGGAAAAGAGCTATATTTGATGACCAATTTTTCCTTTTGTGTTCCACAGAAAAAAGTAAATCAACTGGATTGAAATGACATGAGAATGAGAAATTAATGACAGAATTTTCAGTTTTGGGTGAACTATTCCTTTTTCGAAATAATTCGGCCCAACTTGATCAAAGATTTTGATGTGAACAGTAGTTGTTTTAATAGAAAATCACTCGCTTTTACACTAAAGAGCACGAGAAACACTCAAGAGTTCAGAAGCAGCATAGAAGCATCACTGATATCAGGTGTTCATGAACATCTCTTTGCCTGCTCCTGTCCTTCTCCATAACACAACTTTTTGAAGCAGTCGACAAGCACTCAGTGTCCTTTTTTTTTCGTATTTCTCTTCAACAGATGAGAACTTTACTCTCAAACATGATAGAGCCTTCCTCTTGTCGATGGCCAACCGTGGCAAAGACACAAATGGGTCCCAGTTCTTTGTGTAAGTGCTATTTACTCTGGTATAAGACACAGAGAGGGTGTATGTGTATGTAGAAACAACCATTCATCACCAGATCTTCTGCTTACCATTTAATATGACTTACTGGTCACTATTAAATGGCACATGCAATACGTATAAATTATATATTCCCCCAGCGTTCAGATCAGTTCTACAGAACTATTTTGCTTCATTCATAGCCTTTATAATAATATGCGCTTGAAAGCCTGTATCTGTTTTAAGAGATTGGCCAATACCACAAAGAGCATTGACCCAACTTATCTTAACTTTGAAGTGTTGTACTTGCTTAAATACTTACTCATACTTATGTCACTCACAATTTGTTGACACAGCAATACAATTTTTAAAGACCACTAGTGATTTTCAATAGTAAAGCAAGATGGTGAAGATGGAACATTTTATTTGTTCTGTCTACTTCTTTATTTATTTAGTAAAACAATCATCTTCCCACTTTGCTGTTCACACTCTCTCTAATCTCCTCAATCTCTTTACCACATATATTTTTGTTTTGGAGACTCTACATAGTCTACATGTTCATGTGGGATGCTGGTGCATTTTCATCTCCCTTTTCCCTTGTCAATGTGCATTTAGAAATATTTTATAATCAGAAAGCAGTCCTTTTTTGCCTACAAATGTATTACAATTTTTCTCTTGCCGTTTTTGTGTAAAATTTGCAGAAACTCTAGCATCCTGCTCTACCAAGGTAAAGTGTCTCTCCAAGGCTGTGCTTCTCTCTCCTGACTGTGTATTTCTGGTTGCTTGTAGCTAGTACTGGCTTCTTATTTATCATTAAATAATTTTCACCTCATAAAAATCTGTTCTCCCAGCACAGAGAACCTTGAAGTCTTTATTGATGTATTTCAAGTTTAGAATCACAGGATGTATTTTCCTGCTATGGAAACACTGATTTCTAATTGAAGTTGTCCCTATAATATTTTATGGTTTTGTCAGAATAATGTTGGCAGATGTTGGACCTGTTCCTGTTCATCATTAGAATTTATTCATCCAGCCAATGTTATTGTGCAAGCACTGCTGGTTTTAAATTCCTCAGTGTTTGAATTGATGCATACAAATTTCTTCTTGATGACAGACTGAATGCTTTTTTGACTAAATGTATTTCCTTTTATCCCCCCTCACCACATGTCCCTGTTGGATGACCTGGACTCATTTACCTGACAACAGAACTACTAAGACAGCGCCTCATCTAGATGGGTAATGATCAAGTGGCTTTGTTTAACCATTTATGTATGTTGTATATCTGTTCAAGCAATACTGTAGGAGCAAATAATTAAAAAATAAACTGTTCATTCATCATTTATTTATTATAAGATAATTTGGATGCAAGCTTTTTCCCTAAATCCCACAATTTCTTGTAACTGTAAGGATTGTTGGTCTAATTTAGAGTGCATGTGGTCTTCGGGCTGGTCATCTCTGGCTTCGAGGTCATAAAGAAAATTGAAGGGCTGAAGACCGACTCAGCCAGCAGACCCTATGCTGACGTCAGAGTGATTGACTGTGGACAGCTGATTACAAAGTCTGCTAACGATGGTAAGCTTGTTCTTGAGTGTGAAATATAAACTAGAAATTTTGTCTGCACTCTTTCCGCCTGTCACTATGCTGTTTGAACTTGTCTTTACCTAATGGAGAATATTTTTTAATCTCCACATCAACTACATTATGGAGTGAAATATGGTGTTTAAAAATGGAACTGTGAAAGATCATAAAACAAAATGACAGGTGCTTTGAAATACAGCAGACACCAATTTTAATACACACACTTACACTGTGTCCTAACCAGGCATGACGCTACAAAGCATCAAGTAACAGTCACAGGTGGTTAGAGTTTTTGCCCTAACCACCCACAGCAAATGATGTGCAACAAGACATTTTGCCAGTCACTTGAATTGTATTTTGATCATGTCATTCTGGGTAGTGCTGCCCAAAGTGAAATCTCACTGGTTCAAAATCCTAATTCTTACAGATGTATCTTATATATAACATTTGTTACGTTGTATTTTTCACTTTTTACTTGTAATGTGCTTGGTTTGGACATAGTATGTGTGTTCCAATTTGCATACTTGCGTACAATTATCTGATGGTTTTTAGTATAAATAGTGTGATTAGTGTGTTCTCATTCCAAAAGGAAAAAACCTGGATGATGCTCTTAATTAACAGGAAAAAAGTTATTAAGGTTGGGCCTGCTTGTTTGGTTTGGGGACACTTTATCGGTTGTTCGAGCAACGTTACCAGGTATAGTTCCGTGGAAGGGCAAGCTAATTAGACTTGAGTGTTGATGACAGAGGGCTAAGCTTATAGGTCGGAGTGGGGGTCATGGTGGTACGCCTAGACATTGAAATGACATGTCATGCTTCGAATAATGCAGAGTGGGTCGAGGGCAGGGGGCAGGGTGTCATGGTGCACGAGGGTGGCATTGGTCTGGTGTTGATGTTTTGGCTGGGAAAACAGAGATGTGATGAGGGCCAGGCCACAAAGCTCCAGTGCAAAGAAGTCACAGGCCCGCGCAGAGAAGGGAGCCAGGAAGGCCAGGCGGGTGGAGGGGGCAGTACAGGGGCAACGGTGGGTGGAAGTGTGGGTGGTTATGGGAGTCTCTGAGGCGGCAAGGCCCGAAGGAGGAAAGTCATTCCATGCTGCGAGGCCTCAGCGCGAGTGCGTGGCGGCTTCAGATCATATGCCGGCGCGGAGGGGCTGAGCGGACAAAAAGGTGGAGCATCGCGAAGGAGAAAAGAACGCGTAAGAGTACGCTCCAAAGAGTTTCTGAGACTAGAAGAAGTCTTGTCAAAACGGTGCTTCGGTGGAAGGGCTTCAGGTTAGTCTAGCATGATTGGCTCTCCTCCTCCTCCTCTCACCCCTCTCTCCATCTTTTCTGTCTTTTTTTTTCTCTTTTTTTCTTCTTCTACCTTCAACTACTCCTTCACGTCTCTGTCTTTTGGTTTTTTTGTTGTTTGTGCTTGTTTTTAGTTTTTGGTGTGTGTATTATTCTTGCTCTCTCGCACCATGTCTCCTAGCCTATTGACTGGGATTCGGTTCATCAGAGCGGATGTTGGTCCGGGGGAAGAGGCTGAGGCTAATCCGGCAACAGGCTGAGAATACCAGCATCAAAACGTTGCAGCAAAGGTGTGGTCTTTCCCCGGATACGACTTGCGTTCAAAGAAATACTAGAGACTCAAGGACAGGTCTACAATGCTTCACAACAGGGGAGCCAGGGAAGTGAGAATCGGCGGGAGAAAGTGGAGTGGGGTGGGTGGGGACAGTGGGATGGGAGGGAGGAAGGGGGGGGGAGGAGAAAGAAGGAGACTGGCCCCAGGGCAAGCCAGCAGAATCAGAAAGGGGAGACAGAAGAAAAACCGGGCGAAAAAGAAGCCAACGGCGCAAGAACCGCTGGTCGAGGCCTGCGCCGCGAACAGCCTACTTCTGCCCAAGAGTCTAAAAACGGGGGTCGGGGGTAAAGGCAAGCAGATGCCGCAGGTAGTGATTGTCTAAGAAAATGCCGCACCTTCGTGGTCTGACCTCGTAGGAGGCTCTCATGGGGCCAAGGAAAGAATCCATAAACGGCGTTGGCAGTAATCGGATCAAAAGCCGAAAGCCTGTCAAAGCCTTTTGAGACGAAAGGACTACGCTAGAGAGAAAAAAAAAAAGAGCAGACTAACGGACACAGCCCACCCAACAAGTCAAAGACAACAGAGGCGCTGCAGATCAAAAACACAAGACCATTACACCCACGCTCCTGCCAAAAACATCACCTAAACTCCAAACAGGAAACGAGAGAGACGTTCAGAGTTCGCCGTGATAACACACAAATCGATGACCTCACTAAAAAAACGACCCAACTTGTGGAGCAACGCACAAAGCACCAAACCAACGAAGCACTCGAAAACAAAAGTGCATGAGGAGACGAAAGCGATATTTGTGGTTCCATCAAAGGCGGTGGCCCCTCAGACCATCACCCCCCAAAGCCCCAGCCGAAACAAACTCCTCCACATGTCAAAACAACCCACGACCACCCCCATTAGAGAACAGTCGCTACACCATTAACACCCATACCTTATATCAAGATTACTCAGTTAGAATTTAGATTAATACTTTGTTCTATACTTTCATTCTTCAGAATATTAAATTGAAAACATTTAACATATTTATTTCGAGTCACCGATACCAGCATGCACCCCAATCTCTCCAATCCAACCGTCCTTATGCGCTTCTGTCTCCCCCACACATCTAAAAAAAAGAAAACCCCCAAACCACAACACGAAAACAACCTCAAGACACTCAGACCCACCCCAAGCACCTCCCTCTGATATAGCTCCTGTCCCCTACCCCCACCCCAACCGCACTAGAACACTCATCACGCCCTCTTTCATCTACTCCCTCACGTCTCCACTCCCCATCTCTATCCTCATCCCCGCTTCCTTCCCCCTCTTTATCCTTCACCTCTTCCCGTCCCCCCTCTCTTCCTACGTCTTCACGCGCTCACTTCTTTATCCTGAATCCCGTCCTAGTCATCATCCGTTCTTTTTACACATTTCTATTTCACTCTCGTCCAGATCCCTGACCGTCAGACACACTCCCACTCTCTATAGTTCAGAAACCCCACCACGTTCCAGGAAAAGAAATGAGTTGAGATCCCCTCGAAAGTCAAAGCCTACAGAGGGCGGTATTTCCAAATTGGACAAGCCTGTCCCTAAATCAGTTCAAGGTGAAGAATCTAAAGCCCAACCAGCAGCATCTTCAGAGAGTGTCTCTGTGTTGCCTATGAGTGACAGTCCACCTCCTTCTCGTTGGAAACCAGGCCAAAAACCATGGAAACCCTCTTATGTCCGCATTCAAGAAATCAATGTAAAATCAGCCCCAGCTTCAAATGCACTAATCAGCCCATCATCAAATGTACCTCTGGAGGCAATGTCCTCTCTAAAGCCAGACACGGCTGTTAGTCAAAAGAACCCCAGCAGCACTAACAATAATGTTCCTGATAGGCTTCTGCAAAGCAGTTTGTCCAGGAGCAATTCACCTACTCGATCACGTAGTAGCAGCAAATCAAAGAGTCAGTACGGCAGCAAATCTTCCTCTTGCAGTAGGTCAGAGTCGTATAATTCATACAAAGGAAGAACCACTGAAAAAAAGAGAAAACATTGTAGATCTCACAGAAATAGCCAAAAGAGGGACAAGCATGGAAATCATGGTAGTGCCCATAAAGATTCATCTCCCTCCTCAGAGAACACATCAGATAATCCATACAGTGCTATCCACGGACACAATGATTCCTTGGTACAGAGAAACACACTGAAAGGCACAAATCCCAATCAAAGGAAAGGACCATTAGTGGACAACAATAATGCATCTGGATGGGAAAGTGAAGGAGAGAACTCAAGTAAGACTAATACTGCTCTGGAACATAACCAACTCCCTATTAGTGATGAGGGACTTACTGAAATGAAAAAGAGACAGATTTTGTCTCGTTGCTGGGAGACTGAGAGTGACTCTGAAATGCCAGACAAAAAGGTAGTTAGTGATGCCAAACATGTGTCTGAAAAAGAGGAGGGGGAGGCTAGTTCAGAATCAGAGTATGAACACCCTTTATGGACCTCTAGCAAGTCAAATCAAGGTGCAGAAATGTCTAAAGAATTAAAAGGTAATGAGGAGCTGTCTGCAGACACAAAAACTTCAAAGCACAAGCACAAGAAAGCCAAGCGGAAGCACAAGCACAAAAGGAGGAACACTTCCAGGTCAGGATCTCGCAGATCCAAGGCCAAGAAATCCAAGAAGCACCAAAAGCCGAAAGAGACATTTCACTGGGAGCCTCCACTGGAGTTTGGTGATGAAGGTGAGGAGGATGATTCAGTCACTCAAGCAAAACAATTTCACATAGCAAATCCTGATGCTGTCAGTGATGGAGCAAAAAGGCGTATAAAAGCTGGAAAGATCAAGCACCAAGTCTCAGAAAATAAGGATGATGATCAAGGGAATGTCGTATCATCACAAGATATGTTTTCAGTAGAGTCTTCTAAAGATATTGATGAGAATAGGAAGGTGACTGAAAGCCAAAAATCGAAGCCAAATAGCAATATTGAAAGAAGTCCAGCTCAAAGCCATCTAGAGATCCATACCAATCTTTCAGACACTAGTAACAAACCAAGAGACCCAAATAAAGTTGATGTATGTCCTCCAGAAGCCATCCCAGAAGCTAAGCAACCAGGTGCCAAAGTGATTGGATTTTCCCCTCTAAAAAGTATTCGAAATAATGGTAGTGCGCTTGTTCCACCTCAAATAGAAAGAGGAAACTCTGTAACAATTGGATCTGTTTTACCTCAAGGCAGTCAGCCAGAGGAATATGTACCTGGTGACACTTCTCTCTCAGCAGTTGAAAATAAATGGAAACCTTTGACAGGCATGACTGTTGTGCATGCCATTACTACAAAACCTTTAATTATGAAAATAAATAAAATGCAAGATCATCTGGAGGGAAAGGCCCAGGGTCTCAAGATTGAGATCAAGAGCAAGAGTAGAGTCCGTCCAGGATCCTTATTTGATGAGGTACGAAAGACAGCTCGGTTAAATCAGAGACCCAGAAATCAAGACAGCTCAAGTGAAGAAGACTCTATTCCAGCAACAGGAGAAAGGGCTGGATCCCACTCTCAGAACAAGTCAAGGTCTGTGTCCAGTCACAGGTCCCACCGCAGAAGTAGGTCTCATTCATATAGCCACTCCAGGAGCAGGTCCAGAAGCTACACCTACTCTTCCAGGTTGGTTACAACAGACAATGTTTTATGACTTTGTATGTCCAATCGTCCATGTCAAGTCAATTTAGCATGTTTTAATTGTTCACACAGGAGCTACAGTAGAAGTAGAAGCAGGAGTAGATACAGCAGAGGACACTCTCGTTCTCGAAGTAGCACCTTCCGAAGTTCCCGTAGGTAAGTACTGAAAGATATTTATCTTTGATATATGTCTAATGGTGATTAAAATGTTTTGAAGATACCACGGTGATCTTGTTTTAGCCGTACAGACAGTACAAGTCATTCTAGAAGTCGCCACAGAGGTCGCCACAGATCAAGGTAAGCATGGAGCCAAAATGATTAATGCAATTTTGATTGCAACCAACCTAGTGTCGCTTAATTATGTCTTTTGTTCATGGAAATACAGGTCTGACTCTTCTGATAGTTATTCTAGCCGCAGTCGTAGCAGGAGAAGAGGGCATCGGAGAAGTGAGAGCTCTGACCGCAGGTCCAGGTACATCATAAATAAATCCATGTATTATTAAAACTGTCTTGTTTGAATTTGATAATGTGCCTCACTGAAGCTAATTCTCTGATGTGTGTCTTCACGTTCAGGTCATATCGCTCTTACAGTCGCAGTTCCTCTAGGAGGCGAAGTCATAGCCGAAGCAGTCGATACAGCTGAGCTGAATTGATGTAGCATTAAGCCTCCCTATCCTCCTTCAAATGGTTTTCTGAACGAATGGCTCAGTTTAAGTTTGAAGTATGTACTTTGATGTACACTGTATCATCATTTAATGTGTAATTCACATACATTCTGCTGTATTTTTCCAAATGAGTCTATGTATGAATGTACATTTGAAACAAAATTAGTCACTGCTTTATTCTGGCACACTTTTTTAGTATTCCTAAGAAATGGAGCATAGAAACCCTCCAACTGTAAAGCCTATGTTATATATCAACAGCCACTTACCTCAGTCTTTTGAACATGAAATTCCGTGAAATGTAAATGTCATGTTTTGACATGTCATGCCGTTTTATTAAACAAATCAATGGTAGACATGGATTGAAAATGTTTAGTTTTGGCCAAATGAATGTTTTGTGGTTGCCCTCTGTGCATTGTTTTTTTATTTGTACATCAAAACAAAACATCTTGCTGAATGTATCTACTGCTGCTTATTGATACACCATTTAAATATACCAACTGTAAATAAAACTACATTTGTTTGTGAAATCCTTCGTGTGTGCTGTATAATGTGTATTCTGTGAAATGTATTCTTCCTACTTCCTACACAAAATTGAGTATGATGCATTAGAATGTGGATAAAAGTCCATCTCAAACATGTCTGTAAGTATTGACCACTACAAGCAGGTCTGCTTTTTGATTTAGTCCTGGGGATACTGTACATCCAAAATTGCTGGGGTACACTAGGATCAGAATTGACAACCACTGCACTGATACTACTGCATCCAAATGTACTGTCAGAGTATGAACGTATGAAGAAGTTCACTTATGAAGAATTCACTTTTGGCTGTTGTTCTAAATTGTTATTTAGTATAAACTGCATGCATTTCTAGATATACTACACATACTAGCAATCATCAAAGTACAGTTTAACCAGAAAGAGCAATTTTATTGGTATCTAAAGTACATCAACATAAGAGCTCAGATCACATTTCTCCATTTTCGAAAATCTTTTATTTTTTTTCTATCTATCAGTTCCTTCACTCCTGTGACCTCATGTGATAGTGTTTACTGGTTGCTCACTAAAGAATCTCAGCAGGTGCAGTATGTTATCTGGGTTTAGTTTGCCTGCCGTTTCACAAATACTGTATATTCAGACATCCACCTCGCTGTTTAATAAAAAAAAAGTATACATATTTGAACACAAGGGCTATAATTGCTCTGGATTTTCAGGATTCGGCATGCTCTCATGCACACAGTGAGACGCCGTCAAACATGCAAGGTCATGAGCACCTGGGACACAAATGCTCCATGTCCCCATAAGGGCAGCTCGTATTGATTACTCATTTTTAGCAGTAGATGTAGACTAGAGCTCAGACATGCAAATAAAAATATCCAGTGCAATGGCCCTTTAAAACTTCTGACAAAAGCCCATATGATCCCTGAGCTCCAATCACCAATTCCTACTGCAAAAGCAGCCTCTGCATTTTTGTCTGTCTGAATGCTGCTAGCACGGCGGAAAAAAAAAACAGTGAGGGGAAAGAAAACTGAAGAAATGTGAAAATCCAGCGTACTATTACATGGCGAGCGGAAGTCCTGCGCAAATGGGAGTTATTCGCAGACTCCTTCGATGCTAGAGACCCCGGATCAAAATGGTACAGTAGACAACGACATTTTGATTATTTTATATCCATATTTGATCTCTTGTCATTTTAAACGACTTAGCTAGGCCGATGAAACTTGCAATAGTTTGTCCCGGGACGTGTCTGAGTTTTGAATGTGTTAGAAAATGCGATGTCGCCAATAAATTTGACCGCGAAATGAAGTTTGCAACTTGCACAGAACGCCGACAAGCCACAGAAATGGGAAGGTTAACAAGAATGCAATGGCCACAATAGCTACATTGTTGCATTTAAAGAGTTAAATTCTCTCATATCAGTGTGGATGGGGATCACGTCGTGACTGGTGCATTTTGTGGACATTGATGCATGCTAAATTCAATTTGAATTCTAAATATACTTTTGAAATGATAGACTTTGTTGCACAGAACGAGAACGAATTGATGTCACAACACCGTTAACTTCACATGCCCTTAAATTTGTCGATCCCCCATCCATAGAGTTCACATTTCAGTTGTGCAATAACTCTGTGAGTCTCCAAATAAATGTTGAAGGCGTTACACATTTTTGAATTTTTTTTAGAGATACAGGAGCTTGGAAACATTATACTTTAAATGCCATTTAACTGATTTTATATTAATATAAATCATTTTCTAAAATGTAGGCATAGCCCAAAACAAAGATAAATAAATTAGATAGCAAATACTTATAGTTACACAAATAGCATTAGTATTATTAATAGTAATGATAATTATTAGTAATGGTATAGTATAATGATTGTTTAATATTGTCAAAGCAAAAATAAAACTATAATTTAAAAATTGTTCTACAGATTGGTTATCAAAGTTAAACTAAGATCTGCATTGTAAATATAATTAATTTCTACAAAATACAAAGATAGAAGAAAGAAAGAAAAAACAAGCAGTCACCACTTAAAGTGTTCACAAAGTCAACTACAAATATCAAGTCATTAAAAAAAATAATTTCAGGAATTGCAAAAGCCATTGAAATAAATAGAGGGAGATAAATTTAAGAATATTTTTTACCTAGTATTTCATTGACTAGAAATTGCAACCTCTGTAAATCTATTTTTAAATCCCACCTATCACAAATGAATAAAAAAAATTGTAGTCTCAGTGAACTCAATCATACGCAGAAGAATAAAATGAGAAGAGAATGATAAAAGAGATGTTTTGTTTTTGTTTTAGTGGTTTGTTTATATGTCAAGTGCATGGTTGTTTATATTAGTTCTTATTTGCAAATAAGAAAATCAATTAAAAAAAAAGTAAAAATCATAAATTTAAAAAAAGAGATGTCTTACTCTGGGTGTATTTTGGTGTTGTTTTTTATTAGCATTGTAATATTCCATATCCTTCATAAACAGAGGGAGAGCATCACAAAAGTTGCGGGATGAAAGCAGTGTTGATTTTAGGAATGCTCAGTAAAAATAAAGCATGTGCATTGTAGTACGTTGATGCTGTAATCCAGAGGCCTCTTCACATCTGGAAGCTGGGTTAATATCTGGGTCAGGTCACTACTTTAGTGCCACGACCCTGTCTTGTTGACCTCCAGTTGCTCGCTTGATTTTTTCACATGACCCTTAAAAGGTGTTGTTATTTTTTTATTATTTATAGTGCATTTCCTGTTTGCCTGTAGTGGACCAAAAGTGCTTAAATATGCATAGCCTATTGTTGGTTGACATGTGAAATGAGTCAGAACCCAAAGAATTCATTACGCCCCCATTAATGCATTGTATATGAGAATCTAATCAATTTTAGACAATCACCGAAAGAATATCACTTGATGATAACATTAATCATTTTAATTTCCAAAACGCTCTGTAATAACAGAAAAGCAGCTGAACTTCAGCTGCATCTATTGCACTTGGTTACTAGTTCCCATCGCTCAACTAGTTAAGCATTAGTGGTAAAAGCATGGTCAAGCAAGGTCATCATGTTTGAGATGCATACGGTTACAATTCTCATACAAATGAATAAATGCATTGAATGCATGATGATTTCCTAACATGAACCTACATGAATTGGTCCTTTGTTAACTGTTCTTCATGAAAGCACTACGAAAATTTGTGCTTTAGGAAGAGCTGAAATAGAACGACTCCTGCTAAACTCTGCAGTCTTGTCCTTTAGTGCTGCGGCCTGGAAAAAAGCATCATGCTGAGGGTTTTTATGTAACCATCTATTCAGGACATTCCTGCCCACCCTTGACTTTGAGGCTTCGTTGTCTCTCAGTGCTCTGCTGTTGGGGTCACTTAAATCCATGTGACAAGTGCTCCTCAAACGGCTCCCAGCATTCAAACTCGAGTCTTGTTCTTATTATTATCAATGTTGAAAATAATTGTGCTGCTTAAAGAGATAGTTCACCCAAAAATGAAAATTCAGTGATCGTTTAGTCACCCTCATGTTGTTCCAAACCTGTATGACTTTCGTTATTTTGAAGAATGATAGTAGCCATTGACTTCCATAGTATAGATTAGAAATAATATTATGGAAGTCAATGGCTACCATCAACTGTTCGGTTACCAACATTGTTCAAAATATCTTTTGTGTAATTTTATCAAATCAGCATGAATTAAATGCTACTACTAGTATGCAAATATGATGAATGTGTATGTATGCATTCTTCGAAGGATCCGTTTGCTAAATCTGTACAATTTAATCTTTATCAACACACATTACCTTCCTTCTCCTTTTCGGTTATGGAAAAGAGAAGACATTTATTTCCCTATTTCACAGTTGTGTTTCTCCCGGTGTCTGTGTTGTTTGTCAGGTTCAGTTCCTCACATTGCTGCATACTTAGGTCAGAGTCTGTACATGGAGAGGAGTTGGCCCATGAGCAGAGTTAGCAGATCTGTGGCAGTTCGTGTTTGTGCTTTATGTGGCAGAGACATGCCAACTCCACAGGCTCTTCTCTTGGCCAGAAGTTCTGACTCAGCTCCTGCTCACATAGCTCAGGCTGAATTCTCCTGCCAGTCCTGCTCAGGCCTTGGTAACGTAGCAGATCACAGTCTACAACCTTGATTATTCAGTTCCCGCATTGGGTAGTTCAAACTCTGTTACAGCCACATTTTGTGTTTGCTTGGCTGTATGAGAGAAGTTGGCGAATCTCTGGAAATCTGTCATTAACTTGTCAGGGTCAGATTTCAGCACTACATCTAAAGGATGTTGAAAGTTGATGTATTTCCTCAGCGACCATCACTGATCAGCTCTAGGCATGACGAAGCGGATATCGTCCTCTTTTGGAAGACCAAACAAAGTAGTTTCACTTTCACAATGAAACACGGCACCTTCACGACATGGCGGCGGCGGCGGCAACAACAATGCTACAATGAGAATAAGTTATGCCTTCTTTCTTTTGCGTGAACATTTGGGTGGCGTTATGCAAATCTTCCCACATTGTGACGTAGATATGTGGGGGCGTGTTAGAACAAGCCGTTTTAGGAGGGCGTGGACGAGTTTTAAATTTTATAAAGAATATCTCTTTGGCTTTGAGACTTTAGTCTTTGCAACTTTAGGGATCTTCTTATCTATGCACGAACCGCTTTTAACACTCCAAAGAGAAAGGAAAAATTGAAATCGCATCATATGACCCCTTTAATAAAAAATATGGCAAAAACACTGTGAAATATTACAATTTAAAAAAAATACAAACTCAGGTTTCAGTGTCACATGACCCTTCAGAAATAATTCTAATATGCTGATATGGTAAGAAACTATTTAATTTATTTTGGAGTGTATAAAAAATGGTGGCTTTTTTTTTTACTACATTCTTATCGGAATCAAAAAGACTTAACTTTTTTTTATTCTTTTGGTTCTCAATTATAACTCATTGAATACAGTACTATAATCGAATTTTGTACTATAGTTAGTGATGTAATGATTAAACCGCGAGCCGTTTGAAATTGATTCAAATATGTGATATTCAATCGGTTAGATGCTAACATATGAATGTTTCTCTGAGGGGAACTGACTGTCTTTAGTAAAGTTTAGATGGTATTTTTTCTTTTAATCTTGCCTCTGTATAACGCGTATTTAAGTTCATAAGTGCAGCGCTGCTTTGTTTACAGCGGAACCAAGGAAACACTATCAAGCGCCACTCTGCTGGCAGAGAGTGAATCTGCGTCTCAATCAGCCCGTCTGCTGTTTCTGTTTCATGCAGATATTTTTTAAGAACCATTATGTTTTTTGCTTCAATTATTTCAATATACAATCATTTAGATTAAAACCTGCTCGTGTTGCATGTATGCAGCATCTTTGTTTGGACTGTGATTAAAATGCAGTGGTTGCTTCTAATTTTAAAAGGAAAGAGCACAGGCAAAGTCTTAGTTTGTTTATATGAAGAGATGTCTTTTATTTGTATTACTTATTTATTTGATTTGGGGCTTGTTTTAAAATTTTAATTTAGTTTTGTTATTTACATTTACATTATACTTAAATTGTTATTTAGCAGACGCTTTTATCCAAAGCAACTTACAAATGAGACCATAGAAGCAATCAAAACCAACAAAAGAGCAATAATATGCATGTGCTATATTAGTATATTATTATAGTGGTATATTTTAATTTCACAGAGAAACGTACAGTATTTTGTCCAAGCCATAATAAAAGGACACATTTAATTTATAATTGTCTTAAATCTCATTTTGTAAAAAAAAAAAAAATGGTGAATCGAATCAAATCGTGAGTTGAGTGAATCGTTACAACCCTAACTATAGTAGAATAAATTACTGAAATATACACTACGTTTCAAAAGTTTTGGGTCAGTAAGTTTTTCAAAATATTTTGTAGTCTCTTGTGCTCACCCAGGCTAAATTTACTCAAAAATATGGCAAAAAGTGTAACCCTGTGAAATATTACAATAAAAAAAAACACACACACAAACTCAGTTTTCAGTGTCACATGTCCCTTCAGAGATAATTATGTTTTGATATGGTAAGAAACATATTATCAGGATCCTTTGATGAATAGAAAATTCAATAGAACAGCATTTATTTGAAATAGAAATCTTCTAACATTGTAAATGTCTCTGCTGCCACTTTTGATCAATTTAATGTGCTCTTGCTGAAAAACAATAATTTCTTTTAAAAAACTAAACTGATCCCAAACTTTTGAATGGTAGTGTGATTCTAAAAAAAAAAATTAAAGGCAGTACAACAAATATTGCCATGATGTACAAATCCTTTACTGTAAACAATCATTCATCATGACGTGTAATTATAAAATGTATTTTGTCAACAAATTTTAATTACTTTTTGAGGGGTAAAATATGACTTTTGTATAGCTTTCATGAGATTGACCTGAGAAGTAAATCTCTCTCTTTCTCTCATTTTTTGCAAGAAAGATTAGGCCCCTGAGATTTTAGTATTTTGCAAAGTTGTTTGCTGTTCCTTTTCATTGCGAATAATACATTTTCTATTTTCTCCCGGCGCTGTGACAGTGATCTCACACGGCTTTGTTTGTGTCGCCAAATGGTTCTGGCTGTGGATATACGGTCTCTTTTACGAGAACCTGATTTCTCTCACCTTGTCAAGCACACTTTTTATTATTAGATGCAGCAGACACATGAGAGGTAAAATCCTTTGTTTGTTTGTCTGGCTCAATTTCATGCCCCGCTTGGCACATAATATTTCAAACTGCGATTCTGTTGCTTTTGGTTGCATTAACATATAGATGGAAATGGGAAGTCTTCTAAATATATCTGCCTCAGTCGGCACAAAAGTGCAATGAGTCGTAGACATTCCCATGTGGTTTGTAATAAAATAAATGTTGTACAACGGTTGCAGTATCCAAAGGTTATGAGAGATACTTAATGCGTTAATGTTGCCATAAAATGATTTTCATTTAAGCTAAAACCGTCCCAGCGTAGTCTTCCAATTTTCTGATTTATTGACTGATTTCTTGTGATTTTTTTTATCTCACAGCTGATGCCGATGAGGACTTCCCTGAGCAGCATTTGCTGGACGTACAGAAACTCTGCAGTAAACACCTGCTATCCTCCCTTGTTTTACTAAAACCATAGGAAAGGTGAGTACTTCTGGCTTTCTTTGCTCCTCAGAAAAGAGCTTTCACTGGTTTCCAATCCGTTAATTAGCTGCTGAACCTGAAAACCAACTGACAGGGGAGCTCCATCCCTAATCACTTATTCTGATTGAACTTGGTAATTAGATGAAGGGATGGATGACACATTCTTTCAACAATATTTTCTAACCTAAGGGAAATATTTATCTTTGTCTAATTAATTTGTGTTAGAGTCAGTTTTCCACTAAATTTTCACTATTTCAATTTTTTTATTTTGGTTTTCAACATCAGTTCAGTTTTAGTTCTTTTTTTATTTATTAATATTTTTTTTTGTAAAATGACTTTTAAGTTTATAATTCTTTCATTAATTTTTTTATTAGTACTTTTATTTAGTTTTTATTTGGTTTGCCATTATAAACAACATTTTGGGTGGTTTATATACATGTCAATCACACTTCCATTCCTGTCTAACAAATATGCTGATAGTCAGAGGTCAATCTTGAACTATGAATTAAATCAGACCATTCAGCATTGATTCAACATTTGAATACGAACATCATTTTCTCATTATTTCTGCTTTGTTTTTGTTCATATTTTTTGTAGGCTACCCATTTCAGATTAATTAATCTAAAATCTAATTTAAATCAAGGTTTATTTAATAACTCTGTTGCACCTTGTTTAAAAAATAAACGGGTTTACATTTAAACCATCATCTTGATCCTGGATTTAATTTATATTTAAGATAGATTAACTTTAATCATGTTGCTCCATATCTTTAAAATCAGATTTAAATCTCAATTAGGGATTAATTTTAAATTTACAGGTGAGGAGGTTTAAAGAAAATAAAGTGCACCTACAGTTACAATTATGTGACTGATTGAACAAAGACAGAAACAGCGGGTGTGTCGTCAGGTCTCAGAGAGGTGTTTATTATAATTAAAAATGAAAATTAATCAGATTTTGAGGGTCGTTGCAGCCCACAGTAAACTTGCAGTTTAAACAGTTATTTTCTCTTATCTCGATTGTTTTCTCATACGCTATACTCCATTAATTTATACTATAAATATATTTCCAATATTATGAAATCCGTATGCACTGCCTCAAAGTTTTGATTGCTTGCTTGATCAGCGGTCTCTCAACATAACGTTACGTTAGCGGTTTATAAAGACGGTGGACGGTTTATTTCCTTTATCGACAAAAGCAACTTATGTCAGAGACAGAGGATAAGGAATATTAGCATTGTTGCTGTTTAATTACATGACGAATCCATCAAGGCGGAGAAAATATTAAGCAGCTCAATTATTTTCAACATTGATAGAAAACGTTTCTTGAGCAGCAAATCAGCACATTAGTATGATTTCTGCAGGATCATGTGACACTTAAAGGGGTCATAGGATGCTACATGCACTTTTACAAGTTGTTTGAACTGAAATGTGTGTTGGCAGTGTGTGCACAACCACCCTATAATGATAAAAATCCCAGTGTTTTTTTTTAAATCCCTATAAATAATAACCCCTTTCTCAAATCAAGCCATTCTCAGATACCTGTCTGTGTGACGTCACAAAAACAAGCCCCGCCCACGATAGTTTGATTGACATTAGCGCTTCAGCACAGACTGGACTGGTGTGTTACCTTAGACCCGCCCTGAGTGAGCTTTCATCAGTCCTCCATTGTTTCACCGCCGGAGCAGATGTAGACAAGAATGACTCCTAAGAGATTGAGGTGTTCTGTTGTTGGATGTAATAAGAACTAGCTTGTAGTCATTACCCAATGATTACTTTTGTTTCTGAAGGGAATGCTCCCCCAATCTACATAAATGCGTCTATGTTTGTTGCCGCTGGGATATGCCCGTTATCAATTTTCATGTTGCGTTAATTGCTAATGCTTTAGTAGCAGTATATGGTATTACGCGATATGGAAATTGTTTTTTAAAAAGTGCTTTTCATAAATACATGATAACAGGTTTAAATAACTTTTTTCTATAACAAATAACTGAAACATTTAAAAAATTTTTTGCCCCCCCCCAATAAAGCAATACAGACAAATGTAAAAGTTAAAAGTTTTAACAGATTACAGTGCAAAAGAACTCTTTACAATAAGACCTCATTATTTAACCTTAGTAATGCATTAACATTCACAAGGAGCATAGTACATTTTCTACAGAATTATTACTCTTAGTTAAAAATTCATGTCTTAGTTCCTGGTGACTCATTAATAACCAGTTGCAACTTCGATTTTAACAACGGTTATTAATATTGGATACCAAGATTAATGAATGTTCGAAAGATTTTTCATTGGCAGTTTGGTTAACTAATGATTAACTATGTAACCCTAATGTAATGGACCGAACTAATGAAGAATCAAAACACTTTCAAACAATAACTAGGGCATGTTGTAGTCCAGATTAAAATGTAAAAAAAAGATTGAAAATAAATAGCCTATTAAGTCTAAATATTTAGGCATTTGGCACTGTGATGAACACCATAGCAAATACACAAATCTAAATGGCTATTTAAATCATTTAAACACGATTCAGAAACAGAAAGTCAGAGGTGGGGGCAAGTCACACATGTTCAAGTCTCAAGCAAGTCTCAAGTCACAGTACAAACAAATCAAGCAAGTCAAGTCAAGTCAAGTCAGTGGCTCACCTCAAGCAAGTCAAGTCGAGTCCTGCTAAGGATCAAGTCAAGTCATGTCACAGTATCAGACAGGAACAAATATTTTTTTGCCACACGACCTTATTAATTTTTCCTCAGAAATTAACTTAATTATACATTTTAAATAATAATGTTTTAAATATAACATTTTGAATATAGGCAAAATACTACTTTGTATACCGCTAAAGTCTGTAATTGAGAAAATATTGATAAAATACAAGATAAAAATATGTATCTCATATTTATGTTATATTGAGTTTGACCATCCTAGGAGACAGATAATATTTAACAGATGTTGGAAAATATATTTGCACTAAATATATCCAGTGAAGACTGGGATTCAGTCTGGGAGCACGCTAAATAATATGCAATGCTGACTACAAATCACTCCTTATATCAGAAATAAAATGGACCCAAAATTTTCATCGGATATAGACACCCTATTTGGATTGTTTCTTTCACTTTGCATGACATTGTTCTTGAAAACTATTGTCATGGCTCAAAACAAGAAGCCTATTGCTGTTAATGTACATGTATCTTCCCCTGTAACGTATTGATTTCTTTGATTTTATAATAAGAACTAAATTGACAGCTATGCATTTAAGGCTATGATAGGCCTACTCTATGGCATCAAAGCCACCAGTAAGTGGTGGCAAATCATTGCTTTATCACAGAAGCGTTCATTGAACTGATTCATTCTAAACAGTTGATTCGTTGATGAACAAGCAAGACTGGACCACTGAATCACTCAACCGGTTCCTTCAAATCCCTGGATTCATTCAGTATTGCTTAGAGACGCGCGTAACTCTTAAGCTGTGGGCTGAACGGAACTGGCAGCCGCGCTGAAAATATCACTAAATATTGTATGTTATAAATATAAAAACTCATACTAGGGCCATTTTGACAACATATCTTGGATTTTGGGTGCAAGAGAAACATCACTAATCGATAAAACACTGTAGTTTCCGTGGTACAATTCCATATATTGATTTACAAAGAGGGATGCTTAACACTAAAGCACTGTTGAGAGGCAAACGCCAGCGAATTTAAAGTTTGACATCGTTAATTAATTACAAACATGAGATTAATCATTTATAATCACTTTAATTTAATGACAGACTTAAGCTGAATTTTAAGAGCAATGCTGTTTTCAACTAACGAACAAGCTTACATATCTTTCATTTTTGAAGTGCCGACGTCCTGGCTTTGTAAATGCATACAGTTTCGAAGTGTTTATCCAAACATCTCGGGAGATTCTCTTGCTCCCTGTATTTGGCGCGCTGTGTTCCTGACTGTGCTCGTGCAGTGTCATGAACTGCGCAGACTCGGATCACTTCTGCCACTGGTTCAGTGGCTTGCGTTTTGTTTACCAAATTATGTCGCAATGATTTATAATAATAATAATAATTAAAGTTGTTATAAAGTCAAGTCCTGCCGAATCATGAAGGTCAAATCAAGTCAAGTCTCAAGTCCCACTGGATCTCAAGTCCAAGTCAAGTAATTTCCTTTATTTAGTCAAGCAAGTCACAAGCCCTTAAATTTGTGACTCGAGTCAGACTCGAGTCAGTCAATTTAACTCGTCCCCACCCCTCTGCAGAAGTAGTGCAGCTGCTTTGTTCAGGGTTTTCAAGGGGTAAGGCTGCATTCAATGAATTTATTAGTATTATGTTTAGTTCTGCAGTTTTAGCGATCAGCTGGCGAGAGTAAAGTGCTCCTTTCATCCAGAGCGGCTCTCACATGCTCTGCCATTTGCTTCTCGTCGTGCTTATCTACAATCAGAGTGCTCACGCGTCTTGCCGCACATACAGCGATGTTGTGCATTTTGACATTCGGGGAAAAGTATTCTTAAAATGCTTTAAAAATTCTGAATAATTTGTAATATATAATTATTCACGGTATTTAGAAGTGCCCATGATAACAATATTGTGCTTATTCATTACCGTGATATATCGCAGTACCGAATACCACAGTCTATTTTTCGTGAAGTCTTTATGATCCAGCCTCATCTACAGAAGAAGTAGTATAATGTTTTGTAATGAATCTTTTGCAAATCGCATTTCCTAATAATGTTCTAATTAGCAAGTTTCACGATGAATTCGGCTAAAGTAAACAGTCTCTAAGAGAGCAGCTGGAAGAGAGGGGCGGGGTCAGCATAGCTCATTAACATTTAAAGGAAAATGCTACAAAACGGCTTGCTCTGAAAAGAGTGTTTTTTACACTACCATTGAGAAATTTTAAACAAACTATGTTACAGACTTTTCATGAAGACCCTAAAGAATCATATCAACTTGTGGAAAATGGGCATCCTATGACCCCTTTAAGACTGGATTGATGAGTGCTGAAAATCCAGCTTTGCAATCACAGCATTAAATTACATTTTAAAATATAATGAAAACAGTTATTTAAATTGTAATAATATTTCACTCACAGTATTACTGTTTTTACTGTAATACTGTGCCTATGCAATAAAGTCTTTGATTTACAAAACATGTAATTCAGAAAAACCTAGACACATAGTAATTATACATATTTCTACAACAAAGTTTATTTTCTGCTTATATATTTTTAAACACACCTCACACTTGATTTGAAATGCCTGATATTTGTGAACTAAGGTTAAAACCCTAAAAACAAATGTGACAGACACAAATAAAAGTGAATTATATGTTTCTCTTATGGAGATGTACTGCACCCTCTGTTCTGGCTTTGCTTTGCCTGTGTTTAAAGCTCACATTATTCAGCACTAGACAGACAGCTGACCTGAGGAGCACCAAACAGCCCTGTTCCATGAACTGGCATGTGTAATAGCAGGTGTTATAGTTCAGGAGGCTTTCTCAGTGAAAGTGATGCTGTGGTTTGTGGCAGCTCTCTGACAGTGTGTAATTATCAACTGTGCTGGCTAGTCTGAATGGGTGAGAAGATGGTATCTGTATCTAAGAGACCTTAAAGAGATAGTTCAGTCTAAAATGAAAGTTATGTCACGATTTGCTCAGTCCCATGTTGTTCCAGACTTGTGTTATTATCTTGCTTTCACTTATAAATTATGAACATTTATCGGTCGCCTCATCTGATCTTACTATATTAACACAGAATTATTGCTTACTTTTACCTTTTTATTATATTTAATAAGGACTTTATTTATTATATTGGGAATCAAAAGTGTGGCCTTGCTAGCTCTCTTTCTGTCTTTCTCTCTGACACACACAGACCTGCTCATGTCTTGCTAATTTACAGCGTGCACACACATATGCTCACCCAGGCTGTAAGTCATTTTGGTATCTCAGTGTGTGCTGTAAGTGTTTGTCTGTCTCGCTCAAGGTCAGGACTGAATGCGTGTCCTGATTGGATCGGGGAGGGCATAGGCATCGAGCAGTACCACACGCATACACAGACACCCAGGGCATCTGTTTCTCTGTCTCATTTTTTTGGTCCTCTAAGGACAGCTCCATCACCTTGGAAAGTGGCTCTTCTGAGAAGAGAGGATTGGTACACAGGGGCTTCAAAAGTAGAAAATCTTCTCCGGAGTGGAAAGAAAAACCGAGTCTTTTACGTCTGGTCCACTGAGGCTCTTTCCTCCTCACAAATGCACACAGTTTCTTTGTCCTCTGGGAAATTACCATAGGCACTAACAGATTGACTCAAATAAGCCCAGTCTCTGCTCTGTTATTTCTTTGCTACGTCATGAGAATAATAGACCTGTGCAGAAGGGGTAGTCCATCCATTTTTATCTATCTATCTGTCTCTCAGTCTCACTGACTGTCTACAATGATAAAATAATAAAATTCTCTCTATATAATTTTCTCTCTATGATCTTTATATAAAAAAAGGCAAAACAATAAAGCAGATTACTGCTTATAAATAAAAAAAAGTTAAGTTTACTGTCAAGAAAATTAACTGTACTCATTTATTTTATATAAAATAAAACATTTTACAAAATATTTTGGAATCTATAATTGGAATCTAAAATTATCTATTAAATTGGAATCTAAAAACTATCAAATGAAATTGCAAATGTTCCAAATTTGAAGTTGATATCACAAAAATTGAGGCTCCTTTGAAAGTTTTGTTGGCAACTTGGCACTATACCAGGAAAAAACACTGGCTAACACCCACTGAATTGTTTATGCATTTTCCTATCACAAATTTATAAATTTCTGTCACAATATTACTTCCATCACAAAATAGTCACCAAATATGGAACCTTGAGACTCAAACCTTTCCAATGATATGTTTTTTGTCAAGATTATAAAAAAGTTTGATTATTTTTATTATTAGGTTTGTAATATGACAATTAACACCGCCCACCAAGGGGAGGAGCCTACCACTGTCTGTCTGTCTACACAGATATGTAAAAAAATAAATTATATATACAGGTGTGTATATATATTAATATATATATCTATATATATATATATATATATATATATATATATACGGGTATATCTACATATGAGAAGATGATATTTATTTACATTTTTAGTCAGTACTTATTTATCTTTTTCTAATCATCTTGTGAGGCATTATAGCCAATGGAAATCTTTGAATTATTTTTGGAATTTTGTTGTTTTAAAGTCGGCATGACACGGAAGTTGCGATTGTCTTTTCTTCTCTACTGTGACGTATATCTGAGTGAAACGGCATCTGAAATGAGAGGGCGTGACTTGATTTCGTCCTTCGGGAATTGATTGGATCGTCGTAAGGTGGGATCTGAATGCCAGTTTGCAGTTAGTTGTGGGGGATTTCTCTCCACTGGATTCAATGTTTTATTTATTAAGGATGACGACGACGATCAACGGCACAAAACATGCCTAAACAGCGCGTGCACACGAGAGAGAGAGAGTGAGAGAGAGATTGCCTGAATGACTGAGCATGTCCTCCATCAGGTTAAGTCATATTCATGAAAAAAATTAGTTTGCGATGTCCTAAGAGTAATGTTGTCGTAATATCCTTTCAATGTTTAGGGGTAACGTACTCCCTCATGACTGGTGTCAGTGCTATAAAGTGAAGCATCAGCTTCAGCTTTTCCCCCTGTGGTTTATCCCAGTGTTTACCCCTCATGTCACTAGCTACGCCCTTGCACCCTTCCACTCGTGACCGGAAGAGAAAATTTGTCGTTTTGAGGGGGAGGGGAGGTTAACGTTTTTGATTAAAGATTACGAGGGCACATGAATTTAAAAAATTAATAATAATGAAGTGCACGGATAAATTATTTATAATAAACACTACAGTATTCCATTAAAAAATAAGAATTTTTGATTTTGATTTCATGGTGACTTTAAGCTTATTTTTTTACAGACCTTCTGTTACTCATTTCTGTTACTTCTTTCCAATACCAGATCCAGGCTTTCTTTAGTGCTCTATTGAAATGCAGGTCATTTCTAATTGTGCATATTGTCTTGGGCAGAAGGACTCCAGATGCCGAGTCATTGCTTGGCATTTGTGTATGATTGATGAGGAAACAGTGCCAGACAACAGCGCCTCTGCATTTTACAGCGCTGTGAAACTTCCCCTCGAGCTGGCAGCACAGGAAGTGGAGGAATCCAGAGGGCAGGAGGACAGCGATTAGTCTCTCGTCTCTTTAATAGCAGCCTGATTAGATTCCCATGATAATGCTTGTTTTTCATTAATACAGAGTGGGCAACAGCCTCAAAGTTTAGTTGTAGGTTAAAAAGAGTCACTATTCTGTGCCATGGATGCACCGTTGCTAAAGATGTGTTCTGCTGGCAGGGTTAAAGAAATAAAATTGTCATATAGTCAGTTATTACTGTGCATATCAAAAAAGGAAATGTTTTGAAAGATGTTCACTCTGCCCTTTTCAATAAAACATAATAAAAGCTCCAGAAGTTGCACTAATCATATTCACATTTGAACGTCTTCAAATTTGGCACATCAGGATGAATGTCTTATGCATATTCAGACTTGGCACATCGTGTTCAATTATAAGTATGAGACGATTTTTAGTGAAGAACGACCTAAATTTAGGTCTGTTCCTCACATAAAGCTCACATATCTAAGTCATATCAACCGCTTGTATGTTGCTTTTTTGTCAGTTATGTTTTATAGGGAGTCTGCTTGGTGACTGATGACTTTTTCCAGTATTTTTGTACTCCTTGCAGAGAGAACATAAACCAATTTTCCCCTAGTTCAGATAGGATCCTATATTCACATCACTTTCAAATTGTCCCTCTCTATCACTGACTTTATTTTCCGTAAAGTCTGCTCTAGTTTTATGCTGACTCAGGCTTTAGTGAGTGTCTGTTCAGATCAATGTTGTACAGTCGTTCTGAGGCTCCATCCTAGCCGTGTCTTTGGCAGATTGAGGCTGGCGTGATGCCCGTTTGGGTTCTTGAGGGTGTCACTCAAGCCTCCAACCCTGAGCTCTTGTTAGGACAATGCTGAAGGGGGAAAAGGATCGCTGAGTTGGCATTTCCATCTTTCAGTCTTCTGCCTGACAGCAACAGCCTTCCTCTCCTCACTTTCTGAGGTCTGTGGTAACAAGAGAAAGAAAAGCTAGCTGGATTAGCTTGGGTCAAGTTACCAGTCTTTTCCGACACAGAGACGCTATTTTTGTCAAAAATGACTTTGTCATTAAATAATTTGAATCAGAATATTAATAGTACTGTTTGTTTTCAGTCTTATCATTTCCAAGATAAAAGTATAATGAGTTAATTCTGTATCGTTTAAAGTTCCTGTGGCTTGTTGCTGTGGTTTGTTGAGTTTGTATTGCAGTATGACATCTTGGTGGGTTGCTGAAATTGTGAGCAATTCATCAAAAGTTGTTGAGTGTTTGGTCAGTGGTCTTCACAGAGGCTGCATTGTTATTGTCATTTGAAGCATTAGTTACCTTGCAACACCGTTTTTACGTACCTTACTGCACGTTTCGCCGCAGTTTCAAAGAGAAATGTCCACTGAGTGGCGTTAAAACATGGGTTCAGTACGTGAACCCTGGCACGTTTTTATTACGTTGATATAGGTACGTATTGCTGTGTTTTTATTACGTTGCTTCAGGTACGTATTGCGGTGGTTCAGAATTCAAATATTCGGGGACTGTTGCTAAAAGTTAATGCTCTATCGTGATGGAAATATACCCTACACCAAACCCGGTTTGTCGAACCGTAGTTACATGGGATTCGAACCGGAGCTCCTCACCTCTCAAGTACGTCTCCGTACTCCGTGAGCTACTGAACAAGCCTACTGTCTATGAAAACCCATAGATATGAAGATGGATATGTGTGATGCTAACATTCAAAAGCATCAGTTTTCAATCTCTCAGCATATTAAAATAGTTTTGAAGTCATAACATAATAATGTGGAAAATAAGCTTTATTAATGAAACTGTAAATTGGTGTGAAAGAATAAAAGGGCAGTTTTTACTGCCTCTAGTGTTCATTCGACTGGAAACTGCCCACCCCCCCCACTGATATGACTTATTGGTACGTATTTCGCATCTCACGAAAAAGTGCCCCCAGGTACATTTTTGCCATGAGACCAGGTAGCATGTTTCATACAAATGATGACATAATGACATAATCTGAGAATATCTGTTTTCCATTTGAACTGGTTCATTTGAAACTAGACATTTCTCTCTCTATAGATATATTTTTAATGTCTGTAATAAGGCAAGCATACACAGAGTTTCAAAGTGACGCGCTCAAGAGACGGAAGAAAGGCGAATAATGTTTGCTTTCATTATCGACAAAAGCGGCAATATATTGTGTGATTGTGAGCGCACAAAAATAATAAAAACCACCAAATAAACAAGAGTATTTACCTATTTATATATATACAGTGGGGAAAAAAAAAGTATTTAGTCAGCCACAATTGTGCAGTTCTCCCACTAAAAAAGATGAGAGAGGCCTGTAATTTTCATCATAGGTATACCTCAAATATGAGAGACAAAATGAGAAAAAAAAATCCAGAAACTCACATTGTAGGATTTTTTTTTTAAAAGGGGGGGGGGGTTGGGGGGAATCAAGAATTTATTTGCAAATTATGGTGGAAAATAAGTATTTGGTCAATAACAAAATATCATCTCAATACTTTGTTATATACCCTTTGTTGGCAATGACAGAGGTTAAACGTTTTCTGTAAGTCTTCACAAGGTTTTCACACACTGTTGCTGGTATTTTGACCCATTCCTCCATGCAGATCCCCTCTAGAGCAGTAATGTTTTGGGGCTGTCGCTGGCAAAACGGATTTTCAACTCCCTCCAAAGATTTTCTATGGGGTTGAGATTTGGAGACTGGCTAGGCCACTCCAGGAACCTTGAAATGCTTCTTACGAAGCCAATCCTTCGTTGCCCGGGCGGTGTGTTTGGGATCATTGTCATGCTGAAAGACCCAGCCACGTTTCATCTTCAATGCCCTTGCTGATGGAAGGAGGTTTTCACTCAAAATCTCACGATACATGGCCCCATTCATTCTTTCGTTTACACGGATCAGTCGTCCTGGTCCCTTTGCAGAAAAACAGCCCCAAAAGCATGATGTTTCCACCCCCATGCTTCACAGTAGGTATGGTGTTTTTGGATGCAACTCAGCATTCTTTCTCCTCCAAACACGACAAGTTGAGTTTTACCAAAAAGTTATATTTTGGTTACATCTGACCATATGACATTCTCCCAAACCTCTTCTGGATCATCCAAATGCTCTCTAGCAAAACTTCAGACGGGCCTGGGAAGGTACTGGCTTAAGCAGGGGGACATGTCTGGCACTGCAGGTTTTGAGTCCCTGGCGGCGCAGTGTGTTATTTGATGGTAGCCTTTGTTACTTTGGTCCAGCTCTCTGCAGGTCATTCACTAGGTCCCCCCGTGTGGTTCTGGATTTTTGCTCACAGTTCTTGTGATAATTTTGACCCCAAAGGGTGAGATCTTGCGTGGAGCCCCATAACGAGGGAGATTATCAGTGGTCTTGTATGTCTTCCATTTCTAATAATTGCTCCCACAGTTGAGTTCTTCACACCAAGCTGCTTACCTATTGCAGATTCAGTCTTCCCAGACTGGTGCAGGTCTACAATTTTGTTTCTGGTGTCCTTTGACAGCTCTTTGGTCTTGGCCATGGTGGAGTTTGGAGTGTGACTGTTTGAGGTTGTGGACAGGTGTCTTTTATACTGATAACGAGTTCAAACAGATGCCATTTAATACAGGTAACGAGTGGAGGACAGAGGAGCCTCTTAAAGAAGTTACAGGTCTGTGAGAGCCAGAAATATTGCTTGCTTGTAGGTGACCAAATACTTATTTACAGAGGAATTTACCAATTAATTCTTTTAAAAATCCTACAATGTGATTTTCTGATTTTTTTTCTCATTTTGTCTCTCAAAGTTGAGGTATACCTATGATGAAAATAACAGGCCTCTCTCATCTTTTTTAAGGGGAGCACTTGCACAATGTGGTGGCTGGACTAAATACTCTTTTTTGCCCACTGTATTATTCTTATCTGTATGACCAAAAATGAGGGAGTATTTTAGGAGTAAGTGAGCACTCCGGCGCCTCCATCTGTGCTGCAGTGAACGCACTACTGTTCAGATTCCACACTCCACACAGACACATGAATAACGCACATTTTTCTAGGTTAACATTAGATTGAGCGCCCATATAAAGTTGTTGCTACTTACATATTTCAGATGATAAGCCATATTTGAGTCGAGGAATGCTATGCGGAGCGTTGAATGTTTGGGACTTGGCCAATGTGGATTTATTATCATCTAATTTTTTTTTTCTGCGACTAATAAAATTTTGGTTGGCCACGCCTCTCCTGGTCGACTAACGGTTAGTCGACTATTAGAGGAGCAGCCCTAATAATAACCCGTAGAGATCTATACAGGTGGAGCTGGGGACAGTGAAGGTTTCAGAGCACTTGGAACTGCTCTAGTGGATGCTAACCAGCCATTTAAAGGTAGAGCAGTAAGCTCATTGGCTGCATAAACAACATGAACCAATAAGCTTGTGCCAAGTAGTTTAATGCTATGAATATAATCAGTTTGCATTAACAACCCAGCCTGCACCAGTTTTATGAAAGAACTTGGCATTTATTTGAAATATAAATCCTTGTAACATTATTGACTTTACTGACACTTTTGATCAATTTCATGCATACTTACTGAATAAATGTATTAATTTCTTTTAAAAAAGTTACTTATGCGATATGTGTTTTAATTGGATGAGAAAACAAGAAAGTCCATTGACAATGCCATTGAGTAGAATTCCAGAATTGTCTTTCTTGGTCTCCATCTCACCATTTTTGAATGGGGTTAAAAAAGGAGCATTTAAAATCTCTCTGAAGACTTATCAGCAGAAACAGTGGAGTTATTTGGGAGTTGTGGTAAACAGTACAGTAAAGACCGCAAAATGAAAGTCAACTGAGGGTAGATCTCTTCCCCTACCGCTCTGCTCTCTGCTGCCTGGCACTGTGGTGAACGTCCTCGGCCAAGTACATACCAGCCGGCCTAGCCAGCAGCCCTGAGTCACCTCTTATTACGTGAAAGCAGTACGAGTTTCTGCGCTACAATGAGTTCAGCTTTATGAACCAGAATGAGGAGCATTACACTACCCATGTTGCTGGTAATAACATGTCTGTTTAACAAGGTTTTGGCAAAGGTCTTGTAGGAGTGTTAGTGAGCTGGCAAACTACTGTGAGACTGTTGAGTGCGATCATAGGTTGGTCTGTGATCAGCAGTAAGTTCAAAAGTAAGACTTTTGATGCTCTCTTTTTTTTTTATTGATGCCAGTGAACAAGATTTCATCTTTACGTCTAGTCTCAATTTTCAAACGGAGAGAGCAAATGAATGTGCTTCCCGTTTGTATATTTGCCTAAATTGCTTGAAACTACTGAATACAATATTGTTGTCATTTATATACTGTATATTCACAGCAGTTTATTTTAGGGGATTGTGTCTCGTTTTATTCCACAGATGTAGTAGAGTGACAGAAAATTCTTGAGGAGAGAGAGAGGACGACATGCACTAAGTGCACACTCACTAACTGCTGTGTGACAGCTCAAACCAATTTAATGTCTTTCAGAAATGTTTCATGTTGCCAGTTTTGAATTTGATACAGCTGACTAGGTATTGTTTTGGAAAAACAACCCCTTATCGCTTTTCAATTATTCCTGGTGGCACTAAAGTATTTATTTATCCAAATTAACTGCAATGTTCATTTGGATAAATGAACATTGATAATCCACCTCTGAATATAAAAAAACATCACAAAATATTCCAGAGGAAAGCATGCATATGGAATTACATCAGTCAATCATATCTAATCTGATTACAATATATTTCCAGGTTTAAATGCTTTCTTAAAATGTGTTGTCTTGCAAAAGGCAATACATATATGTCAGTTTGATGCAGCCAGCAGTTTTCCAGAATAATTTTAGACATTTGTGCATGGTCACAGTGAGTACATATGAGGATGGACATGACTATGTTTTAAATGCTGTTAATTCTGTGTAATTTTGGGTGATATTTAACAAGATCAGTTGGCTTCTGAAACTTATCCTGTTTACGGAGATTAAAAGTAAGACTGTTAATTCTGCTTGTTGTTAGTCACATAAAAGTCAGCGTAACCAATCTCTTTAATTGTTTACTGGCCAGTGTTTTGTCTTATGCATAATGATAACTCAGCGAGACATGATGCAGGAGCAGCAAGTTAATGGTTAACGCACAGCTCTGAATATCGATGTGATTTTTACATGCTTCTCTTTCTGTCCTCTCACTTGGTTTGTCCTTTTCTCTTTTCGCTTGCTGCCTCTCCCTCTGTCCCATTCCTTTTCCTCTTTGGAGTTTTTAAAGAGATGCTGTCCAGATCGAAACCTTGTCCTTCCTGATCTAAAATAAGCCAACCTTGGGAGCAGAAGGGGAGGGCATAGCGGCATGCTCCAGTAGCTTCTGCTTTTCTCACTCTCAGATGGGCATTGTTTGATATTGTTTTCAAGGCTGCTGTGAAAAAAATAAACGTCTATGCAGAAAAGTATTATTACGTTTTCTGATGGTTTGTGTCAACCTTTATAGTGTTACGTTAATATTAGTTATTTCTAGGGGTGGTGTTATAACTAAAAATATATATTTTATCTTATTTTTAACTATAAATTATATATACACCAATATATTGCCCTGAAATGGCTTTAAAGAATAATTTCAAATCGGAGGAAACATAATTTAAACCAAACCACATTTTTGACAAGTAGATACCAAATATCAAACCAAGTACAAACAAAATGTTTAATGTAGCAAATACAATACAGAAAACAGTAGTTTAAACAACCTAGTTAACAATAATCAAGCATATTTTCCATAGTTTTTGAATAATGAAGACAAGGAATTTAATCATTTGTACTTATATTTACCAATATAAATAATAAACAGCAATATTTTTCTATATTTTTTACTTGCATGAAGATTTATAAAGATTTACATTAGCCAGTGTTGTTATTTCTATGAAAAATTTAAAGAATTAGAAATATTTAAATAAATTGAAAAACTGAAATAAACAAATCTAAATATCCGGACCCAAACTTACTTTAAAAATAAAAAACAAAACTTTGCGCAAAAAAATAAATAAAAATGATAAAAGCACATAGCAAAATTACTAAAATTAAAATGTAAACTGAAAAATATAAAAATAAAACTAATTCAAAATATTAAAATATTAAATAGTATATAAAATAATATGCATTGACAGTTTGGTGGTGCACAAAAAAATTAACAATGAATCAGGGTTACGAGTTCAGTCCAGTAAATCAGACTGTTAATGGGCAAATAAAACCACATTAAAATAGTTATGTCGTATTATTGCAACATACACAATTTTGCTTGTTGCATTTACAGCCTTGCAAGTGCTTCATTGTAGAAATGCAAATCTAGTTAACAGCTAAAATGTTTATTCTTGTTCTGTTTTCAAAGTGGATATACATAATTAGTCTGTTAATTTGTAAATTTGCTAATGATTAGTAAAATGAATACATATTTTCTCCTGTCTTATCTCACAGTGGAGAGGAGTGCTGCTGAGTTCTTTCTGCTGGAGGATGCAGTGCTGCACTTTACTCGTTTAATGGACAGGCATCTCTACCAGCCTCACTTGTGCGACGTGGACCTCTTGCTGGTTTCCTCCCACAAGGACGTGCTGTGTGACCACATCCCCTACTTCCAGGCCCTCCTCTCCCAGAGTCAACCGCTGCACTGCATAAACCTGGCCTTTCAGTTGCTAAGTATCCAAATCCTCAACATCATCCATATCTCCATCTTCGGAGTCCTACAAGTGGCAATTGTGCTCCAGATGAGTTCCTGCCACAAGCTACTTGGGTCCAATTAGATGGCAGACACAGACGGGCAGGGTACTGCCTCGTCCAATCAGATGTACAAGATGAAAGAGCTTGAGAAGATGTACACACAACAAGGAAATGGTACATTCTCATTGCTTGACAGTGGGGTCAGTAGGGAAGTTACGCAGACACATTCATCTATCGTCCACTCCAGCCCTCAAGCCAAACACTTCTACAAAAAAGATGACAGTGGAGGGGGAGTGGCTAGCGGAGGAGGGCGGGGCTTATGCACAATGGAGGGAGGAGCCGGTCTAAATGAAGCGGGATCCCAGGATAGTTCTGTCTCCTTTAACAGAGAGCAGATTATCGTGGAGGTCAACCTCAATAACCAGACTTTGAATGTTTCTAAAGGGTCCGATGGCAAGGGCGTCACCTCAAGTACCTCATCCTTCCTCGTTCACCGTCACGCCAATCTTCCCAGTGCGGTGGAGGGTAAGGAACAAGACGATAATGAAGATGTTGGTGAGGATGAAGAAGAAGAGTATGAACACAGAAAGGAAGGGATGGAAAATTGCAGCAATGACGAGGACGATGAGGATGAAGAAGAGAATGATCTCGACATTCCAGAAACAGGGCGCACTAGCGTGGAAAGACGGCGTGCCACGAGAATACCAACAGATGCCATCGGCATGAGACGGACGCTAATTGACTCTACACTAGGGGAGGGGAGGAAGAGGAAGAGGAGTAAAGAGCGGGAGAGTCTGGGGCAGAAGGTGAAGCTGGAAGAAAAGCAGCACTTTTCTTGCAAGAAGTGCCCTCGTATTTTTAACAACCGCTGGTACTTGGAGAAGCATATGAACGTCACCCACAACCGCATGCAGATCTGCAATAAATGCGGCAAGCGCTTTTTACTGGAGAGCGAGTTGCTGCTACACCATCAGACAAACTGTGAGAAAAACATACAGGTACACACTGGTCTGCAAGCACAAGGTCAATCTATAAGGTTGATTTCACACAGGCCTTTGGAGCAAAGTCAGGGATTGGTTTGTTTGCTTGGTGATTGATTCAAAATTATACAATAAAAAGAGAGACATGCATGGAAAGCAGAAGGTAGCAACAATTTAATTGGACCCAGCTGTCAAAACGGAGTGTGACAATAGTCTAAATTAAACACAAATCTCTTAAGTAGGCCCACACAAAATCTGTGCCCACAGAACTGGGACATTCATTATTTGCAAAGTTATAATTTGTAATGAAATTAACCAATAAGATGATACTTTTGATGCCAATCAAGGCTATTCTAGATAGATAGATTAAACTGAAACTACAATTAAAACCATTATGTAATCGAAATTAAATAAAATATATTAAAAACTAATTTCAGCTAGTTGCCAATAAAAAAAAAGAATTAAAATGTAAGAATTTTAATTAAAAATGAATTAAAAAAAATCTATATAGACTATATATAACAATATTAAAAAATGACAGAAACCAAAAAAATTACTAAACTTTTAAATAAAATGTAAATAAATAAAAATAAAAACTGGTTCAAATATTAATATATATATAAAATAAATGGAATATATATTTATTACTAATACTATTCAGCTTTTTTAAACCCTTTTATTCAGCCAGGATGCATTGTATTTGTCAAAAAGAACATTTGTAATGTTATTAAATATTTATATTGTAAATATGGTAATCGCTGTTCTTTTGAACTGAAGAATATCAAAAAATCTCACAGCCAACAAACACTTGAACAGTACTGTATATATTTTTGTAATTTAGTAGCATTGGTTAATATCGCATATATTTGTAAGTATTGGATGTTTCATTTGCCATTTCCTCTCTTTGTAGCTGTAGACCATCATCTAATGTTCACTTCATATTAATCTTAAAAAACACTGTTAAATGTAATTTTTAGCATATTTTAAATTGAATCCAAATTCAGCTGTAGTCTTTAAAATGATTCATTTTCATTTATTTTTATTTAATTTAGACAAAATTGTATTATTTTAGATTTAAAAATGCATAGGTTAGTGGTCAGAATATGAAAATAATAATAAACTTGTCGATTTGTCGGGGCACCGGTTTTCATCTTATAAAAATAGTATAGACCTTTAGCTTCTTAAAGCACGTTTTGCCATGTTTAAAGTTGGATTATGTGTATTCTCTTCTGGTATTCTGCTATGAGTGCATATTGCAGAGCAGAATGATAGACCAGAGATTTGGGATGATATATAGGCACAAACTGTATTAGGGTGTGGAGAACAGCAGGTCTGCCAGGCCATTTCCATTTCCACCTCCAACTCCAACTAGGTCTAAACCATCCAACACTCATTTGTCTCTGCTGTATAAAGCACTTACAGGGAATTCAGTGTAATTAAGGCAATTGTGCTGTTGTGCTTAGTTTGATATAAATGAATTTTAAGTTAGAGGTGCCCTTTGCAATATTCATTCTTTATTTAGCTTACGCATTTCTCAGTACTCTCTCAGAATGATAAAATCCTGTTGTGTTTTCCATTGACCCCAAAGGGAGAGCAGTGTAGTCTAATGCCGTTCAATCGGATCCTCTGATCTTTGTAGTGCGTGACTTGTGGAAAAGCCTTTAAGAAGCTGTGGTCTTTACACGAACACAACAAGATTGTCCACGGATATGCTGAGAAGAAGTTCTCTTGTGAAATCTGTGAAAAGAAGTTCTACACCATGGCACATGTCCGGAAACACATGGTTGGTGAGTACTGGGTCACGTTGTCATTATTTACTCACTTTTATGTCTTTCCAAACATCTATGGCTTGCTCCTCGAAGTAACACAAAAAGGGATTTTTTTTTAAAGAATATTCTAGACATTCTTTTTCAGTGTCATGAAAGTGATTAAAGGAATAGTTCACCCCAAAATGAAAATTTTGCTGAAAGTGTACTCACCCTCAGGTCATCCAACATGTAGATAAGTTTGTTTCTTCATCAGAACAGATTTGCATAAATTTAGCCTTACATCACTTGCTCACCAATGGACCAGTGAATGGGTGCCGTCAAAAACATCATAATAATCCACAAGTAATCCACATGACTAAAGTCCGTCAATTAAAATTATATGAAACAAAAAGGTGCATGTTTGTAATAAATTCAATATTAAGATATTTTTTACTTCAAACCATAATATTGCTTTTTCCAGTGAGAAAATCTTCTCTTCTGAATCAAGAGAGACATATGCACAGATCAAGCAATGTTTACAAGCACAAACAGGCTCAAAATTCTAACCATACGTTGGGTGGATTTTTATGTGAGAGGACAACAGAGGATGGACTTTTTCACTGGAGGAAGCGTTATTATTAATTATGGACTTGTGGACTTTGGCCAAAACAACAGTTTAAAGTCAAAACAATTTAAAGATGGATTCGTTTATTACAAACACACAGGTTTTCACTTCACAAGTTGTTAATTGATGGGCTGGATTCATGTGGATTATTGTGATGTTTTTATCAGCTGTTTTTTTGGACTCTCATTCTGATGGCACCCATTCACTTCAGAGGATCCATTGGTGAACAAATGAGGCAATACTAAATTTCTCCAAATCTGTTCTGATGAAGAAACAAACTCGTCTACATTTTGGATGGCCTAAAGGTACATTTTTACTTTTGAATTAATTATTACTTTTAAGATTTTAAATGACAAAAATGGCTTACATAGATTTATGTGAGAAAGAGAATTACATTCACTGAATGAATCACACTTTTTAGTCAGATCTTTACAATGAATGAGTTTATCTAGTTCACAAAACCCATATGAATGAACTGTCTCAACTCAATCCTCTCCTTTGCAGGCAACAGGCCACACCTTTAAACTTTCTTCATCCACATTGTGCATTACATTAACAAATTAACTCATGGATCCACTTTTAACATCAAAATGCTGCAAAATACAGCAGCTCTGTCATATGCACAAAGACATATTGTTGTGTAAATTAACCTTCAGGCAGATGTAATACAGCGCACCCTGGCCCTCATACTGTATGGTACTTTCATCTCCTGAAGCTTGATCTTCCCAGAGCTTGGTCCAACACAATAGTGAAATACCCAGCTCTGTTTTGAGAAGTGGAAAAGAGCCGCTGTGACCTTGCTTTACCATCCAGAACAGACTGAGCCGAGGACAGAGTCTGTATTGTTTAATCTGCCCTGAGAGCAGAGAGGAAATATCTTATCTAGAAGTGCTTCCTTATACCAGAACCCACTCAGTTGTCCGCAGGGCAACAAGTTACACTAACTCATCTGACACTGACAACTGAGTATGTGCAGTAATAATGTATTATACACTAAACCGTGTCAAGCTAACACTCTTGCTATCCTTTAAAAAAAATTTGAAAAAAAAAAAAAAAAAAACCAAACTGATCAGGTTGATTAAAATGAAGTTTTAATACATTTCATTATCACTTAATTGTTACTATGAAAGCCTTCTGAGGCAAACAATATGATGTAATTTTTAAAACATGAATTTTGTTTATTTTCTCGCAGCTCACACTAAGGACATGCCGTTCACTTGTGAAACATGTGGGAAATCCTTCAAACGCAGCATGTCTCTTAAAGTGCACTCTCTTCAACACTCTGGAGAAAAGCCCTTCAAGTGTGAGGTGAGTTCAGTCATGCGGATTATCAGTCGTAGGCCTGAGAGATTCAGGTATTGCATTTTGTGTCTTTTTCTCAGGAAAAAGTCAGTTTGCCTTCAGTTCACGAAAGTATCTTATCAGAGTAAAAGTCTCTTATGATTACAAAGGCTGCATTTATTTGATCAAAAATACAGTAAAAACAGTAATATTGTCAAATATTATTAGAATTTAAGCCATTTATAACCAATTTTTTCTATTATATAATTAGGAATGTAATCTATTCCTCTGATGGCAAAGCTGAAATTTTATCCGCCGTTACTCCAGTCTTCATCAGTGTCACATGATCCTTCAGAAATCATTCTAATATGCTGATTTGCTTGTTGTGCTGCTTAACTTTTTGTGTGTGGAAAACAGAATACATTTATTTTTCAGTATTTTTTTAAGAATAGATTAGAACAACATTATTTGAAATGGATATCGTTTGTAACATTATAAATGACTTTACTGTCAATCAATTTAATGCATTCTTGCTGAGTAAAAATCATTTATTTGAAAAAAAAAATCTTCCTGTGACCATATTTTTGAACATGTTTCACTAACATTTGACTAGAAAGTGACCAAAATTGTCTAATATTTATTGTTTTATCATTTCTAACTTTGTGAAATGTTGTTATGCCAAATTCAATTCGATTTAGTACCAAGACTTGGCCGAGGAACACAGATGTAAATTATAATCTACTTTATCTGATGCTGTTGCTCATGTTGTAGAACTGCAGTGAAAGATTCCAGTACAAATACCAGCTGAGGTCACATATGAGCATCCATATCGGACACAAGCAGTTCATGTGCCAGTGGTGTGGGAAAGACTTCAACATGAAGCAGTACTTCGATGAACACATGAAGACCCACACTGGTGAGAATCTTAATCGTAATCGTGTATCATTTTAATGATAATCGTGTATCATTAAAAAAATAAAAACGTTTAAAGGGATAGTTCACCCAAAAGTGAAAATTCTGTCATTAATTACTCCAAACGTGCCAAACCTGTAAGACCTTCATTCATCTTCGGAACACAAATGAAGATATTTTTGATGAGATCTGAGAGCTTTCTGACTCTGTATAAACAACAGTGCAACTGACACATTCAACATTACAGTTGAACCACTGATGCCACATGGACTATTTTAACGATGTCTTTACAACCTTTCTGGGCCTTGAATGTGTCAGTTGCATTGCTGTCTATGCAGGGTCAGAAAGCTTTCAGATTTCATTAAAATTATCTTAATTTGTGTTCTGAAGATGAATACAGATGAAGAGTCTTACAGGTTTGAAACGACATGAGGGTGAGTGATTAATGACAGAATTTTTGTTTTTGGGTGAACTAACCATTTAAAAAAATCAAATAAATATAATTAATATATTCTCAATCCCAGTTCTTCCATCTGTCTGTCTGTTCCAGGAGAGAAACCATATATCTGTGAGATCTGTGGAAAGAGCTTCACGAGCCGGCCCAACATGAAACGGCACCGCCGCACTCACACTGGCGAGAAGCCGTACCCGTGTGGCGTCTGCGGACAACGTTTCCGCTTCTCCAACATGCTTAAAGCCCACAAGGAGAAGTGCTTCCAGGTCAGCAACCCCATGGTATCTGATTCCACCAACCTTGTGGACTTGGACCCTACGTCAACTGATATGGACACGCCGGCCAATCAGTTACCCAGCCACCCTGTAACCCCTCCCGGTGAGGCGTCCAGTCTCCACCAGGTCAAGTCGCTCTCATTACCCTTCGTTCACTCTATTGTAGGTCTTCCATCTCCCTCGGGCCTGTTTTCCACTGAAAGAGTTAACTCCGGTAACAACTAGTTTTGAATATAAGGTTGAAGTTATTTGGATTGTTTCTTGTCTGACACCCAAAGCTAGCAGTAGCTCCCCATGAGCTTTTTGATTCACATCCAATGTGAATCACTCTCATAGGAGTTTCCAAACATGCCGAGTGAGGTCTAAGACTTCCAGCGGGTGTTTGAACAGTGTGTGACACTGAATATTCCTTTCAAACTGTGCAAATTTTCACTTATCTTATTCTCATAGAGATATTTTATATACTGTTCAAATAAGCTCCTCGTATTACAGAAAGAAAACAAATGTTCTCATTATTTTTGTTGTTGTTTAATGCATTTTTTGTGAGCTACAGGATTAGCATTTAGTATCGCATTTCTGCATTTCACATGCTCTTGCCATAGACTTTAACGCTTTGCCAGTTTAGTCTAACAGGTTGAGGTTCTCATTAGCTGCAGTATGAAATATAGATACACACTGAACTCACAGCAGAGGGCGCTGTGGGATATGAGCATTGCGTAGTTTCGGAGCAGCTCTTCATCCAATAAACATGTAGCAGCTGTGTCCCTCTGCCATAACCAAATCCAGATGTATTGCAGTAACCAAATCCTGATAGCTTATATGTTCTTACTGAATATGAAATGTATAATCACTCCAGCACCTTATTTTTAATCGTAGATGTATTTATATCGTCCTGTCTTCTTCGTATCCTGAAAGTTTAAAGCTTTGCCACCTTTGTTCTTCTGCATGTTTGCAGAGGTTTGTTTTTTGACGCGTCTGTGCAGGGCACAGGTGGGACGAATGGTTTGTGTCAAAGGTTATATGTAGCAGAGACACTTGATAGATCCATGTTTTATATTTAAAGGGATAGTTCACCCAAAAATTAAAATTTGCTGAGAATTTACTCACAGTCAGGCCATCCAAGATGTAGATGATTTGGTTTTGGAGAAATTTAGCTTTACATCACTTGCTCACCAGTGGGTTCTCTGCAGTAAATGGGTGCCATTAATCCAAACAGCTGGTTAAAAATATCACAGTAATCCACACGTAATCCACATGATTGCAGTCCATTAGTTAACGCCCTCTGAAGTGAAAACTGTGTGTTTGTAAAAAAGAAATCCATCATTAAAGCTTTTTAACTTTTAAATTGTTGCTTCTGGCCAAAATACCAGTCCATAATAATACTTTCCCCCAGTGAAAAGGTCCATTCCCCGTTGTCCTCACACACTAAATCCACAACCAGATTTGTTTAGACCTCTTTTGGACTGTTTTAACTTGATCTGTGCATATTTCTCTCCTGATTCAGTGATGGGCGTTTTTTTTGCTGAGACCTTTAATATTAAGCATAGAGGCCTCATATTTTAGCCAGACAAAAACTATTTGAAGTTAAAAAATCTCTTGATTCATTTTTTTGTCTTACAAATATGCAGCTTTTCGCTTTACAATACATTTTTATCAGCTGTTTGAAGTCTCATTCTGTCAGCACCCATTCACTGCAGAGGATCCACTGGTGAGCGAGGGATGAAATGCAAAATTTCTTCAAATCTGTTCAGATGAAGAAACAAACTCATTTGCATCTTGGATGGCCTGAGGGTGAGTAAAATGTTTTTGCAAATTAAAAAATTTTTTGTGAACTGCTTTTTAAAGAAACTTATTATTTTCAGAAAATCCCAAAGAAGGATGTTTCACTTTTTTTTTTCATTCTCTCTGTATTATATTAAAATGTCCAGAGCACTTTACTCTCAGTGTTGGCCATATGTGTAATGGCAAAATCTGAAAGGCCTAAACCACTTGTGAAGAAATGAGTGTGAAAAGGAGTGTTTTTTATTTGCACGGAGGCTATATCAATTCTGGATGAACACCAGGGTGTGTTTGGTTAAAAAATATTTTTGTGTTAAATGTCTGAAATGCTTTTTAGTACATCGAGCAGGTTTATCAGCTTTTTTTTTTTTTTACATCAATTTATCAGTAATCATTAATGCTTTCACTTATTTTTTCCACTTTACACTATTTTATGATGGGTTTGAATGACAGACATAACTTGTGGAAAATGGTTACTTGTGGAAAATTGATTAGCGAAATTATGAAAATCATGTTTTTGTTTTGTGCCCTAAAATGTAATTATGTAGCAAACTATTAGACTGGCCTTTTGGGACTCATGTACACTGTAAGATGGTCCTGTTAAGAGGCCACATAGAATATAAAAAGTGTTTATAGAAAATTTGTAAAAAAAGAAAGGAAAAAAAATCCTTACCCAGTGTCATAGATATAGGCAAAATATAGTTCAGAAACGCTCTAACACTCCTAGGAGCATTAAAATGTATACTAATATAGGTACTGTTTATCCCTATATATATATATATTTAAATATATAGAATTATACGTATATGTACAGTGGGGCAATAATATTTGATACACTGCTGATTTTTCAATTTTTCCCACTTACAAAGAATGGAGAGTTCTGTAATTTTCATCGTAGGTACACCTTAACTGTGAGAGACAGAATCAAAAAAAAAATGAAAATCACATTGTATGATTTTTAAATAATTAATTTCCCTTTTATTGCATGAAATAAGTATTTGATCACCTACCAACCAGCAAGAATTCTAGCTCTCACAGACCTGTTAGTTTGTCTTTAAGAAGCCCTCCTATCCTCCACTCATTACCTGTATTAATTGCACCTGTTTGAACTTGTTACCTGTATAAAAGACACCGGTCCACACACTCAATCAATCAGACTCCAACCTCTCCACTATGGGCAAGACCAAAGAGCTGACTAAGGACACCAGGGACAAAATTGTATACCTGCACAAGGCTGGGATGGGCTACAGAACAATAGGCAAACAGCTTGGTGAGAAGGTAACAATTGTTGGCGCAATTATTAGAAATGGAAGAAATTCAAGATGACTGTCAATCTCCATCGGACTGGGGCTCCATGCAAGATCTTGCCTCGTGGAGTATCAATGATCCTGAGAAAGGTGAGGGATCAGCCTAGAACTACACGGAAGGACCTGGTCAATGACCTGAAGAGAGCTGGGACCACAGTCTCAACGGTTACCATTAGTAACACACTACACCGTCATGGATTAAAATCCTGCAGCGTGGGCAAGGTCCCCCTGCTCAAGCCAGCACATGTCCAGGCCCGTCTGAAGTTTTGCTAGAGAGCATTTGGATGATCCAAAAGAGGATTGGGAGAATGTCATATGGTCAGATGAAACCAAAATATAAATTTTGGTAAAAACTCAACTTGTCGTGTTTGGAGAAGAAAGAACGAATGAGTATAATCCCAAGAACACCATCCCAACCGTGAAGCATGGGGGTGGAAACATCATGCTTTGGGGGTGCTTTTCTGCAAAGGGGACAGGACGACTGCACCGTATTGAGGGGAGGATGGATGGGGCCATGTATTGCGAGATTTTGGGCAACAACCTCCTTCCCTCAGTAAGAGCATTGAAGACGGGTCGTGGCTGGGTCTTCCAGCATGACAATGAACCCAAACCCACCGCCAAGGCAACAAAGGAGTGGCTCAATAAGAAGCACATTAAGGTCATGGAGTGGTCTAGCCAGTCTCCAGACCTGAACCCAGTAGAAAATCTATGGAGGGAGCTGAAACGCCATGTTGCCCAGCGACAGCCCCAAAACCTGAAAAATCTGGAGAACACCTGTATGGAGGAGTGGGCCAAAATCCCTGCTGCAGTGTGCAAACCTGGTCAAGAACTACAGGAAGCGTCTGACCTCTGTAATTGTAAACAAAGGTTTCTGTACCAAATATTAAGTTCTATTTTTCTATTGTATCAAATACTTATTTCATGCAATAAAATGGAAATTAATTATTAAAAAATCATACAATGTTATTTTCTGGATTTTTTTTTTTATTCTGTCTCTCACAGTTGAGGTGTACCTACGGTGAAAATTACAGATCTCTCCATTCTTTGTAAGTGGGAAAACTTGAAAATCGGCAGTGTATCAAATACTTATTTGGCCCACTGTATATTATACACACACCACCACCACCCACACACCTATATATATGATATGATTAATATACAGTAGTCCTGTAAATATGTCTATGTTTCCCTGGCAGTTTTTGTTTGTTAAAATCAGTTTCCTTTTGTTTAAAAGAAAAAAAATCCTTTATAGAGTTCATGAGGTTTGATGAGATGTGGATGTCACCATTCATGAAAGAACTTGCAAGATAGAAATAAGCTTATATATGAGGAATAAGCTCTAAATTTGACCTTACATCTTCAATCTTACCTTACATTGTTCTCAGTACATCAGTCATGTTCCTGGGTTAAGAAAACTCAGTTTTTTAAGTGCGGTATGTCAAGTTGTTTGTTTTTTAGGTATGTTGTTCCCTATGTGTTTCTTTAAGAAGTTTTTGAAAGTCCCGGTAGAATAGTCAATTAAAGGGATAGTTCACCAAAATGTAAATTCTGTTACCATTTACTTATCCTCATATCGTTTGAAACTCATATTAATTTATTTCTTCACAAACTGCTGTTAATTATGGAAACGCATTTCTGCCATGGAATAAAAAGCAGTTAAAAAGCAATAACCTTTTTTATCCTTTTATTCTGTGGTGGAAACAGGCTTCCATAATTAATAGCAGAATGTTCAAGTTGCTGCATAAGTAAATGATGAGCGAATTTTCATTTTTGGCTACAGTATCCCTTTAAGGTTGGAATGTAATTGTGGAAGTTCTAGAATCATTATTAAAAAGTAGAGCTGATTGAACTGACATAACATAGTAATTTTTTAAGCAATAAGACCCACAGTAATTGTCCGTATTCTGCATTGATCGATATGTTCATCTCTGTAACTAAAAGTCAGTTTGTCGGTCATAACCAGCTCAATGTAGAGGCACTAACAAACCTGCCTTGAGTGTGTAATGGAATAGAGTTGCCACGATCATGAATGTGTAGAATGAAATTACGGTGGCCTGATTGAAGTTAATGGTGAACTGAGCAGAGAGAGAGACCATCACCAGGAGAACTTTTTGTATTTGGTAGAAATCCTGCAATAATGTTCTGCCAGATGATGATTGTTCAAGCCTTTTTGTGGTTTTGCCATGGATCGAACCCTGTTGTTGGTGTTCTTTACATGTTTTTCAGTGTCATATTGCACCTTATACTAAAACACTGAGGATGCATGTTTTTTAAAGCCCCTGTTAATATATTTAAACACATTTCATCTGATTTTCTTTTCGATATATTTTTAAATATTAAAAACTTCCCCCAACGCATTTTCTAAGATGCATAATGGTCTTATCACAAGTTGAGTTACCACAGAATTCCTTTTTTACTTCATTTTTGTGTTCACTTTATTTAAATATTAAAATTGTGGTACAACACAAGTTTTGTTAAAAAAACATACTGCTGAAGGCTTTTTGTTATGCCCATTTTTTTCTTAATTTCTCTTGCTTTCTTTCTTTGTTAAAGTCTTATATTTTATGTGAAGTGAAATTGCACAGAGGTAAATAAACCTCCATCTCTGAAAATATGGTAGTAAGTAAAAGGCCATTGAAGAGCTGAATGATTTGATTTTGTGCATCTGAAAGAACATGTTTCTCTTACATGTTGTGAGGGAAAGTAAAAGGTGGACGTCTGTAAAACTTATTTTTTGTATTTTGCATACTTTATTAGCATGTATTCCTAGGTTGCTGCTTATTGAGAAAGATTTGGGATGTTTGTGGCCTTCTTGTTTTTTTGTTGTTTTTAAATGTGTATATTTAAGTGATTTTGGAAAGAAAGTAAGATTTATATTAAGAAGGATTTGTCTGTTATTTCAGTTTGTTCTGGTGTGTGCTATCCTTTGTAATAAATAATAAGTGATAGTGAAAGATGATTTGCACTTCAGAGTTTGGGTAGTTTTTCTTATTGTCTGTTTAAGATTTTAAAGAAACCACTCACAATCCTGAAAAGACATTTTGAAACCAAATTCAAAAAACATTTTTTCTAAACACGTACATAACATGTAATACTTAAACTTACCCATACTTTCAATGTATTAAACCAATCATGAGTGTGACTGTTCCTATGATTTAATTCTATATGTCTTAGTTAAGTTTGTGTACATGCATTTGGCAGTCATGCTGGTTCTGTCAGCAGGATACTAAACAATACAAGGACTAGAGTCTAGCGGTGCTAATAAAATGAGGCTGTATTTTATGTCATTTATTGTACTGGGTAGTATTTATTGTCTGTAATAAAACAAAATAAAATAATTTCAATAGTGAACTAAATGAAACGTGACACCAAGCATTTGTGTTTTTACTTTACTTTGGGAGGTTTCTCTCACTCAGAACAACAGAAATGTCACATTAACAATACATTTTAAAAAGTACACATGACACAAGACGCTCTGTCCATAATAAAATTGTTCAGAAACAGCATTTCCACAGCCTAATATCTGTGCATGTTCTCACCGTTCCAAATCTTAAAGTGTGTTGAATATCAAATTGATCACTTTCATGGAATGAGTTTGAGAACAGATGCTCTGTCCTCTTATGTTTCGTGCTGGTTCAGACTTGGTTTCACTTTGTCCCACACTATAATATTTGATTCAAAATCAGCAGAGAGTTTGTACTTCACTGGTGTGGTCTCACATTTTAGTGAGCCGAAGAGTGTTAAGACGAACTCCCAGAACTGTTGCACCAGATGCATATTGAATCTCTCTCAGTATGCCGTTCCATTTCCTCTCGCCCTCATCATACCTGTGAACAAACATTAACCTATTTATGTACATTTGAATTGTGGTAATCACATATATGTGGTCAGATTCACAATATATCGGTATCATTTCAGTTAAGGACTGATGTTGAGATTTATTTTTAATTTATTGATTGATTTAATGACCCTCATGCCCATCCAAGATATAGATTTTTGCTCACCAGTGGATCCTCTGTAGTGAATGGGTGCCGTCAGAATGAGAGAGTTCAAACAGCTGATAAAAACATCACAAGTAATTCACACATCACCACTTCTGGCCAAAAGTCCACAATCCATAATAACATTTCCTCCTGTAAAAAGTCACTTTAGAAGTTTTTTAAGTGTTTAGATCTGTTTTGGACTGTTTTTGCTTGTAAACAGTGCTTGATCCATGCACATTTCTCTCCTTTCAGATAATATTGCTTTTTGGATTTTAGCTGAAAGCTATTTGCATTTTTGAAGTAAAAAATGTCTTAAAGGGGTCATATGATGCTATTTTAAAGATCATTATTTTGTGTATTTGGTGTAAACAGAATATGTTGACATGCTTTAATGTTCAAAAAACACATTATTTTTCAAATACTGTACATTATTGTAGGTCCTCTATGCCCCGCCTCTCTCAAACACGTCGTTTTCAACAAAGCCCCCTCCTTTGACAAGCGCAGTCTGCTCTGATTGGCCAGCTGACCCAGTGCATTGTGATTGGCCGAACACCACAAGCACGCGTTGGATATGTAACGCCCCTTACCATAATCGCGAGCTTCAGCTTTCAAAGTAAATATCAAGACAGTTAATAATGTCGTTAGTTTTACCATCAGTTCAAGCCTGAAGGGCAACAGAGTCGCATGACAGACACAGTGATGATGCAGTACACAAGCCGCGGTTAAGACAGCTGACGTGCTATGATTTCTGACAGGCAGTTCACTCTCCTGTGATGTGACCCTGTTCCCCTCACACACACACACACACCACGGTGTTACTCTGCACTGCGCAAAACTCCGCATTTGAACAGTCAATAGCAAATACTTAAACTAATAACAAAACATACTTACAGTCGCTGATTCAGAAGCGCCAGATTGTCATAGCAAAGTCGGAATTTACCCTTTTTTTTTTTTTTTTTTTTTTTTTTTTAGAAATAGCCTTTGTGCACAGCCAGCCTTGTACTCTTCTAGGTTCAAAAAACTGTCGTTCGTAAAATGCGTTGCACAAATTCGAACATTTGGGTTGTGCTGTTCTGTTGTAAATAAATCTTAACCAATGATTCCTAATTGCATCTACTTCCGGAAGGCCAAATAAAGTGCTTTTGCTTTCGCACTGAAACACACAGCGTCTCCCTGACATGGCTGCATCAACACTAATGTTGTTACTGAAACCACGCCTTCTTTCTTTGCGTGCACATTTGGGCGGCATTATGCTAATATTTCCACATAGTGACGTAGACATGTGGTAGGTGTGGTTGACTCTTAACTTTTATAAAGAATATCTCTTTGGATTTGAGACTTTAGTCTTTGCAACTTTACAGATCTTCTTTATGCACCAAGAGCTTGTAACACTCCAAAGAGAAAGGAAAACTTGAAAACTTCGCATCATATGACCCCTTTAACGATGGATTTGTTTCTTACAATCATGCAACTTTTCGCTTCACAAGATCTTAATTGATGGAATGAAGTTGTGTGGATTAGTATGATGTTTTTATTAGCTGTTTGGACACTCATTCTGACGGCACCCATTGACTGCAGAGGATCCATCGGTGAGCAAGCAATGTAATGCTAAATGTAATGTTCCAAAGAATAAACAATATACATCTCGGATGGTCTGAAGATAAGTACATTTTCAGTAAATATTCATTTTTGGATGAACTATTACTTTGATTGATCAATTACTAAGTGGATGCTTCCCTTTGCATAGTTCCACTTAAAGACTGATTGGTGTAGTGAATGGACGCCTCACCTCCAGATGTCGTTCATCATCTGTGGCATGAGATCATCGCCATCCTCTTTGGGGAACATGGCAAATCCACCTGTAGCATAGAGGACTCCACCCACAGTGACCAAGCTAAGTGAACTGCGGTCCTGGGGAAACTCCACAGACTCTGACCACCTAGAAGATAGAGAGTGATGGGGTTAAATAATCGTTTATTGCAAGCTAATGCAATTAATAATAGGTTTGTCCCACAAGTAAATGCATACCATAAACCTTAGATAATGCTGCATGTTGTTTAGCATATACTGTATGTGGCCACACTTACTTGTTGGTTTTGATGTCATAGACCTCAGCGTTGCCTGTGAGGCCGGTGTCAGTCACACCAGCTGCCACGTAGATTTTGTTTTTGTGAATTGTGATCCCAAAGAGTGAGCGTGCAGTATTTAATGGAGCCAGGTCCTTCCACTGACGCTTTTTAGTGTCATACACACACACTCTATTCAAACACTCTCTACAAATTAAGACAAATATGTGTATAAATGTGAGAAACAGTGACAGCCTTTTTTTACTGACTATAACATTGAATGCACATTCCAACACAAAATGTAGAAATAGCTTATTAAACATACTTGTTCTCTCCCTTTCCTCCAATTACATAGATCATTTCATTATGAGACACTACTCCATGGCCATATACTGGGTAGGGAAGATGATCTGACTCAGCCCATTTAAGATACCTTAAAAAAGCAGGGTTATTTAAGTACACAGTGAAAAAAAATTAGTGCAGAAACTATTTTCACTAGTCAAGAACTTGCTAGTAAATTTCACAAATAATTACAGAAGAAATGGCAAGTAAAGCACTGAATTAAATATAATATAATTCTATAAATATAACTTGCATCAGTAAACATACTTACTGTCTGTCATAAACCATGACTGTGTCCAGAATGCGTTCTCCTTCCTTCATTTCTTTCCCTCCAATAACAAAGATGAAGTTTTCTGCCTCTCCCATGCCAAACAGGAAGCGGGGAGAGGGTATGGGGGGCATGCCCATCCAGTCTGATGTTGCAGGGTCAAACTTTCAAACATAATGACAATATATCATCCACTGTGTTATATGGTACATGAGCATTTGCTGATAATTTAAAGGGAGGGTGTTTTGTGTGATAACCTGCTAAGAACTTATAGACAATGTTTTCTAATGGTTGCTTTTATTAATTTAGAACCATAAATTAACCTTCCCAGAATGTTCTGAGATGGTAGTGTCTATTCCATTATATGAAGTTCCAAACGTAGGTTTTCAGGAGGAGCCTAATCATTAGTTTCCTGTCAGTCATCATTATGAGCCTAATAAGCAGCAGTTATTGCGCCGTCCCAGTGACAATTATTCCGGCATCCCTCCACCTCCCCATCTCCACCTCTATTTCTGTTATTTTCCCTTTATGTAGTACCACAATAGGGGAATCAAACTAGCAGCTCAACCCGAGCCTCGGGTTCGAACCTCTGTTGAGGACAGCAAGCCAAGCTTGTTTACTAATAACTATTAAGACTGGATGGGCAGCCAAACTCGTGAAATGGTTCTATGTTATTGTATTCTTAAACACTGACTACATAAACTTTTAGAATACTTCAAATGAAAAATAAAGCATTCAATTTAAAACATTGTCTATAAAATACTGGGAAAACAAAATGTAAAAAAAAAAATTTGATGATTCATTCTGAACTTCACACAAAAAAGAAATGTCTTCCCTGTGCTTTCAGTTTCACAGAAAATATGCCAAGTCATCCCCAACAAACGCAAAAAGTTTCCTTAGCGTTACGGTATAGTTCAAGTTTGGTTATTTCTTTGGGCACAGATTATTATCATTCTAGAAACATTGCTAAAACTATGCTAAATATCTTGGTTTTTCAACAATCCATCCAAATATCCTGCCCAGACTCTGTTTCACAGAAAACCGGTGATTCCATGGGGTCTTACTTTCACTAATATCTAATAGGTAAATATAGCTGGGTAGAGACAAAAACACATTGTCTATAATTTATGTACACTGCATAAACATCCCAATGTGCAGAATTAATGACTCTGAGAAAATAATGAATGAAAAGCAAGTAAAGTAATAAAGTAGTCCTTTACCTGCAAAAAATATGAATAGATCTGTTCGTCTTTGCTCTGCTCATCAAAAAAGAGTCCACCTGCCACAAATATCTGATTTTCCTTTGTGACCAGACTGCAGTGGTTTTTGGGAATTTGGGTGGAGAGCGACGCCACATAACAATCATTTCCCGTTGGGTCATAAGCTACCGATGCAGTGTCATTGATCAAGAAGATCAAGTCTCTCAAGAACATCCCAAACCGCAGATTGTCATTCAAGAATCCTGGAAGTAACTCCTCCTGCTCTTCTTCCTGCTCTTCATCTCCCTCCTTCTTTCCTTCCTGACCAGCACTCTTTTTGCTTTTGTTCTTCTTGACTTCAGGAAGCTTCCCAGCATGGGCGTCTTTGACCAGTTGCAGTTTCTTGGTGATCTCTGGGTTTGAGCTCAACCATTCATGTTTCTCCACGTTTTTGGTGAAGTAGTCCTCGGGAACCAAACGTAATCTGACACAATCCAACAGACCCGGTAGGTCCTCCAGTCTCTTCTCTTGGTCATGTCCAATCCACTTGATCAAAGCCTCAAAAACATCTTGCTCCGTTTCTACATTCAAAGAGTCCGATGCGATAATGGCTGCCAATTCACTTGGAGTCAGCTGCAGGAATTCTTCATCCCGAGCAATTAACTGGAAGCGTTCACAAGCTAAGTTCCTCGCCGATATGGCCAGACGAGGACAATCCAACATCAGGCCTAGTCGAAAAATCGCCAAACAGTTGCTCAAACTCAGTCTCTTTTGCAGGAACGAGACACATACGGTGAAAATCGAGGGGATCTGAAGCATGTTGGCCAGAGCGAAGATGTCTTGTACGTTTTGCTCCATCACATTGATGTTTGAGGTGTAGAGGTACTTCAAGATCATCCCCATGACTCCAGGCTCCACATCCTCCAATACAATCTCTTTCTGTTTACTCTCCTCCACACCTGACTTAAAGAAAGCTCTGAAGTACGAGCTGCAAGCAGCCAGGACCAACCGGTGGCAGGGAAACTCTTTGTCTTTGATCTTCAACACACAATCAACCATCATATCGCTCTCCAGAAGATCGTATAGACCATCCTGCAGCAGGGTTTGCTGATACATCCGCGGCTCCTCCATGGGATCTATGGGTAGAGCCATATTGATCGTGCAGTATCCCTGAGGGTCACAATGAAGTCAATGGCTAGTCCAGCAGTCTCTGTACCAAACTTCTGTTACTGCCTGAAAAAGAAGAGGCAGGACTGAATCAGTTCCGCTTTGCTGTCGGGACTTCAGGCTTCATCAGCTGTCCCAATACTTCAGCCAAACTCCAACTGGGGGCTATTTATAGGTCCTTCACAAAGATGTGGAATCAATACTTGTACATGTGAAACACAACCCCCTGCCCTGTGCAACAGCTGACACACTTCCCCATGCAAGACAGTAGTCAGAAGAAACGCTGGCCTTCTGAATGAGATCACAGACTATATTATTGATTAAAAAGACATTTCATAACAGATTATTATCTTGTAATATTGTTTAAAATACTTAATTCCATACCTTGTTACATTACAATGTAACGGTCATCTTAAAATAAAGTGCAACCAAATAAAATAAATATTACAAAGCATTGTGCTAGTTCTTCTATGTAGCCCCGCCCCTTTTGAGCTCTGTGCTCATACTCTTCTTTCTTCCTTTTGTATTTCCAAAGCGTGAAGGTAAGGTCTTATGAATTTACCAATGAACCGCTCGTTTTAAAATCTTCCCCGTCTACTGACATTTGTTATGACATCCGCTTTCGTTCATTACAATGGCACATGATAACTTTCGTGAACTCTACAGTAAGCGACCTCAAAAACGAAAGTTCGAAAACAACTCTAAAGATGGCTGCGCACCTGTTTTTCTGAGTCTGACGCACAAGGTCCATAAATTAAGCTGATATTTGAATACACTGGCTGAACTGCATTTTGTAACATAATAAATTACAAAGCAATATGATTTGAACTAATGTAAATACTGTCCAGCATTAGCCTAAGCAAAGTTAGCAACAGTCTCACGCAACTAGCAACATTTGTTTTGTTTGAAAACATGAAGGAAGTGGAACGTTTTACAACCGCTGATGAAAATTATATTAATTAAAGTATGAATAAATTATATGAATGTATCTCTGAAGGAAACCAACTGCCTTCAGAAGAGTTTCTATGGCCTTTTCTATTCATCTTACCTCAGTATACTGCCTAAAATATAGCAGTGTTTATATGCAGGCTGTTTTGTTTACAGCGGTTACCGGGGAAACAGCCCTATGCTGTTCAGTAAGCGCCACCTACTGGCAGAAAATGGATTTATATTTTAATTTAGCCTGTCTGCCGTTTTAGTTCAAACCAATGCAAAAATCATACCAAGTTTTTAATGCACAATTGCAAAGTTTACAATTTTTTGAATAAATAGGGTCACTAAAAAGATTCTGAACCACTGCTTTAAGTATTATACATGAAAAGTAACAAAAATACAAGGCCAACTTCTTAATTTTCCCATTTTATTTATAAGAAAAACTCACTAGTCATCACTAATAATATCAACAGTTCATTTACGGTCACAGGTTACCTTAATGGTTGAACAAACAGAAGAGAGTTTATGCCAGTTCATATAAATATCCTAGATTGAAAAGGTTTAATGACATCAAAGGTCTTGAATGTTCTCAGTGACATTTATGCTTTTGTTAAGAGTCACAGTTTAATTTAAGCAAACGAGTTGTCATGCAGGATGAGTGTCCCAGATGATCGATCTCTGTCAATTACAACTTTGCTATTCCCTTATTTGCAGAAATTTGAAACATGAATGAAGTTCCCAAAAAAAAGAACATAAAAAACAACTTAGCAAGGTGACAAAAAGACATACACATATAGTCACTAATGAAGATTACTTTAATGCATATCACAAATTCAGAAAACGGTCTTTGTGATTGTTAGTATATTATATTTAAGTACATATTAGTTATATATATTATGTATAGATATGAACACTGAATATTTGTATTTCATTTTAATTAAAACTGTTATAAAATTTGTAGTAATAAAATCCATCCTCTAGGTTTTTAACAACAAATCACACACTGAAACTATTTTACATATGTAAAACTGCCACTAATTTAAAAAATAGCCAATGAGAGTAAAGTGTGTAGTGTTGAAAAAATCTGTAAAAATTTAAATAGCTGTTTCGAATGACTCTTTTCTTACGTACGTCCTAAAACATTTTCTCCATATTTCTAGATTATCATTGTCTCCAGAATTCATAAGAAGTCACAAAATGTGTAAGTAAACCAGTCAGGTTTCATCAAAATGTAAGCAACCATGTGTAATTTCTACTCTGCCTTTTGCTTGTTTGGGTCCACAGGCTGGGTGGCAGCAGCAGCAGCAGCATCTGTGGGAGTGGGTGCAGCTGTGGGTGCAGGAGCGGGCGCTGGAGGGGGGATTGGGTCTGGATCATCAATCAAAGCCTGTCTTCTTTCCCTTTCCTTAATCAGCTGAATCAAGCAGTAGGTAACGAACATCACAGTGATGGTGGTGAAGGGGAAACCTGAGAAACAAGAGTATGGTTGATTTAAGAATAATTATGTTTGAAATAACAGGGCCAAGAACATATATCGATCTATATATATATATATACAGTGGTGTGAAAAAGTGTTGGCCCCCTTCCTGATTTCTTATTTTTTTGCATGTTTGTCACAACTTTAATGTTTCAGATCATCAAACACATTAAAATATTAGTCAAAGATACCCAATCCACACAACATGCAGTTTTTGTAAATGAAGGTTTTTCATTATTAAGGGAAAACAAAATCCAAAACTACATGGCCCTGTGTGAAAAGTGTTTGCCCCCTAAACCTAATAACTGGTTGGGCCACCCTTAGCAGTAACAACTGCAATCAAGCGTTTGCGATAACTTGCAATGAGTCTGTTACAGCGCTGTGGAGGAATTTTGGTCCACTCTTCTTTGCAGAATTGTTTTATTTCAGCCACATTGGAGGGTTTTCGAGCAAGAACCGCTTTTTTTAAGGTCATGCCACAGCATCTCATTAGGATTCAGGTCAGGACTTTGACTAGTCCACTCCAAAGTCTTCATTTTGTTTTCCTTTAGCTATTCAGAGGTGGACTTGCTGGTGTTTTTTGGATCATTGTCCTGCTGCAGAACCCAAGTTCGCTTCAGGCTTGAGGTCACGAACAGATGGCCGGACATTCTCCTTCAGGATTTTTTGGTAAACAGCAGAATTCATGTTTCCATTTATCACAGCAAGTCTTCCAGGTCCTGAAGCAGCAAAACAGCCCCAGACATCACACTACCACCACCATATTTTACTGTTGTATGATGTTCTTTTTCGAAATGATCGTCGCTGTGCTCTTGGGGTAATTTTGGTCGGCCTTCCACTCCTGGGAAGGTTCTCCACTGTTCCATGTTTTTGCCGTTTGTGAATAATGTCTCTCACTGTGGTTCGCTGGAGTCCCCAAGCTTTAGAAATGGCTTTATAACCTTTTCCAGACTGATAGCTCTCAATTACTTTCTTTCTCATTTGTTTCTAGATTTCTTTGGATCTCGGCATGATGTCTAGTTTTGAGGATCTTTTGGTCTACTTCAATTTGTCAGGCAGGTCCTATTTAAGAGATTTCATGATTGCGAACAGGTGTGGCAGTGATCAGGCCTGGGTGTGGCTAGAGAAATTTAACTCAGGTGTGATAAACCACAGTTTAAACAGGGGGGCAAACACTTCTTCACACAGGTCCATGTAGTTTTGGATTTTGTTTTCCCTTAATAATAAAAAACCTTCATTTAAAAACTGCATTTTGTGTTTACTTGCATTATCTTTGTGTAATATTTAAATTTTGTTGATGATCTGAAACATTAAAGTGTGACAAACATGCAAAAAAATAAGAAATCATGAAGGGGGCCAACACTTTTTCACCCACTGTATATATATATATATTTATATATATATATCCTATAAAATAAGAGAAGAGAGGGAAATTTTACTACACTTTCTTACAACCTTACAATGACCAATTACATCAAATCTTTTGGATTTTAAAATGCATTTAAATCACTCAAATATCACCAGTACTTCACCTTTTAATAACAGTCTCTTGGCAACTAGGTTGGCAAATTCAAGACTGTTCAGGGCCAGGACATTGTAAAGGACAATTGTCCAGAAGTTGAAGGTATTAAACACAGTCCTGATCCTGCGTGACATGGATTCTGATATCGCCATCTTGGGTGGAAGGAAAGATTTCTAGATGAGATTATTGCTTATATTACCAGCAATTTGACATTTAACCACTAGAGAGCGCTCTAGAGAACATTTTTAGCAGCCGTAATTGATAATTTAACCACTAGAGAGCGCTCTAGAGAACATTTTTAGCAGCCATAATTTATAATTTAACCACTAGAGAGCGCTCTAGAGAACATTTTTAGCAGCTGTAATTTAACATTTAACCACTAGAGAGCGCTCTAGAGAACATTTTTAGCAGCCGTAATTTATCATTTAACCAGTAGAGAGCGCTCTAGAGAACATTTTTAGCAGCCGTAATTTATCATTTAACCAGTAGAGAGCGCTCTAGAGAACATTTTTCGCAGCCGTAATTTAACATTTAACCACTAGAGAGCGCTCTAGAGAACATTTTTCGTAGCCGTAATTTAACATTTAACCACTAGAGAGCGCTCTAGAGAACATTTTTAGCAGCCGTGATTTAACATTTAACCACTAGAGAGCGCTCTAGAGAACATTTTTAGCAGCCGTGATTTAACATTTAACCACTAGAGAGCGCTCTAGAGAACATTTTTAGCAGTCCCTCGTAGCAGCCATGATTTAACATTTAACCACTAGAGAACATTTTTAGCAGCCGTAATTTAACATTTAACCACTAGAGAGCGCTCTAGAGAAAATTTTTAAAAGCCGTAATTTAACATTTAACCACTAGAGAGCGCTCTAGAGAACATTTTTAGCAGCCGTAATTTAACATTTAACCACTAGAGAGCGCTCTAGAGAACATTTTTAGCAGCCGTAATTTAACATTTAACCACTAGAGAGCGCTCTAGAGAACATTTTTAGCAGCAGTAATTTAACATCCAACCACTAGAGAGCGCTCTAGAGAACATTTGGAGGGCAGGTGCGGGCGCCTGTATTTAACACACCAATTAAAACCAACTAGGAAGAGAGAGCGCTCTATATGAACATTTTTCTTTTTTTCCGACAAAGATGGCCCGTAGTTTATCACTTAACCACTAGAGAGCGCTCTAGAGAACATTTTTTCGCAGCAGTAATTTAACATGTGACCACTAGAGAGCGCTCTAGAGAACATTTTTTCGCAGCAGTAATTTAACATGTGACCACTAGAGAGCGCTCTAGAGAACATTTTTCGTAGCCATAATCTAACATTTAACCACTAGAGAGTGCTCTAGATAACATTTTTAGCAGCCGTAATTTAACATTTAACCACTAGAGAACATTTTTAGCAGCCGTAATTTAACATTTAACCACTAGAGAGCGCTCTAGAGAACATTTTTAGCAGCCGTAATTGATAATTTAACCACTAGAGAGCGCTCTAGAGAACATTTTTAGCAGCCGTAATTTATCATTTAACCAGTAGAGAGCGCTCTAGAGAACATTTTTAGCAGCCGTAATTTATCATTTAACCAGTAGAGAGCGCTCTAGAGAACATTTTTAGCAGCCGTAATTTATCATTTAACCACTAGAGAGCGCTCTAGAGAACATTTTTTCGCAGCAGTAATTTAACATGTGACCACTAGAGAGCGCTCTAGAGAACATTTTTAGCAGCCGTAATTTATCATTTAACCAGTAGAGAGCGCTCTAGAGAAAACAAAAACAAATTTTTTTTTTTTTTTGCATCCGTATCTAACTTTACCCACCTGAGCGCGCTCTAGAGAACATTTTTCGCAGCCGTAGTTTATCACTTAACCACTAGAGAGCGCTCTAGAGAACATTTTTTCGCAGCAGTAATTTAACATGTGACCACTAGAGAGCGCTCTAGAGAACATTTTTACGCAGCAGTAATTTAACATGTGACCACTAGAGAGCGCTCTAGAGAACATTTTTCGTAGCCATAATCTAACATTTAACCACTAGAGAGTGCTCTAGATAACATTTTTAGCAGCCGTAATTTAACATTTAACCACTAGAGAGCGCTCTAGAGAACATTTTTAGCAGCCGTAATTTAACATTTAACCACTAGAGAACATTTTTAGCAGCCGTAATTTATCATTTAACCACTAGAGAGCGCTCTAGAGAACATTTTTAGCAGCAGTAATTTAACATTTAACCACTAGAGAGCGCTCTAGAGAACATTTTTCCCAGCCGTAATCTAACATTTAACCACTAGAGAGCGCTCTAGAGAACATTTTTAGCAGCCGTAATTTAACATTTAACCACTAGAGCACTGGAGCATCCATGTTACAGTACATGAGTAGAAAATCCAGCAAATTATTGCTGGTCATCTTTCTTTAACTTACCTCAATAGAAATAAAAGGTTCCATGGTGAAGAATTTGGCGATCCACAATTCAAAATTACGACCAAAGCAGTTTAAGAAAGCCCAGATGAAAACCACCCAGCCTGGTCCCAGCCAGAGCGCTGCGATGCCAAACGTGCACAGAGAGGCTATCAGCTCATCCAAAACATTGTCATGCTTCCCACCGAGATAGTTATAAACATACCTGTAAAGATGACAGCATTCTTTGTTAAAATACTAGTGCTTGAAACAGCATTGTGTTGGTTAAAAGTCTAATAAAAGTAACCATGTCAGTCATACTTGCAGAGAAAATCATTTATTCCTCGATCAAAGTGTCTGTAAAAAAAACAAAAACATTTTTTTAATGATTTTTAGAATTATCAATACTGTTTAATTTGACTGATTACATCAAAATCTATTTTATTATAACTTTTAGAATAAAGAAACGAGAAAACATAGAATGACATATTAGCTCACTCACGTCTCAGAGAACACATAAAGCATTGTAATGCATTTAGGTGGTTTGGGAGGGTCCAGATGATCCAGTCTTGATATTGTGTTTATCACTCCAAACATCACTGCTGCTTTCACCCAATCATACACCAGATTTAAATAAGCCAATCCAACTGCATGGTCAAAGAAGAGAAAGACTATTGTAGTCTTTTGACATTGATTAGCGAATACAAGTAAACACATACATACCAAGGGCCCAGTCTGAGATATTTTTAAGGAGCTTCATGTCATTAGGTATGGTCAGAATGTACATGAAGTGTAGGAGGACTGCCACTATCATAATAACCCCCAGGTGTAGCAGGCCCTGAAGGGAAATGTTCCACATCTCTCCATCCTTCCTTGTCAGGTTGGGGTTATTGGCCTGCCGGGGTCAGAGGGCAATGCTATAAAATCACAGTCCATATAATCAAACCATAATTTCATTCAGTTCATTTAGTTACGAACCTGAATGTAGAACTTGTCGAAGGTCATGATGGGTCCAAAGTAAAAGAAGGGAAGGTAGAAGTTGTACTTGAGAAGCTCCAGGATGCTGTAGTTTCCATCTTTCTTCTCACAGTTCTCCAGAGCGAAACTCATAGAGCGCATGATGGTGAATCCACAGCCGCCGTAGAACAGAAGAGGACGCAGCTCAAAATTGCCAGTCACAAACCCTGCCTGAAAGATGAGCCATCACAAATGAACATAATAATAAATAGTTATTACTTATGAAAATGATCGTGTTTTTGTTGTTGTTGTTGTCTTGTTTTACTGTAGCACTTTTTACATTTACAGAGTGTCAGACACATACCTGCCAGGAAATGAAGGGCTCCATTTTAAAAGTGGCCAGTGTAGTGAGTCCAGCAACGAAGCAGAGCCACCTGAGCTTGACCAGAGAGATGCTATAGAGCAGCACACAGTGAGAGAGGATGAGCGTGACATAGGCCCAGCCCATACTGGTGAAAACCGCCAGCATACCATACACCATGAACACCAGAGATCTGTACTGTGGGATGAGAGAACATGAGAGAATGAGCATCTCAGGTAGGCCATATAGAGTCATACCTTTATTCATTAAGTCACATATAATATAGATTTGTTTGGACTTTCAAGAGGCACCTGCAGAGCCAGCAATGAGCAGATCTTGGCAAAGATCACATGTCCTGAGAGTGCAAAGATGATATGCTCTCGAAACGTAGAGAACCACATCATCCACTCAACATCAGCCGTATCCTACAGTGTGATATGAATCGATCAGAGTCAGTTACCACAATTTTAGATATAACCATAATGTGAAATTATACTGGCAAAATCTCACAATTTTTCTGCCAGAGTAATACCATCCTGGCTGAACACTGGTCTTGAAGGTTTTTCTGTTGGAATTTGCTGGATATAGATAATCATGAGACAATTAATGCTCTATTCATTAATAAATATGATCAAATTTATTCATTTAAAGCAGGTTCCCCAAACTAGGGTTCATGGGGAAATTAGAAAACGAGAGCTAATAATTAAATCATAAAAATGTAAAACAAATGAATAATTGCAAAATAAACAAACACAAAAGAAAGCATTTCCTAAAAATGAGTGCTGTCAAATGATTAATCGCAATTAATCGCATCCAAAATAAAAGTTTTTATTTACATAATATATGAGTGTGTACTGTGTATATTTATTGGGTATATATAAATAGACACACATGCATGAATATATTTAGGAAAAAAGTACGTTAAATTGTAATATAAATTATATGAATATAAATACTGTATATACATGTAAATATTTTCTAAATATATACTGTATGTGTGTATTTATATGTACGTAATAAATATACACAATACACACATATTATGTAAACAAAAACTTTTATTTTAGATGTGATTAATCGTTTGACAGCACTAATTAAAATATATTTAAAAAGATGAAATATTTTACATAACCGTGAACATTCCAACCTGTTGTTAAATTATTTCAATATTAACTTAAAATCTTCAATAAATATTTTATTTAATAGATTTGTATATTATATGGAAAAAATACAAAAAAAACTGTATATTCAATTATTACTGTATATTCAATGCAAATTTGGTAGCTTTTGTCACAAACCCATAATAATACCTCTTTCTCGTCTCTGTCACTCTTTTTCAGTCATTCATTCTTTGGTGTATTAATACTGACATGTGATCCCTGCTGCGTACTTTGCATAACTTTCTGAGGTTAGCGGATCACTGCGCTGTCTTTTTCCTCATACAATATACAGTAGTACTATTTTTGTGCTCTAATGCGATGTTTATGAGTGAGAAAAAGAGCTCAAGTGGATGTAAAATGGTAAAAGCCTCACAGGAACCACTCTAGAAACATTATCTGTACAGTGACAACATTTCAGGGTCACATCAGAACAGTGTGCATGTGTTGATTTATACTTACAGCTGGATACATCAAATATCCATCTGGCAGCCCAGAGCATTGCCATACACAGCACTACATTATAACAGTAGAGCTCGTACCTCGGAAGAGCTGCTTTGACCCCCATTGTGTGCAGGACAACCTAAGAGAGTTTGAATGAATACAAATCTGGTGTCAAATTTGGTCATTAAAATATTTTCCAATCAAAATAGCTATACCTGCTAAAAATACAACTTGGTCATGGATAAACTACTATGGGATGAACGCAATATTGTAGTGTTACTGTAGCTCAACTTGTAGAACATGGCGCTAGCAACCCCAAGGTCATAGGTTCGCTTCCAAGGGAGCAAAGGAACTGAGAAAATGTATGCTGTGTAAATGTACTCTAAGCCTTTTTGGATAAAGAGTTCAATTGCATTAATAAAAATGGCACCAGTCATTACAATAGGAATTATATGTTTGACACTTGTTAACAAAATAAATAAATAGATGAACTGAAAACAATTTGAACTTTGTGGGCAGGGCAGAAGTTTCCAGTGATTTGGATTGTGTGAGCAGGAAGCATCTACACTATGTGAGCTCTTGCTATTTTTAGCTGGGCTATTTTCTGCTTTCATTGTATTGACTGAAGCATCACACTAAAATATCATTTTTACATTACAGCCAAATCTTTTATCTTTTTTAACCAGCAGATGATTCTTTTGTCTGTTTCTCTTCTCAGGTGATTTAAAGGTGTGTAGTCAAACACCAATCTGTTTGTTATTGAGAGAGGAACCATGCAGGTAAGTTACCAGCTTATTAGTTCAACTATTTTGATCAATATTTGATTTAAATGTTAGCGGGTCATGCTGCCAAGCAGATTTTAGAAACACCTGTTGTACTAACCTTGAGCACAGCAATGCCACCGTAACCCAAATACTGAAAAATCCTCTTGAACTTAAAATACTGGCAATAATGTAAAGAAAAGATCAGGTAAATAACAGGTTTCTACAAAGTGTCAGTTGGGTGCACAAACTGCCTGTTGGGCAGTTGCGGACAGTTAAAGGTGAATGGGAGATGTATTTATATTCATCTGAAGCAGCCCATAGGGGGCGGATCCATTGTGCCATGTTGTATCAATAGAAACAGGCTTGAAACTCCATTGCTGGCATACTGAATGTCCTACATACGAAATAGAAGAAGGGTTAGAACAAAAAGTGTAAATGTAAAAATACGAATCAATAATAAAAATTAAAACACTTACCTGTGAAAGTAGTATAACGTGCTTACTTAGAAGAAAAAACATTGGTTGAGAAAGCATCGAAAGAGACATGTCTCAGAGAGGCAGCTATTTTCTATTATCCACATACAAAAAAAAAACCCTTAGAGAGGTCAGGGGTCATTGAGAGCAGGCATGTTAAATAATACTGGTAGTCCAGTTTATGAGATAAGCCATGAGATAATACAAGCTATATAAAGATCTTGGACAAATCTCTGTGGGTACAGTATCGTTTATAAGTGCTTTTACTGTAATAATATGCAGTTGTGTTACTCAGATACCAACACAGAATCCACTTATCAGTACATTATTTTTTACATGGTTAGATGAATGGACTCATAATAGATTGGACTATTGCAGTCCCCTAATATAACTTACATGTATTTTAGGCCATTAGCTCTTTAGCAGCCTGTAAGAAAAGCCAGGAGCCCTGGCATACATTCACACTCAACACACCTGTTTCTGTCAGGATCAATGCTGTTTTTGGATGACAATTTAGACTGGGGCACCATTTTCTAACCTAAATAAACACCCTTCAAAAATACAAGAAAACAATTCATATTAGCAAAATTTCCAGTTCTAAATGAAGCCACTGTCTATGCATACCATATTAAAAATACCTGAAATACTGTATTTAGCCTTGATGATTTGAATTAGTAAGTCCTGACAGATCAGCAGTTTAGTTTGTCAGCAGAACAATGTCACATGTTAATATTCCGGGCTTAAATATTATTAGCATGTCTGAATATAGATCAGCCCCTCTAGGTCAATCCTCATCAACAAGCTTTGACCTGAGAACCATTAAAATCATTAACTGTTAAACTAGTGGTTCTCAAAAAGAGGGCCGGGGCACACTAGGGGGTGTTAGCGATCTTCAAAGGCGGCCTCAAGATGACAAAAAGTACACTGTAAAAAATTATTTGTTGTAAATACAGAATTGAAGTTGTAAATAAAACAAAGATTATTCATGGACCGTTTTAAATGCTTGGCTACTTTCAAATGACTTTACAGCAATTAAAGTTTCCAACCAAAATATTTTTCAGTGTAACCTTTATAATATTAAAAATACATATTTTAACAAATCCAGGCAAATCATATCGAAATCAAAATATTTTCATTAAATATATAATTAAATACCGCACCCACTATTTTTTTAATTAGAACAGATTTCTTGAAACCACTAATGCACCAACAAGTAATTATTTAATTAGAATAATCAATGCCCAGTTTTCTGTTATAAAACCATTTTAAAACTAGACCTCTATAGTCCTGAATTGGGAGGCTTATAATATGTTCTTGAGCTCCGTTTCCACCGCCGGAACTTTACCCAGGAACTAGGGAACTTGGACTGGTACTCAGTGTGTTTCTCCACCACAGAAATTCAGGTACAAGAATGGCCCCTCAAAAGTCTCTGCTCACAGTGAGTACTTTTTCAAAGGTTTTTCAAAAAACTTTCGGGGCGGGACTTTGGGGCTAACATGTTTATGGTTAGTCACGAAGCATTGTGATTTCACCACCTTTATCTGTCATTTTCGGAAATATGACTGATTCGTGTCAGACCTGTAGTTTTAAAAGTATTCAGGCGTAGAATAGGGTTGTTTAAACACTTTAAAAACTTATAAAGAACTGTGCTTATTTAAAAATGTGTTTCGCCGATTTCGGAGCCGACAGACTCCCCCTTCCGTGCGCTCAGTGCTCTGTTGTCCCGTGATAGCATCTGGACTCGGCTAGTCCTTCTGACATTTGCCGCTGGCTCTGATGTCTCTTTAGTGGTTAAACATAAAATATAATTCGTTTTGGGTACATTTTCGTTTCATTGTAATGTAGGCCATATACACATGTCCCTGAACTACATTTCTGCGGCTATTAATATGTTTAAATGAAAACGAAAGGAGGCATGTGTTTTGATATCTATTTCGTCTTATTGTAATATCCGTGATGAAAATTGCAGATCCCGCGTGCTGATTGACGTTATCTAGTACGTTGCTGTTTGCAGAATTACCGGACTTGCGGTGCATTGGGCATTTTAGTAGCAATTTGGCGAAACAGAGAAGGTATGAAGAGGAGAAGTTTATATCAAAGATCTTAACACTTCAGAGCAAAACTCAGGATGGCTTATCAGAAACTGACCTGACAGAACTTGCAGAGCTCCAATCTAAATTAGACCGTATTTATAAATACAAACCTGAAGGTTCCTATGTCCGTTTAAGGAGGAAATGGCTTGAACAAGGAGAACAGAGCTCTGCTTATTTTTTTAGAATGGAAAAACACAATTCTAAGAATCTTACCATTAGTTCTCTGCAAATTAATGGCATTTTGACAGATAATTCTAAGGAAATTGCCTGTTTCTGTAGTAATTTCTATTCAGAACTTTATAAATGTAATTACTGTAAAGATTCAGCCCTTCTTTTCTTTCATTCATTAAAGGAGGTTAAATCATTATCTAAAGATGAGCAGCTTGCATGCAATAAAACTTTAACTATCACTGAAATAATTGAGGGGATTGAGGGCCTTAAAAATAACAAATCTCCTGGAACTGATGGCCTAACGGCCGAGTTCTACAAAAGCTTTGCTGAAGAATTGGCCCCATTCCTGCTAGAGATGTTTTTGGAGAGTATTCAGTCAGAAACGTTGCCTTCTAGTTTAACACAAGGGCTTTTAACTTTGATACCTAAACCTAAAAAAGATGTTACTTTGATAGATAATTGGCAACCTATTTGTCTCCTTAATAATGATTATAAAATTTTAGCTTGGGTTTTGGCCAAAAGACTCAAGTGTGTTCTAAGTTCAGTTATCGATGAGACTCAATCAGGATTTATGCCAAAAAGACACATATCAAACAATATCCGACTTATTCTAGATTTATTAGACTATAGCAAATTAGTTAATGATGACAGTTTTATTCTTTTTGTAGATTTTTACAAAGCTTTTGACTCTCTTGAACACGAGTTTATTTTTCTATCTCTTAAAAAGCTTGGGTTTGGTGATCCATTCTGCAAATTTATAAGAACTCTTTATAATAATGCCAACTGTTCCATCAACCTTAAGTCGGGTACCTGGCCTAGATTTCAATTGTCAAGAGGAGTTCGTCAGGGTTGCCCTGTATCCCCTTATTTGTTTCTTGTGGCTGCACAACTACATTTCCTCCTCTCTTTTGAGTATCCTGCAAGGTTATTACGCTATTTACACAACATCTGCTATTAGGTCGCTAGCTGACGATCCTACTCGCTGTTTTTAAAAGATGAATCGAATCAGATTCAGAGTGGCCCCAATACTAATTGTTCTCTAGACTTCCGGCATAATTATCTTAATAATTGTGAGCTGTTAGCTGTTAAAGCCTGTCCTTCTCCCTCTCTTTACGGTATTCCAGTTAAGTCACAGGTGACCTATCTGGGTGTATCCATATGTAAGGATGATAAAGTCAAATGCAGACTGACTTTGACCCCTTGGTTGAGAAACTAAAAGAAAATTCAATTCAGGTTCTAAAGATTTTCTCTTGAGGGGACGCACCCTTAGGCTAAACTGAGTAATCTCAAGAATGACTTCCCTCGCCCCCGTATTGTGGATAAATCACTGGTATACTGACATAATGCTATCTTTTTTCTGTGGAAGCATAAGGGGCATCATGGTTAAAAAGTCTGTGGTTTCTAATATTATAATGTGGGAATAAACTTTCTGATTTTCTTCCTTAAATAATACTTTCAGATAAATTGGTTAAACAGTACATACAACCCTTTTTTCTTCTGGAATATTCGTCCTAATCTTGTTTTTTCTTAGTGGAGCTCCCTTTCTTAGTGTTAGGCAGCTACAACATCTAATGCCCCTTAATTATCCAATTTCAGAACAGAACTCGTTTGGGCCTGGCCCCTTATATATAAGCCAATTTTAGTCCTCAACCGTACTTTATTGTGAATATTCAATATTCTTTATAAAATAAGTCTTGTGTTTCAAGATTGGGTGAATAATAATTTATTTGGTTTCTCCGTTAATCATGCTGATGGACACTTGGATTCTCATCATTCAGAGTTTTGAACAAGTATACACATAACCTGTCCTTCCACGAGTTGCTAAGTATGGATGCCCTTCTATGGGCAATCACTCTTCTCATAGACTCAGCTAGATCCCAGATTTCTGTCAGCTTTCTCTCCTTTTGATACAATTTTGGAGTTTTGTTTTTATCTAACTCTAACTCTTCTGGTCAGACATGAGAATTGACAAGCTATTTTCAGAATGAATTGCTTCGTCCCGTGCTTGTGTCTACTGGAATGGCCATTTTAATCCCACATTCCCATGGAAGAAAGTTGTGGCCTTTTGTCGTCTATATTTACTAACCAATACGTCCAGGATGTGTCTACAAATTACTTTCCTCTTTTTTATCCTGTAGCTTTTCTTTAAAATAATGTTTCCTGATATTGAACTCGTTATGTTCGTTTGTGGTGCTGAAGAGAATCTTTGCTCATCTCTTCTGGGAAATGCTCATATACAAGATTCTGGATGAGTTCTGTATTTTTGGTTCACATTTTCATCACAAAGTTTTTCTTGTTATACAAGATGTTTTCTTGGTCCGCAACAATTGTGATAAAGATGCAGAAGCCCATATTTCTTGATAGTAATTTTCTAGCGAATGTTTCTTACAATAAATGTAAATTTCAGGGTGCTAAAGCTTACTTTTTAGTTTTCATACGAACTTAACCTTCTGGCCACTCTCCTTGCATCCAGCACTCCAAAGCCCTTAAAACTCTCATTGTGTCATTTGTACGATATTTTCCTGATTTTGTACTCTCAATTGTATGTACCCCTGGCATTGATTGTATATGTTCTTAGCAATGCAAAAAAAAAAAAGGTTTGGACTAGAATTTCAAAAATGTTGAAGTCATGGAAAATCGCGGGCAGTGTTACGCCCCCATGTGGCCATCATAATGAACACGATCAAAAATAAAAAATAAAAAGGACTCAACACACTGTTATAGGTCCAGAAAGTGCTGGTTTGATTTATTTGACCATACATGTGATTTATATCTTCATTTATCAACCCATGGGCAGGAATGGTGAAATCCTTTTACTAGTACAGTAACCTAATTAGTCATCCTTAGGTCCTTGCAGAGCTTCCTTGAATTTTAAAGGAGTACTTTATTACAGTGGTTCCAGTTGTGTGAACATCTGGTGTACATTGCTTGTATATTATATTTGCCATAATTTTGATCCTATGAATGCAAATGTAAAAATGTCCGTTGTCTGCCTCCAGTGAAAAGGCAGATGAGATTGACAAACAGACAGTCTACTCTTCCACAGTTTCCTTTTTGCTCGTCTCCTGGCCTTCAAAGATCGGGTACTTGCTTTCCACTTCTGACCATGTGATTGCACCATTGGCCAAGTCACGAACGATTTCGGGCAATTCACTAACCTGTAAATAAACGTATATATCTCAGTAAAATAGTCAACACGCTGCCTCGGTGAATGAATTGAAGACACATAACTGCTTTACCTCAGCCCTGATCTGCCTCATTGAGTCACGGTCTCTCAGAGTGGCCGTGTGGGGCGTCTTATTAACCGTGTCAAAATCAATGGTGATACCGAATGCCACACCAATCTCATCCGTTCTAGCGTAGCGTCTGCCAATAGATCCTGAGGAATCATCCACCTTGTGGGAGACACCATTCCTGGTCAGGGCTTCAGCTATAGAGGAAAGCATTAATTGCGCAATATTATTTGGATAGTATCTATACATTTTTATAAGTAATAGCAGAGTTGTACTACTCACATAATTCTCGAACAAATGGCATAAATTCCTGATTTTGGCTCAATGGAAGGACGGAGCATTTATATGGTGCAACTGTGGCAGGGAAGCTGAAATACTGAAGAGAAAGAAGTAAACTTCATAAATAAAGCAAGACAAACATAAAAAAGTATTAATTACAGAATATTACAGCATACTGCATTTACCGTTCTTTGTTCGTCGCCCTCCCTGATACGGAATGTGTGCTCAAAGATGGAGTACATGATTCTCCCGATGCCAAAGGAGGGTTCGATTACATTAGGAACAACCTCCTCAACTGTGGAGAAAGAGAAGTTCATTAAAATCTCTTACATATTCTTATGTTGACATTAAAATCGTAGCTTCTGCCTCTTACCATGCAGGGTCTTCTGAAACCTCTTGATGTTGACCATGTCCTTGGTGAGTTTGAAAGTCTTGCCCTCAGTCTCAATGGTGAACTCACTGCATTGAGAGAGGAAACCAATAAATGAACAGAATAACACTGGTGGGCACTATGGACTGAGAAAAATACAAATTTTAGCTCTGACTATTGGTTAAAACTCTTATGATATTGCTTCATATTTGGGGGTCACTGGCATTACAATTTTTGAATGATCTTGATGATACTCACCCATTCTCGTTGAGGAGTTTCTCCTGTTCTGTGATATAGCATTCATCACAGATGGCCAGGTACTCCATTGCAAGCTTGGCATCCTTCTTGTAAGCTTTGCCAATGGCTCCTTTGTTTGGCTCGAACTGGACAACATTTACAACTTTGTGTGAAGCAGTTAAGGAAAGTAACTGAGGACAAAGAGACCTAACATCCTGTGCTGAGAGAGTTCAGATCCCACTCAAATGCTTTGATAATTGTAGTTATTTAGATCTGCAGAACGTTGAAGGATATGGGTTCCTTTAAGGGTTTCTCAGCAACCAGAGGGACTTTGGTGGCCCGTGCGTGGCACAAAAGATCGTAACATGAGCGATCAGCACACCCCACGATCTCAATCCACCCCTAAAAAAAAAAACAGTATGAAGAAACACGCAAATGAACACCTAATCTATGAGAGCAAACACTGAACGTACATAAGAGGTTTTGGTCTCAGCGTCCCAGCAGTCACAGGCATAGTGGGCCATCTCATTGTCCATGTGCTGACGGAAACGAAGCTTGTCCTTCGCCACACCAACTTTGATCAAATAAAGGTAGATCCTTCCAATGAAGTAGCCCAAGACGGAGTTGTTGATGATGCCCTACACAATACAAAAGTCTGTTACTACAACCGAGGTGTTAATTATAATCAATACATCATAAATGAGATCATCTCTGACCTGCTCCACTGCATCACCCAGCCTCATAATCTGAGCAGATTGCCCACTAGTCTGTGCTTTGGACGAGTAAAGCATGATCTCCAGATCAGCAACACTGGAGAACTTGGAATGAACCTTCTCATTCGGATCTACAAAGTGCTCGATCTCAGCCATTGTAAACTCTCTATGGGGAGAAATATTCACTTCAGTACATTTTAAAAATTGTAATGGAAACACTTGTATGTGACACCCAAATAACCAAATGTTCAAAAGGAAATCATAATCTGCACCTGACACGAATCAAGCCAGAGCGAGGAGAGATCTCATTCCTGAAGGAGTTTCCGATCTGGGCAGCAGCAAATGGAAGCTTTCCCTGGTTGAACTCCAAAAGACGTTTGAAGTTGAGGAAGATTCCCTGAGCAGTTTCTGGCCTCAAATAGCTATGGAAATAATGTAGCCCCAAGAGTAAAGCATCCTTTTTCTTACTTTGGATATTTTAAAATGAGAGCATGTAGTCTGGTGGTGTCCAATTTACATTACATTTAGTCATTTAGCAGACACTTTACTTACCCTTGCATGTTGCCCCCAGGCCCAATGGAGGTCTGGAACATCAGGTTGAATGAGATGGGAGGTGTGAGATCATTTCCTGTACTGGGAGACTTGACATTGTATTGCACAAACAAATCTGCCAACTCCTGCTGAGTGTAGTTATCCATCTGAAAAAAGTAGAGTAAACCCATTACTACCCAGTAATTTTACTAAACAGTAAAGGCCCACTCACACCAAAAACGACAACTATAACTATTTTAGTGTCCACATCAATGGATAATGCTGCAGTTATGTTAGATGCATTTATATGCTGCAGCTGATTAAATAACGTTAATTCTGATTGGCTGTCAAATGTTTTTTTTTATCATTCATCAGCTGAAAAAAACAATATAGTTTCTGTCTTGTAATCAACGATTATAAAAACGTTTTGTTTTATAGATATCGTTCTTGGTGTGTATGGTCTTTATTGCATCAAATACTCCTTTCGCACACCAAGTTCAGCTTATAAAAGCTAGTTATAAATTTAGCATTGCATCAGTGAGACATACCTGGGTGATGACACCCTCCATCTCGGTTTTCTTTTCTGCCGTACATTTTTTGTCACTCATTAATTTCTGAAGATGAGCTAAAAACAAAAACATTGCAAGCATTTTATTATTATTTATTTCATTTAATTTTAATAATGGAAATACAAAGTTTGTACTACTGGTACTGCTATTACTGTATTAACATAAAAAAAAAAACGTACTAATAACATACTTAACAATAATACGTTTTTTCTATTAAATTTATTTTTAAGCTAATAGACTTTATTCTATACCACCTTGAAGTAAATGGTATAAGGAGGAAGGGTTATTATCATCATTCTAGAGCATTTTACTAGACAAAAATATTGTATATGCCTCTTGAGTGTAAGAGGAGTCATCAATATTTTCAGTCTGTTTTTTTGCAAACAAGTAAATTTTGGCAACTTTAAGCAGACTAGATTTAGCTTAAATAAAGAACTTATTCATTTCAGTCACGTTGGTGGTCTACAAATCATGGAGTCTGTTTGGACGCCTATTAAAGCCTTTGTGATTCTTACAGATCCCATTGTTTTCTTTTACTCCTGAACATCTACAGCATCCATGGAGTCACATCAGAGGATGGCTCAATGCATTCAAATTATACAGCACTACTGGATCGGTTCTTACTATAAGAAACCATGACAAACCTTTAAGGAGGTGGTCAGCACGGAAACACTCTCCGTTCTTGACATCCTTGACCATGTAGTCTGCAAACTTATCCACATGCCCTGATGTCCTGAAACGCAACAAAAGCACTGAGTAAGAGTTCCAGAGATTTTGAACAGATTCAATAGAGAATAGCCAGATGCATGCTCACTTCAGAACGGGTTCTGGTGTAAGCATGGTGCAGTCGATCTCCAGAATCTGCTCCTCCTGGATGAAGTGCTGCCTCCAGACCTGGAGAATGTTGTTCTTCAGAGCACATCCGACCGGCCCAAAGTCATACAGCCCACTCACACCTTTTTCACACACACACAAACAAAGCATACTATTAGTTGCACAAGCCAACCTTAATTACTTTTATGAGTAGTTGTTCAGTACAATTTTGTTAAGACTAACCTTTAAAATTCAGAATAAAGCTAAAACGAAGCTGTTAAAATATTTATATGAAAAATAACCAACACCAAAAACACTCACCACCATAGATAGCAAATGCCTGATCGTAAAAGAAACGTCTTTTTAGAGTGTCTTCCATCTTGGTTCGGTCCACAATGTCATCTTTGGGCTGTAAGGCAAGCTCCTGCAAAATGGAAAAGAGTCAAATGGATTATGTAAATCATTCTGATAGGAATTCTGATACTACAGTAACTTTACTAAAAGTTACTTTAGTAAGTCTTCTGGCATTTAGTGAAAGTGACGTGACATGTGGCCAAGTATGGTTACCCATACTAGGAATTAGTGCTCTGCGTTAATTTTCTTTTTTAGGTTTCTGCATTTAACCCATCCTAAGTGCATACACACAGCAGTGAACACACACCCGGAGCAGTGGGCAGTAATTTATGCTGCGGTGCCCGGGGAGCAGTTGGGGGTTCGGTGCCTTGCTCAAGGGCACCTCAGTCGTGGTATTGAAGGTGGAAGAGAGCGCTGTACATTCACTCCCTCCCACCTACAATTCCTGCCAGACCTCGCAACCTTTGGGTTACGAGTCCGACTCTCTAACCACTAGGCCACGACTCCCCCCCCAAAAATTTTTTTCTAAAGTGTTTAATGTGCTTGCACTACTAGCATAATCAAACAGAACTGTAAAAAATAATGGCTGTTTTCAAACAGGTTTCCAGAACACTCCATAACTGGTTGGTCAAACAACCAGTCCCGCCCCCAAATACACTCCATTGGTTGAACTAGTATAGCTGTTGGCAGACCTATAGAGTGTAACAGTCGGGTTCCGGAGATTAAAGGAGATAAAGATATCCCTTGTTAGACTTTTTAAAAATCCCTATGGGAAATACGCTACTCCTGGAAAAGTAGGAGGGCACTGTTGCACTCTATAGTTGTTTAAATTAAACTGAGGCAAGAGAAAGTATTTAACATTAAAACGACACATTTCATTTTTAAAAGCATCTCCATGTATCATAAATGACAACAACATTTCTCACCTTGGCCTCAAGGATTCTCTTGCGAGCTTTCAGTTCTGCTACGGCCTTATTGACATCTACTTCAGGAGTGTTTTCTGCCTTCAGTTTACGCACAAGATCCCCCTATGGATAAATAAACAACACAAAATGCTGTTTATTATTATGACTCCTAAATATTAGAATACAAATGCATCCATCAACATTTCCCAGAAACAAGTCGAGTTTCGTTTTAACGGTGTGTGATTTCCTCCCCCCGCAGTCTCCACTGGTTTCTGCACTGTGTCAGAACGACTCGTATCAAACGTGGCACTGACAGACTGAATCATCCAGCGGTATACACTCATAATAAAGCCACCACCCTGTCAGATTTCCTAAAAACATCACTTTAGCAAAAATGCATTATGTAGTTTTTCCATAACAAGCCATTTAAACTGCTTTGCATAATTTAAAGAGACACGTTTGATTCCTAAATCATGGCTCTACTACGTATAAAAAGCAAATAGGTGTTTGCATGGCTCTGTGAAACAATAATGCAGCACATTTATATGCTTGTTACTGTCTTTCATAATCGTGTTACCTGCTCCTTCACTGCTAGCCTCAATGGAGCCAGAACCTCTTCAATACTGCCATCCATATTCTGCCCTTCCGTCATCTCCAGCCACGCGCTTCTCTTCTTCTTCTTGCACAAACAGCCCGACAGGGAGAGCGCTCTGATCGGAGAGGAACCACACAGGCGTATGGGACTGGATCGGACCCTCGGAACCGCGCGGACGGTGGCGATCTGTGTACCGGTCCTGAGCAGGAGTGCTGATGTTGCGCTCCGCAGAGACAGCATGGACCGAGAGGAGGAGCAGACACACCGCGGAACTGAATGATGAAATCCCCAGAAATGAGTAAGTGACGGCGGGGATCCAGTTCGGTACTTTCGCCATTTTTCTTTGCGTCTATTTGGAATGGAGTTAAATTGAAAAATGTCAGATTCGTCACAATCTCTCTGCTTTACTCTACGATTGTCATTAGATATAGTGCAAATAAATAAATAAATTTCGCAATAAAAGGTGCGAAATAATAATAAAAGAGCGAAGTAAAAATAAAGTGCTTCTTGTATTATTAAATATTCTGTAGTGTTTGTTATGTATTTATCTTGATTTCTTGAAGTCCCCATATTGGGTGGGTGGGTAAGTAAATAAATAAATAAACATGTACCACCACATGACATTTTTTTTATAAATAATAATTATATAATGTGTTATTAATTACGAATCACTTATGCATTCCACACCTTGGAATGAATGAATGAATGACAAATAAATAAATAGTAATGCTTTTAAAAGTAACAATTGATGATAAATAATTTGTAACACTGTATAATACATCATATATTACAATAAATATCATACATTACAATAAGTTAAACACATTCGAAATACAGCTACATAATATAACTTCAACACAAGAAAATATTCACTCCATTGTTCTGAAACTAGAAGAACAGTGGATTTGGGCCTAATTGAAATGATATCAGTGACTGGGCACTCAAGAAATAAAGTCAGCTCTTGACAATTGACTTAATTTGTAGTTATAGTTATGCATGACTATTATTAGTACTGTTACAGTACTGATTTTTTATTTCAAATAACACCTGGTCAGCTTCTTCTATTTACAATTAATTCACTGCAGAATTCACTATTGCAGTTACCGTAGGTGGGGGGTGTAAATGTACAGCGCTCTCTTCCACCTTCAATACCACGACTGAGGTGCCCTTGAGCAAGGCACCGAACCCCCAACTGCTCCCCGGGCGCCGCAGCATAAATGGCTGCCCACTGCTCCGGGTGTGTGTTCACGGTGTGTGTGTTCACTGCTGTGTGTGTGCACTAAGGATGGGTTAAATGCAGAGCACTAATTCCAAGTATGGGTCACATACTTGGCCACATGTCACATCACTAAATCCTGTAGCAAACAAACACTTTGTCTAATGTTTGTTAACCTCCAGTCTCAAAATAAAAAAAGAAAGAAAAGAAAAATCGAAAGTTTCTAATTCTAGTCACTGAAAGTTCATAATTCTAGTTTTAGTTCATTGCATGGCTCAGGACCGACCCACGTTGACCAGGCTCTGCATAGTAGGTCCAAGCTCTGCAGTAATTTCCTGTGGTTCCCACTGCTTCCTGTGCTCAGTCTGGAAATGTACAGTAAAGGGAAACAGGAGGGACATAAAGATGTATAAACTGTATCAGTGTGGTAGCAGAACATTGAGAACTTCACTATGATGGAGTGCAGCTAATACATTGCACCCAATGATGAATAGTGTAGAGTTCCAAACCTGAGAAGTTCAGGATATTACTGTTAACAGTGTTATGATTCTAGATATCAATATGTGTGTCCTGAGCTGTCAAGGTTTCACTGAGACTATAGCAGCCAAAATGAAATAATGAAATAAATGTTCATGATGTACCCTTCCCAACAAAAAATCAAAGAAAATGTGTACTAGATAAAATAAGTAAAACATGTGATTATCATTGACATTAGCATCAGTAGTAATTACTCGATTAACACTTTACTGTTCGACCACAAGATGTCAGTATAAGCACACATTTAAATAGTGCCTCATATTTAGCAACTGTGGAATAACAGTAAACTAAATAGTTAATCTAGTTTATAATCTAGTAAAATAGTTAATCAGTTTATTTTTTCTAAAGTCATTCGCTACAAAGTAAACACTATCATTTCTATATCATTGATATAAATGTCATCTATTAGTTATATGCCATTATTAACCTATTTTTATTCCAAATGTGGCCAGAGGAATATTCTGTATTTTGAATCTTTTATTTTGAGTAAAAATAGAACAGATATTCATCAAAAATCCTATGATTAATTTAGCAACTCAACAGCATCGACCAACAAGCACAAGATATGTCTTTTAATGGTCTGTTGGCATTATTATATTTACATTGAGTATAACACTTATTTATAATATGTATAATTATAATATGCATTATTATTTTAAAAAGTGAGCAGAGAAAGTAGAAAATGTGATAAGGTATTTAAATAGGCTGTAAAACTAGTTGAAGTGATGGTTGCATCACACAGGCTGCCTTATTAAACATTAAGATCAAACACCCACCTTCATAAAATATTCAGTAACCCTCCCATCTCTCTCTGTCATTAAATCATTTCTGAAATTTCTCTTAGTATCTCAGCAAAATCATTTCCCTTTTAAACCATAGATGCCTACTTAATGTGCTATTGATTAGATCGTTTTCAGCATCTGTCCACTTTTTAGATTCTTTAAGTCTAATGGTTTTATAGGCGAGGATTCCGGGTTTTTATTAGGTTTGAGATGTGAGTTATGCTGTTGGAAGTGAGCGCTAACAAGATTAATTATGATTCAAACTGTTATTTAAACTTTACTTTAAGAAAAACAAGTCAGAAACCAAAAAAACAACAACAACAAAGTATAAGTGTTTAATTCAACAAGAATTAGATTCTTTATTTTTTCTTGTTTTAAGTGTACAACGTCTTAATGTTTTACATTTAATTGGTTTTAAAGAAATTTATTTTGACATTTTTGCTAGAAATAGTTTCATATGTATAGTGTATTTTTTTTGTTCTAGAAAACGACGAAAATTTTATAAATAAAAATTATTTAAAATATTGATTTTTTGGCAGGCTACTTGCATCATATTACGTTTTACGGTTGAACAATATAATAAGCTATAATAATGATAATCAATCCAATTGTACATGAATCGTTCAAATAAATTGGATAAATACAGAGTACATTTATTTTCAATGTTTTATTTAATGTTTAGTGCTACATGGTGGTAAAGTATTACTGAACGGTTGGTTGGTTTTTTGCCAAATTAGAAATAATAAATTTATAATTCATATAGATGAATAAGTTTATTCACTTACACCCCGCCCCCACACACTTTTTTTATGACAGTGTCGCTGATAATCAAAAGTAACTGCAGTACTTATTTTACCAGGTAGATCTCACAACACCCCCCCCCCCCCCACACACACACACACGCACACGCGTACGCACGCACACACAAGAGGAGAGAAAGCGCGGCTGCAGATCAGACTCTTTGTTACTACACACTCTGTCACTGATCTCCATAGACCTCAAATCACACGAGGGCTGAGATGTCGCCGATTCCCGCCATCTGACAGGAGTATCTCGTGTCGCACTGCTCGCTGTATGATCGTATGTTTATTTGGATGCGCTGGTGGGGGGGGTAAGATCGTTTGCGGTGTATGGGTGCGTCTATTCTGCCATCTGGACTCAAAAACCGCTAGTCGCTAGCATCAGGCTAGCTGAAAATTATCAAAAACATAAGTGACTGAGGAGGAATAAAATCCCGTTTCCATGGACAACACGTCCATCATTACCCAGGTAGCAAATCCAAAGGAGGAAGAGATCCTTTCTTCTTGTCAAGAAAAAGGTAAGGCGAGTGGCCGCTGTTTATTTGACTTAATGTTGGATGGTTTTGTTTTGACAGCGAATCACTCCGGCTTTTCTGCTGATGCTCTTAAGATTTTATTAATCCATACGATTATAAAGACTAATGGTTATTTTCTGGAATATTAAAAACGTGAAATTTTCTAACAATAATTACCCTATTTTATTATTAACTACTATTGTTATATATATATCTCATGTCTCATGCCTTCATATTTGTTATTGGAAATCAAGAGTAAAATTTTGAATAAGAAATTGATTGATTTTTGTAGTGTATGTTTGCCAGTTCCTGACTGAGAATATCAAAGCAAGTGTTTCCAGCCTGCTGCCTTCTTTTCATGGTATTAAGCAGCAATCTGTTTGACATGAATGCACTGTACTTGATCACAGTTATTTTCCTAAGCATCAGAGCAAACAATCTTAATGCTTGTGCTCGAGCCATGTTAAGTGGATCAAATTATTTAATTCCACTGAACCTGAACTCAAAACATTGTAAAACTGGCTTTGCCATTTTTTAGTTTTTCTGTGCTAAGCTTGTTCTCTGTTCAGATATGCACTGTATAGAGCTGTATGGTCACTCCTGATGAAGTATCTTTATCATGATTATGAATGTATTTTTCCTGTTTTATGTATAAATCTCTGCATGCCAAATCATGCATTATTGTACTGGTCAGAAGTGTTGATGGTTTTCTCTCTTACTGTGAATGAAAGAATCAGTTTAACTGCTACTAAACATTTAATAATGTAACGGTGTGTTTTACTTAAAGCATTTTAATTTTAAACCATCGCTTCTGGTCAAAATACCAGTCTGCTTCCTCCAGTGAAAAAGACCATCCCCTGTTGTCCTCTCACATCAAAATCCACCGACATATTTGTCTAGAACTGTTTTTGCTTGTAAATGGTGCTTGATCTGTGCATGCACCTTTCTCTTCTGATTCAGACCAGATGAATTTTTCACTGGAGAAAGCAATATGGATAGAGGACTCATGTTTTAGCCTGAAACAATGGTTTGAAGTTATAAACGTCTTGATGGATTAATTTATTACTAACACACAGTTGTCTCAGTTGATTTTCTGTTTGAATTTTGCAGCGCTTCTAAATTAAGATTTATTTTACTCAATAAAGTTTAGTGAGTCTGCCCAGCAAATCAATATCTCCTCTAGCCTGGCACTTTTCCCAAGTGCTCTTGACACGTTTTGAGTTGTTGTGGTCACCATCTGAAGCCTAATGCGGTTAAACCCCTGTTTTTTTCTGGTGTGTTAGTTGATTGAAACAATGTGGTATCAAATTCTAATTGAATTCCAGAGCACTTCCATAGATCACGCGGGGGAAAAACTCCTACTTATACAGTTATCAGTGGCTTTTTATAATTGCTTCTTCATTTAGCTAGTTCTCAAGAGAGCGTTTAGCCCCATGGCGGTCTAGTGCCTGCTTAAGTCAACACAACACGCACTGATGTGAGATGAAGTTATGAGATTAGCCCAAAACAAATTAATGCGAGTAAATAAATCTTGCAAATTATTTTCATGTGGCTTTTGCCTGCTTTTCTGGAGGATAACGACACAATATAAACATTTTACAGCCACTTAGAGCACAAACAGATGGTAGTCCACATGTTGGGGGTCTTAGAAGAGAGAGGAGCAGAAGGACGGGGTCTGGCTTTGGGACGTAAAGCCACCTCTCACTGCTTCCCTGCAATGAAGTTAGATAAGTTGGTTGAGGATCCCTCCACTATGAGAAGTCTCCCATAGAGGATCACATGACAGAGGAATCCCTCATGCCCTGATATCAGTATCTTCACGAACAGTTAATAAACTCTTTGATTTAAGATGAGAAAGGATGTCGCTAAGCTTGAATTCTGAGATGTGGTATCTTGCAGTAAAAATGTTGGTTTCCCATGCTTGGCTCCAGATATTAAGTGCAAAGCAGGGGTCCTGAATTGGTCTTAATTTATGCACGTCAATGTTTAAAGAGCAGCAAAGCATACACTCGCAAATCAAGCCATAGCTGCCACCGCTTATTGGAGTGAGTAGACCCCCTATGGCTTTATTATTAACATCTTGGTGATTATATGAACAGATTTAGGGTGATTGATAAATGAAAATAAGGAATATTATAGGTTTAATACAAGTTAAGTATAATCAGCAACACAAAAAATATTCAACATGTCCTTTTGTTTCTTAAAAAAGTGTACATTTGGGTTAAAGTGAGAATTACACTGGAAGTGAATGTGGCAAATCTGTAAACATTAAAAGTCTAGATTTGTGAGAAATGGACATACGCAAGAAGACTCAAGTTTTACGTCGTCAATCTGTGATAAGTTTGGTGGTGGTGAGTCACATTCACATGCTGAATTAACATAGTGGCTAGCAAACAAAAACAGTCTCTAGCATTAATTTTGGTCATGGCTTGACTTAAAAAGTAAATAAAATCGAGTAAAAAAAGAAGACGACAATGTGTGTGGAGCAAGTGGTGTCATTATGTCATCAGGTTCTGTGTTCCTGTTGGTTTCTTGATTTGACCGTTGTCGTACACTCTTAAAAATAAAGGTGCTTCAAAAAGGTTCTTCAAGCGATGCCATAGAAGAACCATTTTTGGTTCTACAAAGAACCATTCAGTCAAAGGTTCTTTAAAGAACCATCTCTTTCTTTCCTTTTTATAATCTGAAGAACCTTCTCTCGCCACAAAGAACATTTTGTGAAATAGAAAGTTTCTTCAGATGTTAAAGGTTCTTTATGGAACCATTTAGACAAAAAGGTTCTTCTATGGCATCGTGAAGCACCTTTATTTTTAAGAGTGTAGGAGAAGCTACACTGCAGGACTGTGCCTTAAAACTTCTGACACTGGCAGAATTTCATTTGAGGTAAAATTTGATTGCAAAAGTCATTTATCGACTGTCAGCGAACATGTCAAACTAGTGATCAAAGACTATAGATTTTGGCCTAGTATCAGAGGAATCTTTTAGGATTTGTAAAATTTGTCTCAGGAAGCCAAATCGTGGCCAGAATCGCACCGGCTTAAAATGCTGAAGCAAACTACAAAAATGGATGATTTAAACAACTTCACAGCTCAACTAATACATACAGTGGGGCAAATAAGTATTTGATACACTGCTGATTTTTCAAGTTTTCCCACTTACAAAGAATGGAGAGATCTGTAATTTTCATCGTAGGTACACCTTAACTGTGAGAGACAGAATCAAAAAAAAAAATCCAGAAAAAAACATTGTATGATTTTTTAATAATTAATTTCCATTTTATTGCATGAAATAAGTATTTGATCACCTACCAACCAGCAAGATTTCTAGCTCTCACAGACCTGTTAGTTTGTCTTTAAGAAGCCCTCCTATCCTCCACTCATTATCTGTATTAATTGCACCTGTTTGAACTTGTTACCTGTATAAAAGACACCGGTCCACACACTCAATCAATCAGACTCCAACCTCTCCACTATGGGCAAGACCAAAGAGCTGTCTAAGGACACCAGGGACAAAAATTGTAGACCTGCACAAGGCTGGGTGGGTCTACAGCGGGATAAATGGAAGAACAAGAATACAAAGAAGAAGGTAAAAGGTGAAAGAGAATGATCACGGCAAGGAGATAGAAGAATGAAAGGAGATTTGAAGTCGGACGCGCAATTTTCCCCGAAAGGCGATGACTTGTTAGGTCAATCTCCTTGCGGTTAACTGGGATCTTGAGAAAGGTGAGGGATCAGCCTAGATCTACACGGGAGGACCTGGTCAATGACTTGAAGAGAGCTGGGACCACAGTCTCAATGGTTACCATTAGTAACACACTATACCGTCATGGATTAAAATCCTGCAGCACGGGCATGTCCCCTTGCTCAAGCCAGCACATGTCCAGGCCGTCTGAAGTTTGCCAAAGACCATCCGGATGATCCAGAGGAGGCATGGGAGAAGGTCATGTGGTCAGAGGAGACCAAAATAGAAGTTTTTGGTATAAACTCCACTCGACGTGTTTAGAGGAAGAAGAAGAATGAGTATAATCCCAAGAACACCATCCCAACCGTGAAGCATGGGGGTGGAAACATCATGCTTTGGGGGTGCTTTTCTGCAAAGGGGACAGGACGACTGCACCGTATTGATGGGAGGATGGATGGGGCCATGTATTGTGAGATTTTGGGCAACAACCTCCTTCCCTCAGTAAGAGCATTGAAGAGGGGTCGTGGCTGGGTCTTCCAGCATGAAAATGACCCCAAACACACAGCCAGGGCAACTAAGAAGCGGCTCCGTAAGAAGCATTTCAAGGTCCTGGAGTGGCCTAGCCAGTCTCCAGACCTGAACCCAATAGAAAATCTATGGAGGGAGCTGAAACTACATGTTGCCCAGCGACAGCCCCAAAACCTGAAAGATCTGGAGAACACCTGTATGGAGGAGTGGGCCAAAATCCCTGCTGCAGTGTGTGCAAACCTGGTCAAGAACTACAGGAAACGTCTGACCTCTGTAATTGTAAACAAAGGTTTCTGTACCAAATATTAAGTTCTATTTTTCTATTGTATCAAATACTTATTTCATGCAATAAAATGGAAATTAATTATTAAAAAATCATACAATGTTATTTTCTGGATTTGTTTTTTTTGATTCGGTCTCTCACAGTTGAGGTGTACCTACGATGAAAATTACAGATCTTACAGTGGGAAAACTTGAAAAATCGGCAGAGTATCAAATACTTATTTGCCCCACTGTAAATTAAAGTGTTTATCTTCACATTTCGCTTTTTCGCCAAAATTGGCCCCAATTACCATTGTAAGTGCCTCACCATTACCTCATTTTTATTCCTTTGTCTTTTTTATAAACAAGGATCGAATTGAACTGAATTTTTTGATGATTTTGTGATAAATTAACTAGGGAGGGCTGATTTTTCGATTAATAGTTTTTTTTAAATGACATCGATTCGATATCGATTCTCAAAAGCCGCGAATCAATCTTTTCCGGTATTTATTTCAGCACACATTTAAAACAGGATCTGATTACACGTGAATTTTATCATTAGTCTTCTCCACTAGATGTCACCCTTATTTACATTGCACGATGTTACAACAGAAATCCTGTCATTCATTCAGCACTTATCATGGCCATACACGCAATTCGCAATTCTCAGGTGAAATGAAGATTGGATATAGTCATCGTATAAACTGCGGGAGAGCGCATTTGAGATTAAGCTAAGGCGCCATGATTTCCGCAATGAATGAATGGTGGATGGCTGCACACTGTTTTGTTTTATTACACACATTACTAAAAGTGGGATATCGAGCGCGGTGTTTTAGAGATGCCGTATAATATATGATGATATGAACACTTATGTCATCTCCAGCTGCTCTGAGAGTTACTTCATTAGCATTTACCTTTTCATTTGAGAAATCTACCGTCATATCATGTACACAGCAGCTGGAAGTTCTTCACGGCAACCCGTCAAAATAAAAGTTTAGTTTAACTTTCTACTGTCAAAATATATTACTATTTAGCAGTCTTAAGACTCAATGCTACTACTGCTAATAAATATTAACAAATCTTTATTTTTAAAGGAATAATCAAATCTGTTTTCTTTTTAATTTTAACAGTAAAACTCTGTTGTGCAGCACTTTGCCAAAAAATAAAAGGGTTTAATTTTTCATTATAGATTAAATTAATGTTTTATGCCTTCATTTTATTACCAGAAAAATTAAGAACATTTTATTGGGCCATATTATTGTTTTAAAAAAGGACCCTATACAAAAAAAAGGATAGGTTTAAAATACAGGCATGTGGTTCTTAATTTCTTTTTATTAATTCACTATTTGTAAACCAATGTTTACTGTTAATTTTTTTTAGAAATATCAATAGCATTTATATTAAAACTATATTCACTGAATGTAATAAAAAAAAATCGAGAATCGAATCGAATCGGCATATCTGAATCGATACCCAGCCCTAAAATGAACCTTACACCACAAATGCTCGGACCCTCAGACACTTGCCCAAACTTAGTTTTACTTGGAACCTGGAAGTTTCCTTTAACTTGAAATTACATTTTTAAATGAAATGAAGTCCACTCAGAGGGGTTATGCACGTTGACCTTTCATATAAAAAGATAAATGTAACCATACTTAAAACAAATTTGCTTGATGCAGCAATATGGCCAGGAATGCCCATCGCCATTGCAGCCTTTGATATTCAGAGCTTTCTGTGGGATTACATTTAAAGAATCTCATTAAAAGATACCACTGTCTCCTAGCTACAGCTAAAAAAACGAATGAAGCATAGCTTTCGAGGTTTGTCATGCAGAAACGCAACCTCCCCTTTCCAAAAATGAAGCTTTGCCGGTCCCCTCATTAGGTGTAAAGCTTCCCTAACCCAGTGGCCTTGGATGTTGGCCATGCTGAATATTTCAAAGCCAGATGAGGATATTTTTAGAAACCTATCGGTTTCATTGTAAGCAAAGAAGCATCTGACAAATTCATGTTGTGTTTTGAGTGCGGCGCTGGTGTTGGTGCTTATAGATTGCACCTTTATGCATAATGGATAGAGTTTAATGAAGTTGACATTGGAATCTCATTGCTGAGGGATTCGGGACAAACGGTGTCACAGGTGATAAAACGAATCCGGTTGTAGACGCACATGATGGATGAGGTCATGGAGACTTTTAGGGCTTGTTAAAAGCTTTTTCTCCTCAAGTCTCTAAGATAAATGGTCAGTCAAGGTTAGGCCGTCTCCTTTTGGGAATACTCTCTCATTTTGCATTCTTGGTGCAATCTTAGCCTTGCATACCGATTGTGGTCGGGCGTACAGTCTGGAGGCCTTTTTTGGTCTCTGAGTGAGCAGCAAATTACAAATATGTGCTCATAATTCTGGTTGATTAGAGTATACATTATATTTGTTTGCAAGGCATGAGGCCTTGTTTTGTCTGTCCACAAAAGTTCATGTAGCATAAGCATTAGGGAATTAGCCAGCTAATGTCAGGAAGCACAAACTAGCATCATACAATCAGTATGAAATCCAACCAACTGTAAAAACAGTCCCTGTATCACCCATCTCTGGTTAGCGTTCAGTCTGTTTGGTTTATGCAGCTTGTTACATTATGGTTTATTATTGTTTTTTTTAAATGAGCTTTAGATGATGGCAAGGGTAATTCAAATTTTAAAATATGGGAAATTATCATGCACAATAAAATTTTCTGCAAAAAAACAGTGCTATTAAATGAAGTAAAACTTTTAATATCGGCCTGTGATCAAAATCACAAAATCTTCGACTTTTTTAATGTAAGATTATCTTATGCCCACCAAGGCTGCATTTATTTGATAAAAATACAGTAAAAGGAGTAATATTGTGAAATATTATTATAAATTAAAACAAACTTTTTCCATTTTAATACATTTTATTTCTGTGATGGCTAATCAGAAATCATTCTAAAATGCTGATTTGATGCTCAATTAACATTTCTTATTATTAGCAATGTTAAAAACAATTGTGCTGCTCAGGTAATTTTTATTACGGGGGGAAAATCCTGTGATACATATTTTTTTTCCAGATTCCTTTGAATAGAAAATTCAAACAAAGCATTTTGTATGAAACATATTTGTTTGTAATATTTTAAATGTCTTTACTTTCACTTTTAATCGATTTAATTAATCATTTGTGAATAAATGAATTAATAAATAAATGATCTATTAAATTATAGGAATAGTGTAGTTTTTTTAATTACAATTTTTTTTAAATTCTGCTTTAAAGCATCAACACTACAGTCATACACATTCATATGGATGTCTATTATTATAGGTGAGTGACATATTTCCACATCCACATTGAGGAGACATTCTATAAGGACATCTCAGGCTTCTCCCATCATGCTCTGCTCTTTATAAATAGCCTTTTGGTACACGATGTGCTAATAGAGTTCAGAAGGAAGAGTTTCCCCAGCACTTGAAGGCTATCCCGAGGCTAGAGCCTCATGCCCTCATGGGATGAGGTTGAATTGAATCAAATGCAATGTAGTGCTTGATGCTTTAGTGTTGCGTTGCAGCCGGACTGGCCAGCTTTGCTCTAATACGTCTTAACTTTGTCAGGTATCATTGGATGAGCCGTTTACCTTAATCAGATTAGGAAGCGTCTGAGCATGGATGTTTATCCCCACACAGCTCATGCCACCGGCCAATTAGAAGCTGCTTGGCATCTCCTACAGGATCATATTTTACCAAGGAAGAGCCACCAATGCTGTGGTCCTTGTGCAATGTGGTCTTGTCACCTTATATTAGATAGTAGGGCTGGGTTTTGACACAAGTTTCACGATTCGATTCGATCCTCATTCACAAGCTTGCGATTTGATTCGATTACCGATTCGATTCAATATCGATTATTTTGGATATATATCAGGTACAGTACATGCCAAATTTTCTCAAGGAAAAAAAAAATCAACTAATGCTGTAAAAATATACATGAGAGTCAGTTGGTAATACATTACTATAATATTGAAGGTTAAAATTGACTGATTTATTAAATTACACGTAATGAAGTTGTTTAAATAAAAAGTTACAATTAATAATAAATTTCTATTCGAATTCGTTTTTTTTTTTTTTTTTTTTAATATAAGCATTTAAATGGTGGCTGTAATAAAACTTGAGGGATTGATTCAAACTAAATTAAAGCATTGAAGAACAGTAAAAAGTATAATGTATATGTTATATGGTGCATATATTTAGCAAAATGCCACTCTCTGCAGTTTATTTCTCTATCTGGCTAATGCTTTCTTATCGTTAGACGACTATGTTTTTCTGACGGTAAACTGTGACGTTACGTGGCATTGTTTACAAGACGTTATATTGATGTCTTTGCGCAGCTGAAACACTGATTGAGCGATTACATGAGACAGGATACAGATTGTAAAGTTGTACTCTTTCTTTTAACTTACCTTAGGATGTTTAGTCATGTTTATTTTGTGCTGAAACTGGTATTAATGTGGAAGAGATGATCATTTCACTGTTGAACTGAGGCGCTACAGTGATCTGTCACGCCACATTAAACCGTGCCAAAACGGCATTTATTGTTTGAATACAGACTTTGTTTCATATTAAAAGTACCAAAGCACAATGCTTATTGCGATTTATTGGGGGTGGTTTTTTTTTTTTTTTTTTTTGCATTCAACTGTTCGTCCATTAACTGAAACAGGCTAGACTAATCGATTCTTGGATTTAAGAATCGATATCGTTCCGTAAAAATGAGAATCGATTAAAATCAATATTTTTTTTACCCAGCCCTATTAGATGTATTATTTTTGTTTTACTTTTTAATCTGACAGTTTAGACATTGGCACAATTAGTTCTCAGTGTTAGTTCTTGTAGAAATATTTAAAAATTTGCTCTATAACAGAAAGATCTTGGATGCTTGGAGAAGGTGTTGAGTCTGGTGAAATTTCAGGAGTTTGAGGTGTATGTGACAAATGGTCCATTTTAAAGATCAGGCCCTCTGTCAAAATCCTCAAAGGTCTTTAGTTCTCTTTTAAAGACTTATTCCTCCTTGTAATTGGTAAGACCTTCTCAAAAGACTTCATCACTGAAGGCTCAGTGGATTTGTGGATTCCGGAAGGCTGCATGGAGTTGTTGAAAGGAAGCTGAGGAGATGAAATACTCATGGCGGTCCGGCCAGCCAGAAGCCATCAGGGTCTGATAGAGTGGGTGGGCTTCTCTTCCGCTTGTGTAATGATACCCACTGGCACCCTCCTGAGTTCTTCATTTGATGGCGCTGAGTGTGTATTTATGTGTTGGTATATGTTATGTTAGTGTGAATGTGTGAATTACTATGTTTCCCTCAGCCTTTCAGTATTTAGCACCTCCTCCATAGACTTCGAGAGTAGCAGTAATAAATTTGTGTTTCAGCATATGTTTGTGCTCGCTGTGTTATTTATGCAGCAGATCTCTTGTGTGTTGTTTGAGCTTTGTTTTTGGTTTGTTTTGGACTGAATGTTCGTTGACATTCCAGCAATAGTATAGAGAAGGCATTCAGTGGCAGAAATAATACTGTATTTTCATTAACATTTATTTTTCTACCACAAAGGTATTCAGTAATATATTAATCTGTTTTATTTAATTTATTAAATCATTTTTTGTTTTTGTTTTTATATTTTATGTAAATAAGATAAATGTAATTTTTTGGATCTTTTTTTTGTATTGGACGACTAATAGCCGGAAATAATGCTATAATGTAACTATTACATTTTTGTTTTTTTAAGGATTTTTGAGGAATAGCAAACTATTTTTCTTCCTCATTTTAATTTTAACAGAAAATCTTTATTGTGCATCACTATTTTGCTAAAAAAAAGTAAGTTTTCATTTAATTACATTTTTAAATATTAATAAAGTTATGTTTTAGTCTAAATAAATAAAGACAATTAAGAGACAGAAACACAGAATAAAATAATGGGAAAAAATGTTTTATAGTTCTATATGATTGTTAACATTTTAATGAAGTATTAAATTGTTAAAATGTTATAAATTTCAATTAATTAAATATGCTTTTTGATTAAAAAAATTTAAATGGATCCAGAAAAATTCAAACTTTTTAATTTGGGAAAAAATAAAACTGATTATATAGGGCTCTAAAAATATATTTTTTGTTAACATTTTTATAAAATGTATATATTTCACGATTTCAATTAAATCGACATGCTTTTCGAAAAAAATTAATTTGGAAAAAAGAAACGCATTCTGTAAAAAAAAAAAAAAAAGGTCTTAAATTTTCATTTATATTCCTATATTTGTTGACTTATTCAAGACCATTATAACAATACGACCTTCAATTATAATTACATTACACTATATGTTACACTGTTCTCACAGTAACAGAAACAGCCATTTCCTCCAGCTGAGAGAGTCTCAGTATCAGGCATACCGACATTTGCTCTGTGGGCAGTCAGAGGTCCCCTGGGCTCAGAGCACTTCTCTCTGTGAATGTGTCTTAAACTGGGTATAATGGCTCAAGATCACTCCATTTGCTGAGGGTTAATGGTGGCTTGGAACAGAAGATTGTCAAAAGCGAACAACATTGAAGCAGACTGGGACATGACCAAAAATGCTGTGATGATGTTGACATCGTTTCAAGCACAGCTGCCTTTTGAATCAGATCATTTTAAACTGGCGGATCTGTGGTGAATGGATAAAGTGCTCACAGACACAGAGCCTCCTACACTCAAGCGTCAATATTATTATAGCTCATACTTCTAAAGTTAGAGCTTTGAACTTTGCCGCATGATCCTTCCCACACATTTGTGCTACAGATGGGAATGATACCTCAGACGATGCAGATTGTTGAGAAGAGGTGTGCTATTGTATTATTTTTCTAACTGATCGTTTTTTCTTGTGCTTGGTGATGAAATGGGGAAAAAAAATTCTATAGACATTAGGGCTGGGCGATATATCAAAAAATTGACATCTCGATATTGTCAATTTTTACGATATTCGATATCGGTTGCATCGTTTGCATTTGCTTGCGAATAATAAAAAACATGATTTTCTTTTGCCCCCATTAAAAAAACAACAAAAACAATTTAGATAGACTGGCTATTGTTACAAAGTAAATACAAAATGTTTTGTGCAAATTTAAGCAGTTAAAAAAAATCTAGACCAAGTGATCACTTACTGCTTTTTATTAAATGAAAACATGTATATGTAACTGAAGTAGTGCAAAACAAGTAGAGAAAGTGCATTCTGTCAACTTTTTTAGTGTATGCAATTCACAATTTACATTGTGTAACTGGGAGAAATAATTAAACTAATAATGAATTATATATATTTTTTTTTTACAAGTTTTAGCTAAGAACACATGTCTGTCAACTGTCCCTGAGAAGCTCTGTGGCATGAAACTGTTCCCACTGGCACTAAAACCCTCTCAGATGGGGAGCTAGTTGCTGGAACACATAGGTATTTCTTAGCTAATTTTGCAAATTTGGGGAAATGTGCCTCATGGATGCTCCACCACCATGAGCACAAATCAATAGAATGTGGACACATACATGGTGTGTTTTTACCTCATCTAGTGTACTTTCCTATAGGCTTTTTTTTTTATAAATTTATAAATATATATATATATATAATATATATATATAATAATATATTAAATATTAATACAAAGACTTATGCACTCTCTCTTATAATATGAAAACTGGTAACACCAATGCAAATATTTTAACAGTGAAATTCCTGAATAGCCTATGTTTCTCTATTCAAAAAAACAGCGGTTGAGTAAGTGCATTTACTCAGCGATCACAATCGCAACAATACAGTGAGATCTCGTGACAGAACACAGACCGGCTGAATGATGATTTTATTTAGATCGCTAAACTCCAGCTTGTTTCGCTGTTTTCAGATCATCGTCGGCAGCGCTTCCGCAATGAAGCGCGAGCGCGTGTGAATGGTTGCCAGACTGCTTAAAATAAGCAAAACACCGGGCAGAAAATGCATCCTTGTAAAAGCGAAGCTCTGATTTGGGGATTTGAACTCTTGATATCTGGCAACCGCACTCATGAACTCCCGTAGTAGATGCATGTAGAATCCAGTCAACGAACATTTTCGTCATAGTTTTTCGTTAACGAAATTCAGTCCTCCATTTTGCGAGTGTAAAAAAAAAAAGACCCTCCCCCACCCTCACGTCTCTTGCGCGGTAATACTCAGGGGACCGAAATAGTTGAGGTTCGGCGCTTTTTTTTGGGAGTATGCTTGAATTTGAAATCTTAGATATTCAATAATATTTTCAAATTTTACATAGTCGTCAAAATTATTGCGATATTATTGCTAATATTCGATATATCGCCCAGCCCTAATAGATATACATTGCTGAAGAGACCCAATTCATTTTTAGAGACCAGAACCACCTTTTTTTCTTCAACTCTGAAGTAAGCCTATGGGCGAGACGTCCGTAACATTACCCGTATAGTTAAATAATGAGGAGAATAACAATGTGCAGTAAACGTTAAAACTGTTTGCATTACAAACCAGTTTGTTCATAATTAAGATAATACATTAAATAATATGGTAAGACACACAAATTTTCAATGTCAAGCAGCAAAACGAACTGTTTTGTACAGCTAAAAAAATAGCTGGACGCGGATGAGACCAGAAGCTAGACCCATAGAATTTACAAAATGCCGCGCCCATTTTTACGGCAAGAAAAAGGTGCACAGACACAGACATTTGGCTTCTTTTTATTTGGTTTCCGTTAAGGCTGGTCTGCACAATTCCATTATCAACCACTAGACAACTTGTTGAACAACCCTCTCAGAAACCTTAGCAACCGCATAGCAATGCCCTGGCAACCATCCACAACACAAGCAACGGGTTTTGTAAGGTCAAAACTACTCACATTTTATTCTTTTGCTCATAACCAATAAACAACCACCCAGAGCACCCTAGCAACCACATAACAACAAGCAATTTAAAAAACACTAACTATTTATACCAGAAGCAACGCCTAGCAGCAATCCTAAACCCAAAAATCACATGCGTCAGTTTTGTATGGTCCAATCCACTAACATTTTTCTTAAATTTTTTGATCCAGACATAACAACCACCAAGCACTGCTTTATCTTTGCTCATAACCAATAAACAACCACCCAGAGCACCCTAGCAACCACATAGCAAAAAGCTTTAAAACACTAATTTTTACCATAGCAACGCCTTAGCAGCAATCCAGAACCCAATAGCAACATGGCGGCAGGTTTTGTATGGTCAATCCCACTAACATTTTCTTTTTTTTGATCCAGACTAGTAAACAACCACCCAAGCACTGCATAGCAACATGCTAAAACACTCAGAACACCTTAGAAACTGCATAGCAACACCCTGGCAACAATCCACAATACTCTAGAATTGTGGCGGCAGGTTTTGTATAGTCTAGCTCACTCACATTTTCTCCTTTAGATCTGGACCAGTAAGCAACCACCAGAACACCTTAGAAACTGCTTATGAGTAGGCCTGTTGCAATAATCAATATATTGACTTATCGCACAATATATGTACATGACCTCAATCATTTTTGGTGACGCAATATATCGCAATATATATGTCACTGTGTTTTTTACATTCCACTTGCACATGTCTTTTGCAGCTTCTCGTACATAACGTGTGTAGTCATTAAGGTCCTAGTTCAAATTTTAAAATGGCTTCTCAAAGTTTAAACAATCTGCAGATATGGCCTTGTCTAGGGATTTGTGCCTTTGTGCATCTGGACATCTGACTGCTGAGTAGTGATTGTGTTTTTGTGCACCCTTAATTTACAGCGAAAAGTCTGTAGATGGAAAAATATCCATAAAAGTTCTTTGTGCATTTTTCTTTTTTTCTACTTGTTACTTTGCACTTTTTGTTATAAAATGTTTATTTACTATTTATTCAGTTTTTTTTTTTTTAAGGTATCTAATATTTTGATATTTATTTCCATGATCTAAATATTCTTAAAAATTAAAAGTTTGTTGTCATTTGGAGGTGTGTAGGCCTTCTTGCATTATTATGCTATTACTTTATGATTATATATTCTGTAGCATAAAATGGCTTTTAAAATGACAATAATATCGCTTATCGCAATTATTTCTGAGGCAATATATCGCACAACAAAAAGTTGTTATCGTGACAGGCCTACTTATGTGCACCCCACAAACAATTTAGTAACTGCATAGCAACACCCTAGAAATGTGTTGGGAGGGTTTATTCGGTCACATTTTCTTCTTTTGATTTGGGTCAATAAGAAACTTCTCAGAACCCCTTAGAAATCACATAGCCACGCTCTGTCAGCCCAAATCCGATTTTTGTGCAAATCTGATTGAAATCCAATCATATTTAGATAGTCTGAACATCAACAAACTACATGGAATCCGATTTGTGCAAATCCGTTTCGAGCTACATTCATATATGGTTTTGAATCCTATTCAAATCGCATTCCTGGAAATCAGTTTCAGTCTGATCGGATTTAGCGTAGCTTTTTTACATTCTCACACCACGGAAAATGTAAACACCACAGAAATTGTTTGTAGAAAACATGCTGAAAGTCTTTGCAGAAACAAGCTTGTGTTGTTGCGAAGTGCCAGTCAAGCAGGAAAAGACCATATACTGCTATTATACGCACCTCTTTCAGTTTTGAAATCAGCGGAGATGGCAGCTCGGAATAAAGTCACGTTCAGCTTCCTGCGTTTCCACCGGTGCCTCATCAAACATATAATACACTTGACGCAACTGGTTTCATGTCATAAGACAACATCTGTTTTGCAAACTGTATTGCTGTCGTTGTTTTTAGCATAGGCATAACAACGCAGTGGCATTGCCATAGAAACCAACGCACATTCCGTAAAACGAAAGAGTGCTTCTGGACACACAAATCTGTTATGAACTGTTGCGATACACTGTGTGGACAGACGGTCATCTAGATCGGATTCCTTAGCAACTGCATAGCAACACCCTGGCAACCATCCATAACACATTAGCAATGTGGCAGCAGGTTTAGTATGGTCAAATCCACTCATATTTTAGTAAGATGATGTAAAAATCGAGGATTTGGGAGGTTTTCATTGACGGAGACTTTGAAACATGAAAACATGATGGAAGGGTGGGATTGATAATGTAAAATTCAGATGACCTGCTATTAAATAACAACCTGTGCACTCCCTGCTTTGCCACGTCTCTCACTAATCTACCAATTTTTTATGTTTCTTTTTCTAAATGTAATGATTGGATTATCGTGCTCCTTAATTTCGTTTTCAGGACACATCAAAGGAGAATATTTAAAGTGTAGGTCAGTAAAACAATGCCACTCTGAATGAAATCTGAGAGAGTGTCTGAGTCTTCAAGGTGAAGGGTGAACTACATTTAACAGTGAGCTTGTCTCCTGAGAGATGTATAAAGTGGAGCAGTAGTGCTGTAGGGAAATGTTTGTGTGTGGAAACGCCATGATTACCTGCTTTCAGCAGACGGAACCACTCCACTAACCTGCATATGACCACTGACATCCTCAGAATTCAATAACAGGGACGCCGATACGACAATCTGTATTCCAGTCATGGGGAATCCACCTGTCAATCCAAGCACTTTTATTTGCATAGAAATCAGCTTACAGACATGCGTCTCTTTGTCAGACTGTCATTGTCACCAACGTGCCCTTTTTGCAACAGTCCTGAGAGACTTTGCCTGGATCAGATGCTAATGTCAGAATCAGTGCGACACAGAGACAGAGTGCAAAACATATTGTGTGCAGTAGTCCTACATCTGCTATCTTCGGTCTTTTTTCTCCCTCCCACCTCATCTGCTCTGCCTCTGCTTTTCCAAAACAACGTGGGACGTGTTGTGTAACAGGGTTGAATAGTCACATCTCTCTTATTATTTTCAGCGGCTGATTCCACCGTGCCTGTCACATCCTTCATTTCTTCAGCTGCAGTGACGTGGCCGCGGGGTCCTGAGTGGTCCTGTCAACAATGTGGTACATGGCAAACTCGCATGAGAAATGAGGTCTTTATCCACACCGATACTGTCACTACTGAGCAGTTTGGGGAAAAGATCGGATTTGCGTCATTGTTTGCTGTGGTTACAAGCAGTATATTTTCATGTTCCCACCATATATATCCATATATATATATATATACAGTATATAAAACTATATAAAATTTTTAAACATTGGAAATTAAAATAGTTTTTTTTTTTTCAAATTTTATCACAATATGTCCATGTACATGTACCTTTATGATCGTTAACTAAAACCATAAAAAAATTAATACATTTTTTTTCATTTAGTTTAAGTACTAAAATAAATACAACTAAATAAACGTATTAGACATATTAAAAAAACCATAAACATGACAAAAACATCACAAAATGGACAAACTTTCTCTAAAATAAATGAAAATAAAGTATAAAAGAAATCGAATTAAAATATTAACAAGACCTATTCATTTTAAAATGAAATGACCGTTGTGCAAAAAAGGGTCGTTTTTATAAGCAAAATAAATGAATTTAAAGTCCTTTCTAGGGATGCACAATATCCAGTATCCTTACTATTTTTATCATATATTTTTTTATTTGACATATTCATATAACCTTGAATATATTTTTAATTATGCAGGCAAGCTCATTTATTCTGCTATTTTTATTTCGATTGCCAGGATGTCCTTTAATGCTCAGTTCAATTTAGACGTAAAACCAACTTATTTACTAAGTACTTTAAATGTAATATTTATTGAATATCACTTTCTCATACTGTACATTAGGTATGCCCATCGTATCGTCCTGAATACGATCTCCTGTTACTCGTTAAAATGCCCCGGTACTAAACGCCGACATCACCACACAGCATGTGATTAAATTTCCTGTATTCATACAAGAAACACCCCAACAGACGCAGAATGAGTTAGTAGAGATTACAGATGTCTCGATTACAAAGTATATGAGGCACTGAATATAAAACATTCATTATTACTGCTTTTATAGCTGTATGTGTGCGCGAGCTGATAAACAAAGCACGTTGAGTTGATTGAGCGCGCGGCGGGGCAGATGCGCGAGCTTGTCGAGTGAATATATCTTTCTCACAGACATCACTGAAAGTTTGTAGTTCGGTCGGATACATAAAAAAAAGTAAAACAATGCACAAGTTACTGTAGGGATGGAGGATAGAGTGCACGCAGTTCTTTTGTGTGATCTTTGATGTTCGCTCACTTAGCACGCATCTTTTGGATTAAAACTAAATCGTAAAAAAAAGACCATTTTTAGGGGCGTTCACTATAAACGTCATTTATTTTTAAAACACCTTTCATACCCTCTTTCTGAGAAAGTGAATCTCGCACCTTTGTGAATGCACTAGCTTTACTGTACTGTCCCGCCATTCGCTCAGTACAATCCTCGTTGCGCTGTTTTCTTGCTTCATGATTGTTTCTGCTTATATGAGTTGGCTTGGAAAATAAAATCCGCTGCACGTTTCGATGAAAAACAAAAAAAATCTGTAAATACATTTTATGGCAAATTACGTGTGAAAATACCTAAGGATTATTCCGGTGCAAACCAAAAATATGGGCTTGCAGTAGACGCATGGGAAGCTCATGTTTACTATAATGGTGGTGAAATAGTTAGCTAATGGGTGTAGGAGACCCATACATAGTGGTCTACATTTAAGTACATTAGCAAGCATACGGTCCAAAGCAATAAGTCAATATCATTCTTGTGACTCCAGTACTTACAGTCTAATCCGTTTTGCATCCATCTCAATTCTTTCACTACAGTGGACTACCGGTAAAATTGGACCAAAAATTATTCAGACTGAGTCTGGGAAAATATGGAAGTCAGGTTTGTATGAACCTGTTTGACAGCAGGCCCAGAGACTATATGCTGTCCAGTAAGGCTAAGGGTCACCCAACCAGTATTGAAGTTGTTGGTATATATTTACAGCTGTAGAATAATTTTTTTGGCTTAGTGGAATCCATTACATACCTCTATCGAAGTTATCTGACATTATCAAGCTGAATTTGTTCTGACACAGTTTAACTCTGAGTTATTGTTATATTTTATTACCATTTTCTATACTATAACTATAACTATAGCAAATAAACATGTGATAATGTGAGAAATGTTGAAGGTGTCTGAATACATTTTGGTTTGACTGTATCTATTTGATAAATTAAGTTAACCAACTAACATTATACATTCTCTTTTGTTTTCTGTACCCAATATTTAAAAAATTTAGAAATGCAATTAAAATATTGGTATCGGTACTCTTTATAGGCAAGTACCAAAAATAAAAGTATTGGTATCGGGCGATCACTATAAATGTGCCATGTTTGATAGGGTTCTTGTCTGTCTCCTTCTGAAAATAAGCCACTTTGCTAAAGTAGGGCTGGACGATATGGCCAAAATTTATATCACGATATATTTCGGTCATACGATATAATTCCGATATCGATATGAACACTATTAAAAAGCCTCATAAAAACGGCCAAGAACGGCCACAGCAGATGTCTGTACCTACAAACTTATGATAAATGTATTTGCTAACTCTATGAAACCTACTCCTTTAAAACTATATAATATTTTAGGAAAAATATGACGCAAATAAATAAATGTTCACCTTTTATTGGTATTTAGTCTTCATACAAACAAGAAATGTGAAATCACTGTCAAATAAATCTCAGACTCTCATTATTAATATTAATATTAATATTTTTTACTTCAAGCTATAGGCGAACATACCAGTCAAAAGTTTTTGAACAGTAAGAATTCTCTTCTGCTCACCCCACTCCTGTATTTATTTGATCCAAAATTCAGCAAAAACAGTAACATTTTGAAATAATTTACTATTTTAAATAACTGCTTTCTATTTGAAAATATAATTTATTCCTGTGATTTCAAAGCTATTATTTTTAGCATCATTACTCCAGTCACCTGATCTTTCAGAAATCATTCTAATATTCTGATTTGCTGCTCAAAAAACATTTATTATTATGATGTTGAAAACAGCGGAGTAGATTTTTTTCATGTTTCTTTGATGAATAGAAAGTTCAAGACAGCATTTATCTGATATAGAAATATTTTGTAACATTATAAATTCCTTTATCATCACTTTTGATCAATTTAAAACATCCTTGCTAAATGAAAATAATAATTTCTATAATATAAATTTTAAAAAGAGCTTTTGAATGGTATAGTGTATAATTTTACAAAAGCTTTTTATTTCAGATAAATGCTGATCTTTGGATCTTTCTATTCATCAAAGAATCCTGAAAAAATGTACTCAACTGTTTTAAATATTGATAATCAGCATATTAGAATGATTGCTGAAGATCATGTGACACTGAAGACTGGAGTAGGCCTAATGATGCTGAAAATTCAGCTTTGTTATCACAGGAATAAATTACATTTAAATATATTCAAATAGAAATCAGTTATTTTAAATAGTAAATATTTCACAATGTTACTGTTTTTACAGTATTTTTGATCCAATAAATACAGCCTTGGTGAGCAGAAATAATTCTTTTAAGAAACATTTCAAAATCTTACTGTTCAAAAACTTTTGACTGGTATTGTAGGCTGATTATTCTTATAGATTGAAACGTGCATTAACCAGGATAACGAGTATGAAACATGCTCCGAGTTGCTTCAGAAAACAAAAAAATAGAGCAACAACAAAAGCATGTTGCTGGAAATGGGTTTATTATTGAAAATGCAAACTGCTTGTCTGCCAGCAGGAGGCGCTGTGAGAGCGGCAGAACTATCGGTTTCTTAATCAAAACAGCTCCGCTCATGAACGCTACTTTATCAGATAAAAATGCCATCTAAACTATTCTGAAGACAGTCGGTTCCCTTCAGAGATACATTCATATAAAACAGCCGTGCAGTGCTCAAGTTTATTCAACGAAGTCAAACGCCACAAATAAATCAATGTATGGGAAACTGGTAATGTATATCGAAATATCGGAAATGTGTTTAAAAATCATATCACCGTTATTGAAAAAAAATATATCGTGATACATATTGATATTGAATTATAGTCCAGCCCTATGCTAAAGCTGCATCTTACAGACTGTCTTTCTGTCTGCCTTATTTCTCAAACTTTATGTATAGATGACTTTGTGTTGCATACATTTGATTAGAAAAATGTACACTGAAAAAAATATACAACAGAAAAATGTAGACATTTCCATCAGTTTGTAAAATCACAACTGACACAAAACCACTTACAATGGAAGTCTGTGGGCCGATATGTTTCCCATAGACTTCCATTGTAAACATTTGTCAACATTTTTTGTTTGTTTTTAATAGTCGCATTGCTTAAAAGACAATTGGAGTGTTTAAATGTGTCTCAGCCTTATAATCAGACTTCAAATGCTAGCATTTCTCTCTTTCCTTGTCTCACTCAATGCATTGTAATGAATAGTTTCCTGACAGATCATTCTTCTTTTAGTCCTCTCACTTAGTGCTCTTGTTAAGACATTAAGGCAGTGGAGCGAAACATTGGATTGCAGTTCTGCTGTACCCAGTCTTCATATCTTTGTATTTTCAAACACACCTGGTCCAGCCTGAGGTTGAGTGTAAGGAACTCCCTGCCTCAAGGTGATGCTTTGAGTCAGCGCATCATGTGTGTGCTTGCACGCTGCAATTCTCTTTGCCCTCACAAAGCTATCAAACGTAAATGCTAGTTATCTCCAAAGCAAGACGACAAGTACTTTCATGCTAATCATTGGTCAGGCTTCAAACAAGTGCTTATTTGGCATCACAAGAGGCGGCGTTTGTTTCGTTATCAAAAACAACTAACAGACTGTTACTGATAGACTTCTGCATTCTACTCTGCACTGAAGCTGGGTCTACAGTATCATGGTAAAATAAAATATATTTGACCTGATCTTTGAATGGAATATGATAAAATGTTACGTAACCCATGTGTGCAGCAAAAAGCAATATCACGGTTTAATGGGGAGTCTCATACAAAAAGCATTAAAAGCGCATCCTGCCAAAAGCATATACTGTAACAAGCATAATTTACATAATACAGTGCCTTTTGAAGCCTCTAACTTACAAACTTACAAAAATGCGATGTTTAGCAGGCTTAAAGAATTATGAAATAAGATCTGGTCAATCGCAGGCACTTAAACTGTGTTAATTATAACTTGATAATTTTCACAACAGCAAGAAAATAAACAGAAAAAAATCTATTTAAATCAATTTGGCCACATTGTTCTGTATATGTGGGCTGTCGATTGAATGGCGTTAATTTAATTTAGTTATTGAAAATATATATTTTTAAATTATGTAAATGCATTCATGCTACCTCTGAGCTGCAGTAAATGGTGTGTATATATATCTAAATACCAAAAAAAAAAATTTAAATAAAAAATCATGGCCATTGTAGCCTAATAAATTCTATGTTGAATCAAATAAAATATTTATTTATTTGTTTTGGGGGTAATTTATCTGCCAAATGTTGATGTGCGATTAATTAAACACCACATCATTTTATTAATTCGATTAAAATTTTTAATAGCTTGACAGTCTGAATTATTATATTATTTAGATTTTTTTTATCTATATTTTGTTTTTTCCAGTTTGAGAAAAATAGTTATTTTTTGCCCCATTTTTCTTCTTTTTTAAGCATTATTGTTTCTAAATTAATAAATAAATAAATGAAAAAATCCCTCATTTAAAAATATACTTAATTCTTAAGTTTATAAAAAGTTTATAAATATTCAATTTTTACAGATGTTTTCTGCAGATGTTTTGATGTAATTTTTTCCTGTGTATTGTGCACTAAATTAACATTTGACTATGTATTAAAATATGGATTGTATTGTTTTGTGTAGTATGTGTATTTAGTATGGATTAGCAGGGGCAGACATGAAAAACGTGCTTCTACAGACAGGAATAGTTCACTAGACAATCAACAGTCGTTTATGTCTTCATCGGGCGGCTATCTTGGCTCTCTGATGTCCACTGGTTTACATCATCCTAACAGACCTGAGACCGACAACGTGAGCTGCACACTGAATATGCAAACATTTACAAACCTATGATGTAAGACATGGATCTTTACTACTCATCTGGCTGATTAGGTAAGGAACTAGCCGGAAGAAAGACTTAAGCATTTGGCTTCACCACAACAACACAGATTGTTTGAGTAAAATGATACAGTGTAAAGGGGGTATGCAGTTAATCTCTTTCTCATTTTTCCTCTTTCGCATCAGCTTTCGGAACAAAACCGCAAACAGATTTGTGAACTTGGTGTTAATCACCTCAATTCCCGTGTTTGCTCACAGTGAACTGTCCATCTTAATTATTAAAGCAACAACTGAGCGGGCGTTTGATTCTTAACACGGCCCTTCCCACTCTCTCTGTTTCTGTATCCCTCTCTACTTTAACCTTTCCCCCATTTCCTTCACGCCACTCTCCCCTCACAAACACACAGACCACAGCCAGTTCTGACCCCTGTAATGAAGCTGGGGGTCTGTGTTCTTTGCAAATGGGCATGTTTCCACGCTGTGGGTCAGATGGTTATTATCTCTTCCTGTCAGGAATGTAAGGAATTTCCTGTGCGTTCCTCTTCAGGCTGTGAGAGCAAAGAGACTGTGCCCACCCATGTGACCGCTCGGCATCGGATTACCTCACTTGCGGACTGTGGGAATGGTCTGTACATGATGAAAACAAAGCTTTCATTTGCTAACCTGGAAACTGCAGACAGGGAGAAGGGAATTGCTAGAATTGGTCTTTGCAGCTCTTGTGTTGTGTTTCGAGATTTCCCTTTGCATTTATGTTTTTGTGCACTGTGATTTCCAAAAAAGACAGCTGTCAATCAATCGTCAAGGTTTTTGGAACGCCAGGCCCTTGTAGACTTGGTTTTCTGTCATTTGTTGTCTGCAGGATTCTGAGTTGTTGTCTCCACACTCTTGTCTCCTTTGGTATCTGTACACGATCTAGAGCTGCACGATTTGGGGGAAAAAATGTTTTGTTTTGTTTTTTCCCCTGAGAAACACTGTGAATTATTTTTTTTTTTTTTTAAGGCTCCTGGTTTGGTGCTAAACTTTGGTGTGATGTATCAAAATTGACTTTTTTAATAATAATAATAAAATTATTATTTTATTAGAACAGATAAAATATCGAAATACGATTATTACTACCCCAAAGGAGACTTTCTTTAATTGTCTTCACTAACACTGTTCGAGTAAGATGATACAGTGTAAAGTAGGGGTCGGCCGATATTTTATATGGTCCGATATGGATTTTACTGGTACCGATAGCTAGGTTGGACCACACTGGCCGATACCGATTAATCAACCGATAGTTTTTCAAATGGATACTGAACGTAAAATAAATAGTGCATTTATATATATAAAAAAGTACTGAACCATACTTTGTAAATGAATACAAATATGAATATTAATTATTGATCATTAAAGTTAGTTCATAGTTCATTAATGTTAACTAAAGCAACTTCAAAATAAAAAATTACCATAAATGTTGAAATTAACACCCTCTAACAAGGAACAATACTTCTGTTCTACAGCTTTTATCAATCTTAGTTAATGTTACAAATGGACTCTTATTGTAAAGTGTTACCATTTCATATCAACAGTCATGCTAAGGTCATAGTATTGAAATTACATACATATGGATATTGTATACTCTCACAGATTAACTGCTTCTATTCTAGAACACTTGATGATTATCTAAACAAAATATGTTAGTCACACACAGTGCACAGAAAACAATATAAATACTGTTCAGTTTCTTGCACAGACCGATCGTTTTGTGTCTTTACACATCAATGTATCGTCACGAGCTGCAGGGTTTAATTTGGATTTGTCTGTTTTTTGTTTTTTTGACTCCCAAAGCCGTGATTCCCATCCACTTACACTATAAGACTGATAGACTGCAACGGTTTGAGTTCAAAATCTTCGCTTGTGTTCTACTGAAGGAACAAAGTCACCTACATCTTGGATGCCCTGTGGGTAAGCAGATGAACATCAAATTTTCGTTTTTGGGTGAACTATCCCTTTAATGTTTTCACTTTGAAGCATTAAACTATCAAGTTTTATTCTGCCAAAAAACAAACAAACCAACAACTCAAGAAGATTTTCTCTTTTGTTGACAACAGGCAGTTAATAAGCGTTTCTCATTACAAGTTTGGGAAGATGGTTGGCACATGTTGTGTTCCCAAACGTTATAAATGATCCAAACTCGCATGCAGAGGTTGTGAACCAGATGCTCTGAGCTGCTGAAAACTTTTAGTTTGAAAAAAAAACACACTGCTACGCTTCACTCTGAAGTATGCAGCTCATGTATTTAATCAAATTGCAGTTTTTGTAATTTGATAATCACGCTAAGCCTTAGCACAATTTCAGTTTTATGTTGATTAATCTTGCTGCCCTAATCTCTACTTTGTTAGACAAATGCTTGCATTCATGAATACAGACATCTGTTAACTACAGTTTGTGGAGTTAGGTTGAATTTAAATAGAATAACCAACACTTCTTCACACTGTAGCAGGGATGGCACCGCCATGCAAACTGACTCCAGCCACATTCCTGTGGTCAGCCAGAGAATGTTTTTAGATGGGTATGTTTGTATGTGTGCGTGTGGAGAAAACCCTGTTTGTTTTGGATGGATGGTTGTTCGGGGGGCTGGTACAGGCTTCATTACAGTGGCCCACCTCCTGTTTGCCCCCCTCTTTCTATCTCTCCCTCTGGCGTCCTTCCCACCTGCATGTTATTAGACTGCCGTGCAGGGCAGACGATCAAGGCTGGAAAATACCAACGGCCTCAAAATGGAGGCCCGGGAGGGAGGGATCGCACAGGAATGGTGTTTTGGGAATGTGAGCACAGAGGTTGGATCGTACCGTGTGTTATGACAGACTGTGTATCCTCGGTTGACTTAGTTACTCATTATAATAAGCCTGAGAACTTTGGACAACAGTACAATTATGTTTTAAAATACTCTATTAAATCACCCTCTGACTAGCGTTTCTGTGTGGAAGGTCGTTCGGTTCGTTTACATCTCATTATGCCTCAGAGCCCAGCTTGTCAACTGACAGGTAATTCTAGTTAGAAAATCAGAGGGTCTAATGCCTCTGTCTCTATCTTTGGAGTGTCTTTGGAGATGCCCCTCAAATTAGTTTCACACAAGTACATTACAGTGTGTTTAAAGACACTTACTGCTTGTGTGACTGTTTTTTTTATAAATTTGGGGTGGGGGGCATTGGAGTTAGGGGGTGTAACGTTGCCGGTTACATTACAGTACATAAAATTTCACTTACCACATAAACAGAGTAAGGAGAGATGAGTGAGGATGATGGTGAATGGTTTGCAGATCCTCAGCACCACTGACAAACATCTAATCTTGTAAAATGTGTGGTAAGTACTGCTGCTCCATAGTATAAACAGAGTACGTGTGATCGCAAATCTTGAAAGTGAAACTAAAAAGCGAATCAAAAGTGCATTCAAAAGCACAGTTTCAATGCCAGGTATAATTGCGGCTCCCTGATGCCCGAAATACAGTGGTGTGAAAAAGTGTTGGCCCCCTTCCTGATTTCTTATTTTTTTGCATGTTTGTCACACTTTAATGTTTCAGATCATCAAACAAATTTAAATATTACACAAAGATAATGCAAGTAAATACAAAATGCAGTTTTTAAATGATTGTTTATTTTATTAAGGGAAAAAAGCTGTAAAAACCTACGTGAAAAATTAATTGCCCCCTCCTTAAATCATGAAAGAACTGCAATTAACCACGTTATTTTAGAAAGCTGAGTTAAATTTCTCTAGCCACACCCAGGCCTGATTGCTGACAGACCTGTTGAATCAAGAAATCAGTTAAATAGAAGCTGTCTGACAAAGTGTAGCATGCTTAAAGAGCAACACATCTAAAGAAATTCAAGAACAGATGAGAATCAAAACAGTTGACATGTATCAGTCTGGAAAGGATTATAAAGCCATTTCTAAGGCTTTGGGACTCCAGCTAACCACGGTCAGAGCCATTATCCACAAATTGAGAAAACTGGGAACAGTGGTGAACCTTCCCAGGAGTTACCAGCCAACCAAAATTAATCCAAGAGCACAACGACAACTCATCCAAGAGGTCATAAAAGAACCCAGACCAACATCTAAAGAACTGCAGGCCTCACTTGCCTCAGTTAAGTTCAGTGTTCATGATTCAACAATAAGACTCTTTCTGGGCAAAAACGGCATCCATGGGAGGGCTCCAAGGCAAAGCCACTGCTGACCAAAAAGAACACAAAGGCTCGTCTCTCATTTGCCAAAAAATATCTTGATTATCCCCAAGACTTTTGGGCAAATATTCTGTGGACTGATGAGACAAAAGTTGAACTTTTTGGAAGGTGTGTGTCCCGTTACATCTGGCGTAAAACCAACACGGCATTTCATAAAAAGAACATCATACCAAAAGTCAAACATGGTGGTGGTAGTGTGAATATCTGGGGCTGTTTTGCAGCTTCAGGAACTGGACAACTTGCCATAATTGACGGAAAAATGAATTCTGCACTCTATCAGAAAACCCTGAAGAAAAATGTCCGGCCATCAGTTTGTGACCTAAAGCTCAAGCGCACTTGGTTTATGCAGCAAGACAATGATCCCAAACACACCAGCAAGTCACAATGGCTCAAGAAAAACAAAATTAAGGTTTGGAGTGGCCAAATCAAAGTCCGGACTTAACCGATTTAGATTTGCTAAACAGTTCAGTCATGCTCTAAAACCCTCCACTGTGCTGAGTTAAATTTCAATTCTGCAAAGAAGAGTGGGCCAATATTCCTCCACAGCGATATGAAAGACATTTTGCCAGTTATCGCAAACACTTGATTGCAGTTGTTGCTGCAAAGCGTGGCACAACCAGTTATTAGATTTAGGGGACAATTACTTTTTCACGTAGGGCCAGGCAGGTTTGGACAGCTTTTTTCCCTTAATAAATGAATCATCATTTAAAAACTGCATTTTTGTATTTATTTGCATTATCTTTGTGTAATATAAAAAAATGCTGATGATCTGAATCTTTTAAGTGTGACAAATATGCACAAAATTAAAGAAACAGGAAGGGGGCTAACACTTTTTCACACCACTATATATATGTAGTATGGGTTCCGTATACATGCAATTTTCTTTCCGAACCCTAGTTCAATTCCAACAATATCTCAAATTTTGCTGGCCAGAATAATACAATACAATAGATTTGCCAAGTCTACAATATTGTCAGTGATTTCTCATCAAATTAACAAGAAAAATATCCGAACTAATTCAATTTTATAATAATCATTTAAATTTTCTATACTCTTAATGTGTGCAAATTTTCTATACTCTTAATGTGTGCAGTCGACTCATACAGTACTTAAGAGAAATATAAATAAATGAGACAGTTGTGTAAATTGTTTTACACAATTTATTTTAATTGAATTGAATTTATTAAATTTAAACTATTTTTGTGTATTCTTTGTGTCTAGTAGTCAACATTCTACACTCGTGGCATTTTCGTTGTGTTTATTTATTTATGATATTTAAAATGTTAGTTAATGTTTCTTTTAAAACAGTCATACTTTTGTTTTACATTAGGTTTTTTCTATCTTTTAAGACTTATATATGTGAATGTCCTGTTATGATTAGATTGTCCCCAGTATGTTGAATATTCTACACCTATTGATAAAAGACATTTGCTTTGGGACTATTTATTTTAAAAATATTTTTTTTTCCAGAATATCTTGCCTCACTTTTAATGCAGTCACTTGTGAAAATAGTAGCAAGTGACATGTTGTACTCCTACAGGTGGTTAATAATGGTTCTAGCCAAAGCTTGTTGTTTGGGGATCATCATAAGGACTGAAGTACTTGGGCTGGACTGAGTTATTGTCAACATCATCAAGCTTTACTGGGCCACAGGAAGCGGATTTCCTCATGGTTTGATGTGACCTTATGTGTTTTCCAATAGCAGTAATCAGACAGATGCTGTAATCTATTATCCTAATGCTGCTTCCATTATGAGATTGAGACCCGCTTGGCTCACGGGTTTTATTTTTATTTAACCTTTATGTAAAGAGGTTAGACATGCTGAGATTTAAAAGCTTTTGGACAAGAGATACTGTACCTGGCCAAGACCATCAACGGCACAAAAAGTTTTAGAGAAACGCAAACCTCACATAATTAGATAAAATACAAATTCAAGTGAACTAATTTAGCTTACACTCAAATGTATAAGGGTCATAAGGGTCATTTTTTTTAAAAATTGAGATTTATAATTTCTCTGATTTGGCCGAGGTACAACTATTTGAAAATCTGGGGAATATGGGGTGCAAAAATACTTGAATAAACATTGCCTTTAAAGTTGTCCAAATGAAGTGCTTAGCAATGCATATTACTAATGATAATAAATTTTTGATATATTTGCGGTAGGAAATGAACAAAATATCTTCATGGAACATGATCTTTACTTAATATCCTAATGATTTTTGACATAAAAGAAAAATCGATCATTTTGACCCATACAATGTATTTTTGACTATACCCGTGATACTTATGACTGGTTTTGTGGTCCAGGGTCACATTTTATAATTATAAAATTTGATAAATAGGGAGAAAGTCTATTTAATATGTCTTGACATCTATGGAGGACCAAAACCTGCAGAAATAATAATAATAATAAAATCTAGATAGATAGAAAAATAAAATGACAGGAAAATAAATAAAGGAATAAATGACTTGATAAAAACAAATATAGTTAATTTGTAATAAAATTTAACCCTGAATTAATTTTTTTATTACTTTTTCCTTTATGTATTATATTATTTATGTATTTATTTTTGCATTTATTTTAATTTAATTTATTTATGTATGTATTTATTATTTTTTTATTCCCATGTGTATTTATTTCCAGATTTATTTATTCATTTAATTATTTTTCTTTTCCGTGTGCAGCATGGAAATGAGGGAGGCGGTCCTTGCAAAGATCCAGTGAATCATTAGTTAAGAGCTCACGCAGAAGCGTCAGATCAAACCAGAGATCCGAGTTTGTGGGATCAACTGCAGAGTTGCAAGATATTTTCACAGATTCACGTTATGTCGAATTATTTTATAGCGACTGAATTCACCTACTTATCCTGACAGTTTCGTCATTAAGTTTAGTTTGATGACGCCTCTAGACACACTTGGTCGAGTTCTAAGCTTCTGTGATTCATTTTGTAAGACAGAGAAAAGATACCCAAAAGCATTAGTTGATGTTAAAACCGTTGATCACAGGTTGGAATCACGGCCCACTGCCATAAAGTTAGCTTGTTGTTGGGCGTTCAATATTCGCAAGTGTAGGGACCGTCTCTAAACTTACATACGACATGCATTAGATTTGTGATATTTTGTAAACTGTCAAATTATATCTAAATATTGCTAAATATACCTGATTCGTAGATTTTGTGACTGTAAGTCATTCTCTTCAGATGTTATTGAAGTTACAATCATGTTTACCAATGTCGTATTTAACTTTAGAGGTGGTCCCTAAACTTGCGAATATAGACGTCAGCTGCCAGTGGGCCGCGATTCCAAAAAGCATTGCGAGCCTAAGTAGACCGTAGGTTTAACTAGGTCCTTTGGTGCAACTGGTTTACGATTGCATTTAGGCTCACAATGCTTCTGAGAGTCACGATTTTCTCTGTAATTCGACATAATAATGTGAATCTGTGAAAATATCTTGCAACTCTGCAGTTGATCCCACAAACTCCAATCTCGTTTGATCTGACGCTTCTGCGTGAGCTCTCTCAACCAATGATTCACCGGAGCTCCGCAAGGACCGCCTCCCTCATTTCCATGCTGCACACGGAAAAGTAAAAATAAATAAATAAATCTGGAAATAAATATATGTGGGAATAAATAAATATAAAAATAATAAAACGCCTGAAAATACATGTTAAATAAATAAATAGATAAATAAATAAATACATAAATAAATGATAAGATAAGTAAATAAAACTGAAAAAGAATAAAAATAAATGTAAAAATAAATACAGAAAATAATACATATAGGAAAAAGGTAATAAAAATAAATTCAGGATAAAATTTTATTACAAATGAACTATATTTGTTTTTATCAAGTCATTTATTTCTTTATTTATCCTGTGATTTCCTTATTTCTGATTATTCTGCAGGTTTGGTCCTCCATAGACATCAACTGTTACATGGCTCAGGTTATAAGCGCATGAGTATAGTATTGAGTAAAATTATATGCATAATACTTTTAATACACACAAAAAAAATCCTTAATGCTTTTACAAGCTCTTCTATCTTGTGTTGATGTATTTCAAATAAACAGGAATAATACATTTTATTTTCTTTTTTCTTTTTTTCTTTTATAAATATGTCTTTCACCGAATCATGCCTATAAATATCTCAATAAATATATTTTTGTCTTTTATAATAAGCGTACTGTATACACCGGAGACTCTGTTCCCCTTTCGGGCTCTGTCTTTACATTTATTTTGAAAGATGAAGCTCGCGATTATGGTAAGGGTATTGAAAATAAGTGGTTTTGAAATTTTGTCAACATATTCTGTTACACCAAATACACAAAATAATGATCTTTAAAAAAGCATCATATGACCCCTTTAACAAATATATTAACAAATAATAGGCTAAACTAGCCAGGTTTTCCTGCTAGAAGATTGTACTGCACTGTAGTAGTTCTTGATTTATTGAAAGTGTATAATTGGTTGATTGTTAGCACTTTAAGTTGCAGTAACAACAGGCATTACTGCAACAATGAGAGCACTTGGCCCTCACGACTGACCTGGATTGCATGAAACCCTATCTGTACTGTGCCACTTGAACACACAGCAGGTCACAAGATAGCAGTATGACTAGAACGACGCATCTAGACCGACTTCTCATTCATCAGTGTTTGAGCCTTTTGTTACTCAATTTAACAGAAAATACATTTTCCAAATGTTTTGCTTACCCCCCCTCTATTTTGCCAAACATCTGCTGCTGTCAAGAGCGACCTGTTCGTTCAATAACAATACCTGACCTGCATGCCTCATTAGATCACCTATGGGAGAGACAGTTTTTGTCATCCAGCCTTTCTGTTTATTACACAGCAATCAACTGGAGTGCAACCAAGTGATGTAGCTTTGCAAATATTCAGTATTTCTTTTCATAGTACGGTTTGTGTAGTTCCTGCAGTTACTGGCCAAAATATCATGCACATATGTGTACATAACCAGAATGTTATTGTGAGATGGACAGATGGATTACTTTAAAAGGAAAGCTGCTGTTTTGATCTGTTGTGAGTTTTTGTTTTTTGTTTTGTTTTGAGATCATGTAAACCTTCTGTGACTGTTCTTTTAAAATAAAGATGCCATAATATTTGTTTTTATTTTGTTGTTTTGCTTTGTTTGATTTTTTAAAAATTGTTTTTTAAACTATATTTATAATTTAATAAATTATTTGAAAAAGGCTCTTCCTTTTATTTTTTGATTGTGCAAACCCTGTGTGACTTCTTTTACTTTAAAAGGAAAGCTGTTGTTTTGATTTTTGATCTGTTGTGAGTTTTGTTTTGAGTTTTTTGTTTTTGTTTTGGGATCATGTAAACCTTCTGTGACTGTCCTTTTACAATAAAGAGGAAATAATTTTTGTTTTTTGTTGTTTTGTTTGTTTTGCTTTGTTACGTCTTTAGAATTTGTTTTGTTTTATTTGAAAAAGGTTCTTCCTTTTATTTTTGGATTGTGCAAACCTTGTGTGACTTTTTTGACTTTAAAAGGAAAGCTTCTGTTTTGATTTTTGTTGCGTGTTTTGTTTTGAGATCATGTAAACATTTGTTATGTTTTGTTTTATTTGAAAAGGGCTATTCCTTTATTCTGGGATTGTGCAAACATTGTCTGATGACTTTTACAATAAAGAGGGAATTTGTTTTGCTTTGCTTTGTTTTGTTTTGGTGGAAAAGGCTCTTCCTTTATTTTGGGACTGCACAAACCTTGGGATTATGCAGACTGTTCTTTTACAATAAAATGCACTATTTCATTTCATTTATTTTACTGTGACTCTTGACATCATGCATATTTTCATGCACAATTACACTCAATTTTAGACCCACCGTCTATCAGCTTAAACATGTCTTCCTCACATTTAGCATGTACAGTGTCTGATTTGCATTTTTTCCCAATAGAGGGCTTTTAAAGCAGGTTGTGTGACTATACTTGAGACATATTGCTGTGCACGATGACTTGCTGTTGTATTCATGGAATGCAATCACAGAACAGCAGGCGTGCAAGCGTAGGGGGCAAAGGTGACAGAGTCACCCGTGGAGACGCGTTCTGTGTACCATAATAGACAAAAGGAGCTGTTTGCACACTTTTTTGGTTATGTGAGCTGTGCACAGTAACCAATAAGCAAACTCCGACAGACTGTTGTTTTTTCACTCGTTACGACCTCCTTCGTGAATGTGCGCTGTATGTGAGGACGACGGGTTTTAAGTTACAGGGCAGGGAAGGTAAAGCCCCAGATGTTTTGAACAGTTTGTGCATTGCAGTGACCAGCGTGTGGTGTGTGTGTGTGTTTCTCTGTCACAGTCTCCCAGTCCAACAGCAGTTTAAAGAAACACAGGAACAGAAGTATCTTTAGTCCCTTCTTCTGCTGTTTCCGGGACTATAATGCGGAACCACCAGCCACCAACAACAAGACCTGCTCCCTCCCTCCACCTGCCGAGGAGAACAGCAGCCCTCCAAAGGTGAGGCCTCATTTATTTCTCTAACAACAGTTATAACGGCGTGAAAATCTTCAGCAATGGATGCATGAAATTGGAGAGTTTAAGTTACTGCATTTGAATTGCTAATGTTGTTCCAGCTCAGAATAAAGTCTGTTTATTAGCAAACTCTCGGTTTAGCTGAGGTTTTTTTCTTTTTTGCGAGCTGCGCCCGAATGCAGGCTCTGTGCGCGCTGTTCCCGTGTCCACACCGCAAAGTTTTCCTGCTGTTCCGAACTCGGTGAACCCGCCGTGATGTTTACCATCCAGTTCTAGAAATGATGGGCCCGCTTCCCCTCACACACATTCTTCAATTTCCACCCACCCACATACACACACTTTCTCTCTCTCACATTCCTGAACTGCTTCTTTAATTCCAATAAAGTATGTGTCTTGTGTGATTGATTACTTGCTGCCCAGTGTGTTCCTTCCCCTCCTTCCTTTTCTTTTTCTTTCTTTTTCTTTCTCTCTTTCTCCCATTGGCTATGTACACATAAGGGGGAATACACTTACACTTAGAATGCATTGCGCCTGCTCATTGTCTTGTTTATTTGCATGTCATCTATGCTGTTTTCGGCTAATAAAGTAATTATGCAAAACAGGTCAGCATGTTGAAAAGTAAAAAGCACAAATTAGATATTTTGAATATATTAGTAGTTTCTCCTAGGGAGCAAAATCAAATTGAGACATTTGCTCCTGATTTTCAGATTGTTCTCCTGAGAAAAAATCTCAAATTCAACTGAGACTAGCCAAGCCTGACTGCAGTCAACAGTCTGTGATTTCTCATCAAATTCTTGCAAGAAAAAATCTGAGCTAATTAATTTTAACATGCTTATTTCTGCTTTTATTTTTCCTAAGTAATTTTAGAAGAAACAACTGAGTCAAAATTGATACTTGAAGGAAACACAACCAAGAACTCGAAAACATTTGGCAACATTTGGCCAATAAAACTTTACGCTGGGATGGTACAAACAAGTCATGTACTTGATCCCTGTGTGACAGTTCTTTTACAATAAATAAAGGGACATTTTATGTTATCTTGAGTTTATATCTCACAATTCTGACGATACGAGCTTAAGTAACATTGAGTTGCGAGTATGAAGTCAGACCATATTGCAAGATATAAAATGCGACGTTCATGCCTTTTTAATCAGAATGGCAAGTTTCTATCTCGCAATTCTGACTTTAAAACGCGGGCGTAATTGGAGGATATACGGTCTGAATTGTAAGATGAACAACAATGGTGCGAATTTTGAGAACATATCGGTCTTTTTTTTCCACTCAGAATTGGACTTGCAATTGAGAGTTACTCACAATTCAGAATTGTGAGATTAAAAACTCGCAGTTACCTTTTTAATTTTTCTTGTTTTATTTTTTGTTTTGTTTTGTTTTGCACACTCATCACAAAGACTCCAGTCCATCAGTGTGTATACTGAATAAAAGCCTGTTATGTTGACATGGGCAAAGAACCAGCCATCATGGGGGAAAGCACATGGACATCCACATGACAAGCTGAATACAGCTTGCTTAACCCCTTTCTATCGGACAATTGTTTTTCACAATACGTCTTGTTTACAAAAAAGACTGCCACAATATTTTTATTAAAATTACAGAGTGCACTTTGCAGTAAATACTTGTGTTATAGAGTTTTTCAGCGCCTATTTAGTATCTGTGCTATTTTTAGTGTTTGTCACCCCCCCCCCCCCCCCCCCCCCCCCCCCCCCCTCTTTCTTGTGTTTATCTTTCTGTCTCTCGAACACATCCAAACACACACACAAACGCTGGGCAGTGTACCGTGTGAAATGACCTCACTGTCGGTGGCGAAACTTTAAGCCACAGCGCTCCACAAACACTCATGTGTGCTGCCAAAGCAGGTACAGGCAGCTATAAATGGATCTGAATCAGATCGCATCACATGTGGTTTGCCGCAAGTCCTCCGGATGCTCCTTCGTTGAATCCGCCAGCCGCGCCGTTATCAAGCCCGCCCGCCCGCCTCCGCTCACTAGCCAGCCTCCACATACTCTAGGCCGCCGCTCACTCTAGGCCTCGGCTCCGCTCACTCAAGGCGGACCAGTGTGACGTGTTTCGTTGTGAAAGCGAAACTACTTTGTTTGGCCTTCCAAAAGAGGACACGACTAGAAATCAGTTGTTAAGTTGTATTTACAACACTGTTCCAGAACAGTTTAACCCAAATATTCAGATGTGTGCAGCGCATTTTATGGAAGAATGTTCCCTGATCCTGGTAGAGTAGACTACAATGCCGGCTGTTCTGACTCACAGACTGTAAGTAAGTTTTTTTTTATATTTAAAGAATTTGCCACTGACGATTCAAACACGAGTTTTGAGCAGAGTAGAGTAGCGCTTGTAGTTTGTAATTTCTCCAATCACAAATGAGACATGGTTTTATGTTTATGCGGCGCGATGAAACGCGTAAAAAGACAGTATAACTCATTATAATCCGTAATTATGTCCCCACTGGATGCAAAAAATGCCTAGTTTATAATGGGTTTTAATGTTTTTGTCTTGTCGCTCCTGCCGGACAGGGCATCACAGTATGTTAACATTTCCGTCACACGCTTGAGGTATTCGGCCAATCACAACACACTAGATAACTGGCCAATCAGAGCACACCTCGCTTTTCAGACCGATGAGCTTTGTAAAAATCAACGCGTTTCAGAAAGACGGGGCATAGAGGAGAAACAATAATGTACAGTATGTGGAAAATAATGTGTTTTTTTAACCTTAAACCGCATACACATTTCATTACACCAAATACACAAAATAATGTTCTTTTTTAGCCGCATCATATAACCCCTTTAAAGCGAACCCTATGTGTTTTGCAACCCTTACAGAGAGAATCCTGGCAGGATTACGCTGTGAACAAGGATGTGATTTTTGTCAGCATGTCTGTCTGTGTGTTAGTCAGACATGTAATAATAATGTACAACTGTTCGTAGTCTCTGTTGCGATGTATGCTTTCACAGTGTCGTGTTTGTTGTGCTTGGGTTTTTTTCTTTTTGATGATTCTTTTCCCTCCGTTTTGTTTTCTTTCTTTCTATTTTTTTTTCTCTCTTTCAATCTGGTTTTGTTTCTCAGTGTGATCAGTCCAGGTCATCCCAATTCCCAGTGTATGTATTATCATTTTTTATTTTTCCTTCATGCTTATGCATATATTTTGTTCCCTTGAGAGAAACCTGTCTGACTTCATTTTTCTGGGATGCAATTAGCTTCTACACCACTTTACATGGGTTGTTGACGTGACATGGCATTTTCACTGTCCCACAAGATAAAAATGAATATAATTAATATTGTTATTTAAAATGCAGTAAATGGTTAAAGGGGTCATATGATGCGATTTCAATTTTTCCTTTCTCTTTGGAGTGCTACAAGCTCTTGGTGCATAAAGAAGATCTGTAAAGTTGCAAAGACTGAAGTCTCAAATCCAAAGTGATATTCTTTATAAAAGTTAAGACTCAGCCACGTCCCCCTAAAACGCTTCTTTCTAACATGCCCCCACATGTCTACGTTACGATTTGGGAAGATTTGCATAATGCCGCCCAAATGTTCATGCAAAGAAAGAAGGCGTAACTTTTATTCTCGCTGTAGTATTGTTGTTGCCACCGCCATGTCGTGAAGACGTTGTGTGTTTCGTTGTGAAAGCGAAACTACTTTGTTTGGCCTTCCAAAAGAGACGAAGCTGATATCGTCCATGCCTAGAGCTGATCCGTGCTGTTCGCTGAGGAAATACATCAACTTCTCGCTGTGGATCGCCGGATCGGCTTTCACCGTGGACGAAGCGGAGTCCAGCCCGGGGTCGTCACATGTGGTTGCCGCAAGCCCGCCGGCCGCCGCTGACTCAAGCCTGCCAGCCATTCCTCCTCTAGCCGCCGCACCGAGCACTCTAGCCCGCCGTGTGTGACGATGTGTGTTTCGTTGTGAAAGCGAAAATACTTTGTTTGGCCTTCCAAAAGAGGACAAAAACTAGAAATCAGTGGTTAAGTTGTATTTACAACACTGATTTCCAAAACAGTTCAACCCAAATATTAGATGTGTGTCATGCATTTTATGGAGGACTGTTTCCTAATCATGGGAGAGTAGACTACAATGCCGGCTGTTCTGACTCACTGACTGTAAGTATGTTTTCATATTTAAAGTATTTGCCACTGACTATTCAAGTGTGAGTTTTGAGCAGTGTAGAGTAGAACTTGTTGTTTGTAATTTCTCCGATCACAAATGCAGACATGGTTTTATGTTTACGCGGCGCGATGCAACACGTAAAAAGACAGTATAAGTCATTATAATCAGTAATTATGTCCCCACTGGATGCAACAAATGCCTCGTTTATAATGGGTATTAATATTTTTGTCTCGTCGCTCCGGCCAGGACACGGCATCACCAATATGGTAAGATTTCCATCACACGCTTGAGGTATTCGGCAATCACAACGCACTGGATAGCTGACCAATCAGAGCACACCTCGCTTTTCAGAACGATGAGGGCTTTGTAAAAATCTACGCGTTTTCAGAAAGGCGGGGCATAGAGGAGAAACAATAATGTACAGTATGTGGAAAATAATGTGTTTTTTGAACTTTAAACCGCATAAACACATTTCATTACACCAAATACACAAAATAATGTTCTTTTTAGCCGCATCATATGACCCCTTTAAAGATTTCTTTGTCCTACATGGACCTGTTGTTATAAAAGCTGCAGAGTTTTTTTTGTTTGTTTTTTTTAGCCAAGTGTCAAAATTGTCCTATGGTGTGACTGTCTCAAGCATGGATCAATAAATTACAACTTTTATAATCGAAAAATAAAAACTTAAAAATGTTAATAAATAGCTCCGGCATAATTGTACAAGTGTCTATTTTAGTAAATGGCAATCATTTTTCTCATCCATACGTTTCTGAAAACGTAGGTACATTTTGTCTCTGAAAACCATGTCCTCTGGTGTGACACCATATCCTAGTTTTAAATCGGCCAATTCCAGAAAAAGCTTTAATTAGTTGAAGGACCCTATTCATGGTCGTGTTACTGAAGCCCCCTGTGAAGCCCATGACATGTGCACATGAAAAATTATTCTCTCAGAATTGTTCAAATATTTAAATTTTTTGGGAACCAAGTGTTACGTTTTGTTGTCCTTTGGTGTGACACCCCTAAATTATATTTTTTTAATTAAAAACTGCATGTTAAACTACATAATCATGGAAAATTATGCAGATGTGGCATGCTAACCACTAATGACAGGTTAGCTCGGAATAGCAAGGTCATTAATTGACAGAAAAAGGCTGAAACGTCCTATGGTGTGACAGAAAATGTCCTCCGGTGTGACACCTGTACTGTCACACCACAGGACAAAGATGTCACACCAGAGGACAAGGTCTCTTTAAAAAGCATTTTAAATAATTAAGATTTGTTTAACTCCTTTTTTTTAAATCATTTTCAGTGTTCTTAAATGCAATAATATCATTAATTAAACTATTTTCTGATGTTTTTACAGAAAACTTGTACTATTATAAAGTGTCATGAAAATAAGCATAAAATGTGATACTTTGTTTTTGAGACAAAGAATTGAGGTAGAGAAATTAGTGGAAGAGAGAGGACATGGAAATATAGACAGAAAATTAACAGGGATACGTGCAGAAGGGAGGAGATCCTAAGAGAACGATGCAGAAAGTAAATAGAATCAAAATGATGCCTTAAAAGGCAATAAAAAATTGTTATTAATGATAATAGTTTGAAGCCGAGAATGCAGCGGGGGGCTAGAATAGTTCAGTACATACGTGACTAAGAGATAAAATGTTGATATGAAAATTATTTTTTGTTTTGTTTAAAAAACATGTTGATATTGTTTGTATCAAAATTAAACTTACTTTCTCGTTTGACATGTTCAAAATTAAATAGAAATAATTTTATTACTACCATTTCTGTCCTTTTGTGTGACATAATGTCCTATGGTGTGACACACACAAAAGAACCACAGATTTGTTTTTATCTCAACATATCTTAAAAAACAGTTGAGTATTGCAATAGGGGAGATATAAATATCACTCATCTTAAAATGGTAGAATTTTCTGCAGTTTTGAATAGATTACAGCAAAGTTTGTCTTGTTGTAAAAGTTTGTCTTGAAATTGTCCAACAAGTCATAGGGAAAAATTGTTAATTATAATTTCATATTAAATAAATAGCGCTAAATGAAAATAAGTGTCTATCAATAAAGATAAATCTCTCTCTTGCTATTTATGTATTATTAAGAGTTTTTTTCTTAATTTTTGCTGTGTCACACACCTTAGGACAAATGTATGGTACAGTTCAGTAAAAATGTTTATAAAAAGCAGTGAAAGAATTGACAAAGTTAGTGAGCCTTTATATTTTCTCAAAGATCAGACTTCACACTACATAAATATATGCATTTCTTTTTCATAAAAGGTTTTTTACAACAACAACAAAAACAATTTTTTACTGCCTATTTGTCAACTACCTTCATAAAGTGTGCAGCATCTTGAAAAACAGCCACATATTGTGCATAAATGACAGAAGGATTTAAACCTTGGGCTTTCAATTGATTAAACATTTGAATAGAATTAATTGGATGAAGATAACTGTTATTGTGACACAAATATGTTTTACAAAAGTGGCTTAAGTATAGTGTTTATTTTCATGGGGATTAATTTACCCTATATTATTCCTCTTATGTGACCCTGGATCACAAAACCAGTAAATTTTTTAAAATTGAGATTTATACAACATCTGAAAGTTAAATAAATAAGCTTTTCATTGATGTATGGTTTGTTATGATAGGACAATATTTGGCCGAGATACAACTATTTGAAAATCTGGAATCTGAGGGAGCAAAAAAATCTAAATATTGAGAAAATCGCCTTTAAAATTGTCCAAATTAAGTTCTTAGCAATGCTTATTACTAATCAAAAATTAAGTTTTGATATATTTACGGTAGGAAATTTACAAAATAGCTTCATGGAACATGATCTTTACTTAAAGGGGTCATATGATTCTGCTAAAAAGAACATTATTTTGTGTATTTGGTTGTAATGAAATGTGGGTTTTATGTGTCACAGTTAAAGTAAAAAAAAACACTGTACATTTCACATACTGTACATTATTGTTTCTCTATGCCCCGCCTTTTTGAAACGATTTTTACAAAACTCATCGGTCTGAAAAAAGCTGACGGTGTACTCGGATTGGCGCTTATCTAAAGCATTGTGATTGGCGTCGAGTAGGTCCGTAAATAACATCAAGCGTGAGGACGGAAAAATGTTACGCCCCCTCACATAGGACTGTGATGCGCGTGAGTCCCGGCCGGGAGCTCAACGAGACAAAAGATTAAAACTCATTCCGTACAAACACGAGTTCCAAAGCGGCCAGGGCAATTGTTGCATCCAGTGGGAATAATTACTGATGTATAATGACTATTACTGTCTGTTCACGCGTTGCGTTTGCATTGCATCGCCTATGCAGTCGCATCGCGGACCGCGTGACGCGTGTAAACATAAAACTCTGTCTGCGTTTGTGATCAGAGAAATGACGAACAACACAGTGCTACGCTACTGCCCAAAACTCGCGTTTGAAACATCAGTAGCAAATCCTTTAAATGAAAACATACTTAAAGTCTGTGAGTCAGAACAACCGGCATAGTAGTCTACTCTACCAGGATCAGTAAAAAGTCCACCATAAAATGCGCTGGACACATCTGAAAATTTGGGTTGAACTGTTCTGGAACAGTGTTGTAAAAACCATGATTGTGTCGTTTAATATTGTAAGAACAATTTACAACTAGTTTTTCAGTTTGGTCATTCGCTTTTCACAACGAAAGAAACACAGCCGGGCCTAGCAGGGAGGGGAAAACATGACCCCTGGCTAGAGTGAGCTGAGGCCTGGCTAGAGTGAGCTGAGGCTGGGCTAGCGTGAGCCAAAGCCCCAGCTTAGCGTGCGCTGAGGCCAGCTGGTTTGGGGGTCCAAGATCCGACGACGAATGAGCGGCAACAACATGTGACGGACCCCGGGCTGGACTCCACTTCGTCCACGGTGAAAGTTGATGTATTCCCTCAGTGACTAGCACGGATCAGCTCTAGGCATGACAACGCGGATATCGTCCTCTTTTGGAAGACCAAAAAAAGTAGTTTAGCTTTCACAACGAAAAACACAGCATCTCCACGACATGGCTACTTGCAAGCTTTTCTCAGCAACATAACTACAGCAAGACTAAGAACTATGCAGTGAACATTTGGGTGGCGTATGCAAATCTTCCACATTAGTGAGTGTAGAGGATTGATACGAGGGCACATGTTTAGAACGAGCGCTTTAGGTAGTGTGGCTGAATCTTAATTTTTATAAAGAATATCTCTTTGGTTTTTGAGACTTTAGTCTTTGCAACTTTTTTACAGATCTTCTTTATGCACCAAGAGAGCTTGTAACACTCCAAAGAAAGGAAAAATTGAAATCGCATCATATTTTTGGCATAAAAGAAAAGTCGATAATTTTGACCCATTCAATGTGTTGTTGGCTATTGCTACAAATACACCCATGACTGGTTTTGTGCTCCAAGGTCACATATCACTTATGGCGCTTTTCCACTGCATGGTACGGCTCGGTTACGGTTCACTTTTTGGAGGTTTTTCCAATGGTACAGTACCCTGGTACTTACTTTAGTACCACCTCGGTTGAGGTTCCAAGAGAACCGTACCGTTACCAAAACGTGACGTGTAAGCTCTGCTGATTACTGATTGGCCGGAGAGAATCATCACTACCTGCGTCACTGAACTTGCGACACAAACACAACAGAACCGCTAGATTTAAATCAGCACAGCCGGAAGGATCGAACGCAACTATTTTGAACGAGCGCACCTTTTTTAACAACTAAAAAAGATTGGGCCTGTTTCGTAGGTCTGCTTGAGGAAGACGTTAGGTTCGTGTCTGCTTTCGATAGCAGAGGAGCGGATTCAGCGAGTGTGGAATGAAAAGATTTAAGGAAACATTTCCAGTAGCGGGCAGTGGAGGCGGACAAGTATAACGACTTATAGTGAATCAATCCGCGACAAATCTTAAAGCCCTGGGAGTACGTAAAAACACTGCAGTGGAAAACGCAACGCCGAGCCGAGTCGTACCACACAGTTTAAAAGTGCCATTAGATTTGACAAAAGTGGCTTCAGTGTAGTATTTATTTTCATGGTGTTTAACTTTTACCCTATCACTTACATCACTTATCTGTAGTCCATAGCAATACATTTTGCAACGACCTGTACAATCCTTCAGTGCAGATTTGTTTTTTGCTTGCATCTATTTTCATTCATTACAGAAAACACACAGCTCAGATTGTATCAAAATGTTTTGATCGATATCAGTACTTCAGTAAATGTCTTATTGTCTATATCATTGCATGTTGTTCTAAAGAAAAAAAAACTGTTTGTTTTCTTAATCTTTCATCCAAAATTTAATAACTCTGCCTTTGATATGGGTTTTTCTACTGACAAAACCTAAGCAGCATGCATTGGGGGAAAAATTAACGTTAATATCAATATATCATAGCCATATACGATCAGATCAAAACAGATCAAATCCACAAACTTCCCTTCATTATTTCCAATACAATATCTGTTTCACTCAGAATTCAAAATTTGTTAAGTTAAATGGATAGTTCACCCAAATTGAAACTTCTGTCATTTACTCACCCTCACACCATTCCAAACCTGTTATTTCTTCTGTGGAACACAAAAAAAGATATTTGGAAGAATTTTTTGACAGTTTTTGCCAATAGTATGGGAAATAGTTTGCCAATGGGAAGCCCATTTCTGCTATTGAATAAAAAAAACAGGTAATTGTGACTTTTCATTCACAAATTCAGGACCTATGTTCTGTTTCTTTTTTTGTACAATTACATAATACAAACTGGCTATTTTGACTTTTTTTCTCAGAATTGTGAGATATAAACTTGCAATTGCGAGTGATTATACAATCAGAATTGCACGTGCGAGGAAAAAAAATCCAGAATTCGCTCGAAAAATGGCTGTTATAAAAATCATAACTGAGTATAAACTCACAATTGCAAGTTATAGTCAAAATTGTGAGATATAAACTCACAACTGCGTGTTATAAAGTCAGAATTGCGAGATATAGTCAGAATTCTGACTTTTTTTTCAGAATTTAGAGTTTATATCTCACAGTTATGACTTTAGAACACGCAATTGCGAGTTAAATCAGAATTTTGAGATATAAATTCGCAATTCTTATTACTTATCAGTCCTTTTTAACTGCGAGTATATATCTCACAATTCTGAGAAAAAAGGTCAGAATGCGAGTTTTTTTTAGCAATTCTGCCTATAATAACTCGCATTGGCAAGTTTAATTTCACAATGCCTGAGGGAAAAAAAAAGTCCAGAACTGCAAGATACGAGTGAACAATGCAACTGCAAAAACTTGCAAGTTAATAGGTTGTATAGAATTTTTTACTTCAGTGGCAGAAAGCAGGTTTCCATACCCAACTTGAGTCCTAAAAAAGACTGCTTGGCCCCATTGACTTTCATTTGGGACCACAGGATTTCGATTCGCAAGCTCTCGATCGATTCGATTCGATTCTCATTATTTTTGATATAACAAGCACGTTCAAGACAAAGCACCGGCCCGGTGATATTAGCATTTACACTAGACTCACCCACAAGACTGGCCCTTTTGATATTTCTAAAAAATTAACAGTAATCATCAGTTTACAAATGGGAATTACACTAAAAGAAAGAAAATTAAGGAAGAATCTACCACAGGCCTAGGGATTTTAAACCTATTATTGTTTTTTGATAGGGTCCTTTTTCGTAACAATATAGGGTCCCCTGCTAAAATGTTCTTAATTTTCTGGTTAAACTCAGATGAAGGCTAAACATTAGATTTCTAATTAATTTAATTATCCTCTGTTTGACAGCAGACCTACCAAAAACACTAAACATCACACAGTTGGAACCAGGTATCTGCACAACAAGAGAGGTTTACTGTTAAAATTAAAAAGATAACGGATGTGATTATTCCTTTAAAAATAAAGATTCATTAATATTTATTAGCAGTAGTAGCACTGATTCTTAAGACTGCTAAATAGTAATATATTATGACAGTTTCTTAACGTTAAACTAAACTTTTATTTTGACGGGTAGAGGGTTGGACGTTGACGGGACTTGCAAAGACTCTGCTGTGTATTAGGGCTGTGTATCACCAGCAAAGTCAATATACGATACGTATCACGATACAGAGGCAACGATACGATACGTATCACGATACAGATGACAACTGAATTTTCACCTCGGCAGAAGTTTTAGAAAACAGATGTTATTAAGAACCACTGCATACAATAGGGCCATGTCTAACTATTGGCAGAGCAGGCAGTTCACCTCTGCATTATGAAGGGCCTCCATAACTGTACCACAGTACAATATAGGTAAGGGCATATGTTTCATGTTTACATTGAGCACCCCCCACCAGGTACAATATTCTGATAGTTTGCATCTTGTTTTTAAGACCACAAATAAAAATCATTGTACTTGTTCCTAATATAATTTATATGGTAATGTACGCCATTCTACTATGTTTAAAAAATACTTACATTGCTGGAGGTGATCATTGAACAAATTAAAACATCGTACATAAAAAAAAAAGCAAAATTGAACGAGTTCTAAACTAAAACCGCAAGCGTGTATCTTACACTGTCACTCGAAAACAAACAAGCACAACGAGTCATCGAAGGACCTGATTTATAATCGAGCGTCAGTAAGTTCGTCTTTGAGCCCGTGCGGTGCGATGCGTATCGCGTGGTGGTCTGTGCACAACAGTTTTTGGAATTCACCCGGATCCGCTTCCGAAGCTTGCCGAGTCAAAAGTGATTAGCCGGACATGATGTTAAGCTGTTGCCAGCATTTGTGTGAAACAAGACGCGTTTTGATGTTTAAGTGCAGTCCCGACACACGGATCACGTTGCGGCCGCACTCAGACTTTCAGGAACAAACTTTTTAGTGCTGCCCTGCAATTTTATCAACTAAATAGATTAATCGCTCAAGAGCTACATTATCTCTCAACAAGGAGCTGGTAACATCATTGTTTCTAAAGGAATTAAAGCCATAGCTTTACTGTTAATAGAGAAACGCGTCAAAACGGTGGTAATTAAACATAACACAGCATGCTAGCACTCTCGCTCTCATCTCTCTCTCTCTCTCTCTCTCTCTCTCTCTCTCTCGCTCTCTCTGTCTCCTCTCTACTACTCTTCACTCTCTCTCTCTCTCGGTTGTAATGAACACTTGATGAAATCACAAGTATTTCTGAGGAATAGACTTGAATGTGGATGATAAGCTAAATCTGCAAGCGAACAGCGGGGGTGTGTTTTCAAAAGCAAGCGCGTTGATCCAGATGGTGAGAGAGAGCCGCGTGAGCGCAAAGGGTTGCCAAGGTGAAAAGATAAGTAGAAGTTTTTAGCAGATATTCTGTATTGGCGCAAGTGTGAAGACTCTAGTTTGGGGGGATTACGTATCTTATAGTTAATCAGTCAGAAGCCCGCGTGGTGTGTTCCCAATCTGCGGCCCAGATTATTAACACAGATTTGCTCTCTATTAATTCTTTTTTAGAAACCTCGCACTTTTCTACTAAATTTTAAATGTTGTAAAATTAAGCGTGGTCCATTGCTGCACACGTGCCACAGTATCGATACAGGGCCAGCTGTATCAATACTCGTATCGTCAAATCTCTGTGACGATACATCGTCGTATAGATATTTTGAACACAGCACTACTGTGTATGTGATATGACGGTAGTTTTCTCAAATGAAACGGTAAAATGCTAATGAAGTGACTCTCAGAGCAGCTGGAGATGACATTCGTGTTCATATCATCATATAGTGAGACGGCAGAAACTGAAAACACCGCGAGCATCATCGGCACTTTAGTATGTGTGTAGTAAACAAAACAGTGTGCCGCGCAATCCGCCATTCATTCATTACGGAAATCATGCCGCCTTATGCGTGATATCAAATGCTTCCGCAGAGAATACTACGTCGCAAATTGTTGAACCACTGTAAGGCACAAATTTCACTCTGAGCAATATAAAGCTACTAGAACAACGGGGTCGAGTGAGATGGCCACGGATAAACGTGCTGAAGAATGAAGGACAGGATTTTCGTTGTAACACGCGCAAGGTAAATTAAGGGTGACATCTAGTGGAGAAGACTAATTATAAGATTCACGTTCATCAGATCTTGTGTTTTAAATGTGTGCTGAAATAAATACCAGAAAAGATCAAGTCGCGGCTTCTGAGAATCGATATCGAATCGATGTCATTTAAAAAAACGGCCCAGCCCTACTGTTTGGGAATGATATGATTCGTTGACAAAATTTTCATTTTGGGTGTACTGTCCCTTTAAATATGTGCCGAGTGTAATTTCATTTAGTCTTAAACCTGGTTATAAAGCCATATGGTTTATATAATCGGCAGACTAGTAGTGCTGATAGCAATAAGCTGTACTTGAGGACAACAGCAGTCTCCGAAAATCAAATCATCCCACACTGCACCTGCTAGAGGAAGAGCGTGCAGTGAGGTTTGCTGATCTGAGCCAGACCTTCACGCTGAGCCTGAGATAGGGGAGACCCAAATCCTGAAGCACACTCCACCTGCTTCTGCGTGCTCAGCAAAAACCGAGCATCCACACTGAGAAAACGCTGGCAGGAGTTTTAATTCTCACAGTAATTGTAATCAAACCTCAGATCCGCTGGTGTTTTCTAAGATGACAGCTGGGAATGTCTCTCCCGCTCTGACTGGCTGACACTAATGACTGCAGTTTTCAACTGCATGATGTCAAGCTTTTAATATCTTCTCTCTAATGCTTTTTGAAAGTGTCTGGATTGGGGCAAAGGTTAAGTTGGGAATTTAGTGAACCACAAACTGTTGACTGTCATTTTTCACTCTGAGCAAACAGATTATCATAATGCAAGCAAGTGATAAATCGTATGTGTTTGAAAGCCATGAAATGAATGCTGGGCTTGACTGACACAGCATGAGGCTTCAATTATGGTTAAAGCATTGTTAGAAAACCGTAAAGTCTTTAGAGTTATAATGTTATGATGTAATTGCCTGTACTCATGGAGCATGCATAAGTTTGACCATCTGTGTGGTCTTGTTTGTGTATCCATGTGGGGACTGAATGTTCCCTCGGTGATAGTAAAACTCTAAAAACCTATTTTGTAAATATGAATTATTAGTATTGGTGAATAATGGATATTGAATTGTGCATGCTCATTTCCCTATTTTTTTGAAAATTGCATTTGTTTAATCTAACACTCACTTAGTCTTTAATCACTAATAATTCAAAGTTAATTTATAAAAACTAATAGTTTAATAACACTGTTAATGTAATCTTTTGCAAATCTGAAAATAAATATCTATTTTACAAACTGTAGATTATAATATTGCAATGCCTTAAAGGAAAAGTTCACCCAATAATGAAAATTTCCTGATAATCTACCTGATAATTTAGTAGGTTTTTCTTTAACATAAAAACTTATATACTTTTATTTATGTAGACAAAATAATACAGAATTTTAATATCAGCTTTTTTTTTGGTTATTGGTCATAACCTAAAAAATTATTCTTGGTATTCCTGATATTAAGATCATACACTGAGACTCACTTTATAGGCTGTATGTTTATTCCATGTTTGACACATTGATCACATTTTATATACTTAAAGTGCATACTGGAATAATTATGAATGACATTAATAATTAATTCAACTTTAATGTAGTTTAATGTCATTCGAATTGCAAATAGTTATTCAAACCTGATGAGGTGGAAATGTTGGCAGTGAAAGGTCATGGAGGACTCCAGCAGATTCATACTGGCACAGATAAATCATCCAGCCCATGCACTGTCCTCCATGACCTTTCCTCCACACTCATGCAGAAATGCACATGTAAAGAATATTCGACATATTACTGTCGTGAATGTGCATAAATTATGCATGCCTGCATGTGCTGTATATGACTTCACTTGCATCTTTAGATATGTGAGAGTGTGTTTTGCTCCTATTGGCAACTCCATCTGCATCCCTCAGGTCAGGCTTAGTAAAGGACATCTCATTCCTGTTACTGGCAGACCATCTACAGAGGCAGCTTGTGCTTAGGCAACACGACTTGGCAGTGAAGCCAAACCAGGGGGGACAGTCACTTTAACATAAAGCTATGATCGTTGTTTCAAGGTTATCCAAAACCACCAGATCCCGGTACATCATTTGGGACAACAACAGAACAATCTCCAGTGCATGTTGTGTCTCATTGGAGAAGGGCCCATAGCTTTTGATTATAACTCTGAATGTCTGGCTGATATGATAAGCATGCATCTTTATCCTCCAGTGAACTGCTTGTTTGCTCTTCTCTCCTCCATGTATTCATCTGTGCCATATTTCCTCCAGCCTCCAGCCAAATACCTCTTGCCTGAGGTCAGCATTAATGATTACGGCAAGAACTGTGTGGTCATTGACCTGGATGAGACCCTTGTGCACAGCTCCTTCAAGGTACTTCTGAATACACACACATAACCACAAATACTACAATTTTGTTACTTGATATAGCAATGAATAAGTGGCTTATTGAGGCTATGCCTTGCTAATCAGTTTTACCTTGGCAACCATTGCCGTTCTTTATTTGACAAGCATTTGAATAGTACCAAGTGTTGCTAAATATTATTTTAAAATTTAGTTCGCTGCCTATGTAGTGAGCTTTTTAAAAAGTAGGCATCTTAAAGGAATAGGTCACACAAAAATTAAAATTCTGTCATTAATTACTCACCCTCATTTTGTTTCAAACCCATAAGACCTTCGTTCATATTCGGAACGCAAATTAAGATATTTTTGATGAAATCCGAGAGATTTCTGACCCTGCATAGAGAACAATGCAACTTATATGTTCACGGCCCAGCAAAGTTAGGATATTGATAAAATAATCCATGTGACATCAGTGGTTCAATTGCAGTGTTATGAAGCTACGCCAATGCTTTTTGTGTGCGAAGAAAACAAAAATAACAACTTCATTCAACGACTCGTATATGGTGGTATTCTTGTGAACGCGCAGCAGGGTCTTACACAGAAGAGAAGAAATTGTTGAATGAAGTCATTAATTTTGTTTTCTTTGCACACAAAAAGTATTTGCGTAGCATCATAACATTACGGTTGATGTCACATGGACTATTTTAACAATGTCCTTACTATGTTTCTGGGCCTTGAACGTGTCTGTTTCATTGCATTGCTGTCTATACAGGGTCAGAAAGCTCTCGGATTTTATGAAAAATATCTTGATTTGTGTTCCGAAGATGAACGAAGGTCTTATGGGTTTGGAACGACACGAGGGTGAGTAATTAATGACAGAATTTTCATTTTTGGGTGAACTATCCCCATATATTCTACCTCCTAAGATAACTTGTTGTGGCTAAATGTGGTAAAAAGAATACACAATAGTCAAAGGTGGTGGAGAATGCGGGCAACATGTTGATCATGAATGCATATTTTTCATTCAGTTCTGGCAAGAAAATGGTTAAAAATAGTTCAGTGTAATTAGAAATAGATTATTTTAATCAATTTTTGTCTGTTATGCATTTTAATAAGAGTGTTATGTGCTAACATAGCAAAATGCTAATGTCAAACTCTATTGGAATCAATTGTGAAACAATAACAAAGAGTGTTATTTGTATGGAGTTTCTGCCTTTATAGACAATTCCAATTCGGTCACTTATGAGATCCTATTTCCTATCCTATCCTATTTGAATGCTCCATTAGAAGGCAGCTGCCTATGTAGGCACTAGACAGTGAGGCAGCTCAGTAGGTTTTGGGACAGAGCTTCCATTTTAGGGTGTACTCAAGTTCGTTTCCCCCCTTGGTGCGGATCTTTTGGGCAGGTGTGAATTCAGTAATCGCACTCTGGTGCGGACCAAACAATCGTACCGAGACACAGCTGAAGAGGTGGTCTCGGTCCGCTTCCAAACGAACTCTGGATAAACCAATGAATGGATGACCTTAAGCACACGTGTGGGTTTGTTTACAGTTTCTGGTTCACTTGCAAAAAGGGCAGTGTGAAGCGAACCGCCACAAACAAAAACTAACATGTATTGTCCGGACCAAAGCAGTGAACTAGCGGACCTTCCTGTAGTGACTACAAGCGCGCTGAGTAGGTCCTAGCGATTTCTAAAATAAACATCGTGAGCGCAACGTAGAAAAGAGTTCCCACGACAGTGCACATTGTTTTGAGTGGCAGGGTGAATAATACTGCGGAGGCCCAAAAACCCTAAGGCAATGAGCATACAAGAACACCCCGGCATTGGCACGTATTTTGAGGTGTGTTTAGGGGTTTGAAAGTCCCAAATGAATTAAATCCTCTTCCAAGATTAAATGTTTGTCTGGTCCCTATAAAGTAGTGCTTCGGAGAGCCACCTGCTGAGCGCAGTGACCCACTCTCTGAGAATAAGTGGGAATGGGTAGGGCGGGGAGCGCTTTTAGCCTCTCTCGATCAGAACCACACGGTCAACTAAAAGAAACTATGTCGAGTTGATGAGCAGATACATGGAGGCAGAGAGCAGGCGCGGTCATTTGTACGCCATATGTACACGCCCCCATACGCGTAATGCAGACATGTCTTTCCAGCTGGATACACTCCCTGCGGTCCCCTAGAAAGGAGCGAAAGAACAGTGACAGAGGATGCGGAGATGCGTAGGTTGCTGTCTTAGAGATGCATAACTGTGTTTTTTACAGACGTGTAGTACTCCTGTTAAAAGGTCTGCTGGCCGCTCCTGTTTTTGCTCAGCAGAAGAGCGGACAGCGGCGCCTGCGAGACCGCGGCCCCGCGAGCGGGATTGCCTCCTTTTTGCGCGTTCCCCTCACTACACCAATCTGACACCCCACCCCCACAACCCGCATACACACATGCATTACATTGCCAAGGTATGACTCGGACCGTTACACCGACCCCGCGCTTGAGCGGTGCCGCACTGGAGCGAGATCGGACGGCGGACTTACGCCCCCCTGATTGTCTAGCGCCTACATTACTCCTCGCACGCGGGCTACCGACGCACTTTTGTCGCCTGTCGACCAGTTGGCGATTGATATGCTCGGCGCGCATGACAGACTGGTTGGGGGTGCTTTTGCTTGTCGACACTCCCCCTTCTGGCCCCCACCCTCAGTTGTGTGCCAGCTCATGTGTACGGCTGGTATTTCTAGATGTAGCGCCGACGGAAGCATGTTCAGACACGCTTTGTAGAACTGGACATTGTGGAGCACGGCGACCTAGCGTCCCGGGCGTCACACGCGTGTGTGGTCTTCCGCGCACGCGCAATGTGTCGCCACACACACCGCCACGACGAGGTGAGACGTGATGACTTCGGCGTCGATTAGAAACGCTATCTATATATAGCTAGATAGGCCACGCGTTGCAGGTGCGTGAGCCGCGGCCTCCGTAGCGCGACAGCGTCGCCCCGGTCGGCTTGGTCTGGTTTTCCCCCGTTCTGGCGCTCAGAGCACTTGTCCAGGAGGCGCTTTTAGTATTTCCTGCATTGGTCGGTGGCTGAGCCGGAGGCACCATCCGGCGGCGCAAGGACCGTAGGGCCCACAGCGCTCGCCCCCTCTCACTCCCGCGCCGTTTATCCATCGCGCGCGCTGTCCGAGGCCTGACACCTGTAGGTGCACACGAGAGGCACGATGTTGGTAATTGACAGAGACACAGGTAAAGCCGTTGACTGTGCAGCACCTGCATACAGGAGCGCCATGGACTCACGATCCCTCGATGTGGAGGAATAAATTTAGGCAAGACCCAAGAGACATTAGAGATAGGAGGACGAGGCAGGCCCACGGGCAGACCACAAGCCGCTGCGAAACCGAGCCTCGGTGCCAAGGGTGTAGCTGGAGCAGCAGAGGACACCCAGTCGCATAACCAGGACAGTTCACTGAGGAACCTTCATTTCTTAAGGTCTTATCTTGGTGGTTTGTGCCGCCGAGTAAAAAACATTCTAGAAATGCGTGGATAATTTACTTAAAAATCATAAAAAATTTTCTGGACTTAACGTGCAAGACAGTTTAGGATGTGTTGGTTCAGATACCGCTTTTATGCATGTAACCAGGGCGATCTGTAAATTTATGGTTTAGAAAAAAAAGAATGAGCCAAATGGTGAACAAAATTATATTAGTAAAATACAAAACAAATAATTTCAAAACAAGACTAATTAAGAAAAATACTAATTAAGAATATTATGTTCTGCAGTCTGCCTGTTGTAAATTAAACTATCCATCACAGTCATGATGTTATGCAAGCCAGGTCAGATATTGGATGAGCCGCCTCCTCTGCCGTCCAATCAGAAATGAGATCCACAGAATTTCCTTGTTTTTAACAAGCCCTTGAAAAGTGCAAAGAGCAAAAGTTTTCTCTCCTCTCCTCTTCTCATCTTCCTTTCCCTTTCTCTGTTTGCAATAAGACAGCTCATAGCCACCCGCTGAGTCTCTTTCATCGTCTCCCAGCACTCTACAGCACGTCTCCTCCTCTCTCTCCCTCCACTTTCTTTAAAAGCGTATCAAGTCTCTTTTCAAAGACCCTTGCCGTTCCAGCTCCATGCAGTCAGCTGTCAGAAACACACATGCTCAAATGCACACACTCATGCACATACACGCTCAAAAAAGTCTAACTGAAAGTCTTGACTACAGGTAGCTGTGAAGCGGTGCATGCCTCCCTCTGGCTCTCTCAGAGAACAGCGCAGCTGATACAGCTGTAACATGCTTACAGTCGGTTTCAAACAGGCTCCTAATGTGTGATTTCCTGTTTTGTGCCTGCAGCCCATCAGCAACGCAGACTTTATAGTCCCTGTGGAGATTGACGGAACAGTTCATCAGGTACCGTGCAAATGGGTTCAAATATAGCCATGGGTAAATGTTCACACTTACGGCAACGGATTATTAACAAAGCTCTCGCCCCTTTTGAATCTGGACTGTGTCTTTTTTGTCTTGCAATGTCACCATAACCTTGACAAGCCATGTCAAATTGAAATGAAAGGAATATTACGGGTTCCATACAAGTTAAGCTCTATTAACATTTGTGGTATAATAAAAACAAATATATTTTGACTTGTCCTTTGTTTCCAAATTAAGATTTACAGTGAGGCAATTACAATGGACGTGGATGGGACCTATTTTTCGAGGATTTTAAATAATTTTATTAAAGTAATAACTAATAATTAAAATAATTCATTTTATTTTACTTACATTATAAAATGCTAAAGACATGCAATATTTGAGGCGTAAAGCTGCTTAATCCATAATTTTTACAGCTGTTTTGGGGCCCTGGTAAACAAAATTGGAAAATTAGATACATTTGTAAAATTGGAACTTCACTCAGAAAATTTTATTTAAGTGATTTTCACATTAAAACCATTTTAACACTTTTTGTTACATCATCTTGTGGCTACTATATTGACAAAATTGTAGTAAAAATTATAGAAGTACGGTTAAAATCAGCTGTGTGTTGCCAATATTACTGTAAGAATATAATAGCAACTTTTTAGGTTTCCAGATAGAATTTAATGTACAATAAAAAGGTATACTTTATTAACGGAAATATGTTACTACATCAAATTAGTAAAGCTGTTTTTTACCTTTTATGATATACTGACAACCAGGCACGTGCACACATAGACATAAAAGGGGGCTTGAGCACCTGCCCTTTTTCTTCCTTGAGAGAAAGTGCACTTTTTCTGTATTATCTATTTAAATTTAATATCAGAATTCAATGTTTTATGTTTAAAATGTCAAAACAGTAGTAATGCATTTGTAACTGCAGGTTACAAAAAAAGCATCTAAAAAAGCATCTAAATGCCACTTCAGACGCAGGTTCTGTTTCTCTTCTGCATTGCAAAGGTTAATTTTGTCAGTACTGATTTAATTTGCTTGGTAACAGCCCAAATGACTTATTATTCTAATTGACTGATTCATTTTAAGAATTTGACTGAAAAGATGATGCACACTTTTAGAAAAAAGGGCTTTATAAAGGTAAAAATGCCCATAAAAGGTAATAAAAATCAATTTAAACTTATTGGAAAAGATTAATTTCTATCACTGCTGTGAACTGATTACCACACAGAATATGCAGAATATCAAAAACTTTAGGAGTCAGCTGACCATGATAGTCCTTAAGATATCAGCACAATAACACACTCAGCAAAATATTATCTAATTATCGTTATCGATAAAATCTCAGAAAATATTGAGATATATTTTTCACACCCCTAATATATTTAACGTTTTGTTTAGAAAAAAATTAAAATAAATTTGAGAAGTGCCCCTTTTTCCACTTGAGCCCCTGCCCCTCAAAATATCTGTGCACGTCCCTGCTGACAACCACTTTAAAAATACAGATGGTAAAGATTAAAGACACATGATGAATCACAATTCATCACAACTAGCTTGTTCACAAGCTGAGGTAAATACTAATTGGTGCATGATGTCATACAAAACAGCATCATTTTAACATGACATACAAATAAAATAAACAACATAAAATGTAACCAAAAAACCTAATGTTCATAATTCATAAGAAAAAGTTAAGACTTGTTCTTTTTCACTTCCCAAAATTGTACATTTAACAGTATTTTACTGTAAACTGTTTACCATTAAACAATTAAGTGTAGGAGTTTACTGTTAAAACTGTGATCATTTTTAAAGTTAATTTATATTATCTTAACAGTTATGCATTGACCCTGTTCAGTTACATTATAAGTGCCTCACTGTAACTTCAATTTTTGCTTCTTTTAAATAAAGTAAAAAACAATTTTTATGGTAATCAACATTAAGCCACACCAAGCTTAACTTATATTGAACCTGAAATATTCCTGTAAAAAAGTTAAGAATTGCAACATAAACTACATCTTAGTGACGGCGACTTCACTGTTCTGTGCATTCTCTGCTGTATTAAGACATCAGCGGTAATGATATCTTACTATTTCCAACATGTGTCCTCTGAGGCTTTGTCTTTTCATCTCTTAAGAAGCAGTAATATGTGAGTGGCCCCAAAGGGTTCATGCTAAATCACAGTTGGAATCTGAACTAATTTCCTTTTTATCATTCTCCTCGAGTCATTGGGTACGATGTAGTCAACAGCACTCGCTCGAGGTAACGAACTTGAAGTAAACAAATGTCACCAGTTTGAACACAGCCCGAAAGAGTAAACACGCTTGAGGGGAGTCTGAAGTGTGTTGATTGTAAATCTGTGTGTGAGTCAGTATGGCTCATTTGTTGCTGGAAAACATCTGCGAAGTGGCTGGTACCTGGTTCAAGTAATCCAGGATAGGCTTTGTGGATCAGGGTTGGCCTGTTCTTGGTTACTTGCACTGGGTTGCAGCAACTGAACTACAAGTTGAAGACTGAAACTCTACAAAGAGGTTTGTTGAAAGTTCAAGTTCAGCATCTCTTCTGTCTGCAGAAATCAGAAGTGATTTCTTTCCATCAGTAATAGCTGTTTGTTTGAAGGTCTACGTACTGAAGAGGCCTCACGTGGATGAGTTTCTGCAGAAAATGGGCGAACTGTTTGAATGTGTTCTTTTTACAGCCAGCCTGGCTAAGGTAAGATTTCCTAAGCTTTCTTTAGACTGCATATAAACCATCTTTAGGACTAACAGCTTGCCATTTCTAGTCAGTATTTTTCAATATTTGGTCAATTAGTCAATATTTTACAGGCTCGATTTAGCAAAGGAAGTTCTTTTCAGTGAAAGTTGACATTAGCAATGTTAGCATTGTAATGTTCATGAGCCCAGTGATTTCACAAAGTTGAGAAAAGTTGAACGTTATGCAAATAAGTGATGGAATGAAGTCAGTGGAGCTCCCAGGATCCATCTCCTGTGAGATACCCTCCGAGGAACTTTAATGTTGTTTAGAGCGATTTCGCTGTTCTGTGTAATTTATATACAGTATACCTATATATTTAAAAAATGATGTTTGGGAAACTGAGTCAGAAAGTTTGCAGCGAGTTTGGTTCATGCATTGATAATCGTTTATCTTGTTCACGAGATGATGTATTATCAACTACTGGTATTAATATAAAATGCTTTTCCTGCCAAACGTTCATTTACAGCAGCAAGAAAACTGCTTCCTTGTCAAAGTAGAATGACATCTTATTTTATTGCAAATTTATCCCAGTTTTTCAAAAGCTGGGGGGAATCAATCAGATTTAAATCCATAAACGAAAATCCATATATAAATCTATAAATCTATATGTTTTTTGGATTGGGTTTGAAAAAAAAAAAAAGAATTTATTATTATAATATTTATAAAATAATAAATGTTAAGTACTTTAAAATGTATTTCGGTTTTTTTTCAGAGTTCGACGACTCCTATTTGCTTTATTGTTTATTTACGTTAGGTACCTTATCTTAAATTATTTTTTTGGGCTGGGAATTGGTCGATACATAGTGTATGTTATTTATGTATTTAGTAACACATTTAATTCCTTCTTCCTATTAAATTTTTATTATGATTAGTTCAAACGATTTATTCAAGTTATTTTTCCTTTTTTGGGGGGCTGGAGATTTGAGTCAGATACGAACATATTTTTTTTATTTATTTTATTTTATATATTTTTTAATTAATTTAGTATTTTGAATTCCTTCATTTAAAAAATTTTTTGTTGCAAGAATAGCCTGCTTGAGTGCTAGCGGACACCTGTTCCAAACTGCTTTGCTGCAGTTTTGAATTTATTTTTTGTAATATATATTTTGCAATAATCTAAATATTTAAAAAAATTGCTAACTATTTTAAAATGTATTAATATCTATTACCTATACATATATGATTTTCTTTTCTTTCCTTTTTTTTTTTGAGTTTCATTTCAGACAGGATAAAATACTGATTCTGCTTGCAGAAATGCAGGCAGGGAAAGTTAGTCTGTCTGGTCATAGTGTGATTGTTGTATTGTTTCATCTCTATTTTGATCTTGCAGTATGCTGACCCTGTAGCAGACCTGTTGGACCGGTGGGGCGTGTTCAGGGCTCGGCTCTTCAGGGAATCCTGTGTGTTCCACCGGGGGAACTACGTCAAAGACCTCAGTCGACTGGGCCGAGAGCTCAACAAAGTCATCATAGTGGACAACTCACCTGCCTCCTACATCTTTCATCCAGAAAACGCTGTACGTGTCACTGTGGACCTCAGCTGCATTTGATTTGACATTACAGCTTCAGAATACACTATTACTATATAATATAGGTTGCATGTTGACTCCTAGTGCATGTATTTATGTCTTTATCCCAGAATAATTTTTTCCAGTGGAACTAATGAGGTAGAACCCAGCCACTGGCACTTTACACTCCTTTGTCAAAACTTCTCATCAATTATAGATAGTGTGTAGCGAGAGACCTGTGGAGGAAGCTGCAGTCAGACAGATCCTACTGTACCTCAGTGCTGTCATCTCCTACACACGCTTGAGTCCCTCCTGTTAGATGAGAAGGTGTTATGCTGTATTCAAACTAATGAGCTGAAGCTGCTGATTAAAGCCTGTGGCAAAATAAGTTGGTTGCCAACCCTCTACATTGTGAGTAAATCACTCGCATATGTGACTAAATCTTTACTCTGGGCGACTAAATAATGTCTAATATTAGCCACTGGCTAATGAATTCTCAGATTTTACTCACCAGTGTGTGAGTTGGAGGCTAAGTATAAGTTAAGCACAGATATAATTACACTCGCCGAACATACTGACTGAGCGCTTCAGAGTTTCACACTCCATCAAGCGATCAGTGCTTTTTTTTTTCAATTCATCTCAGTGGATGCGCAGCGCACCTGTATTTGACGCACCGTAAACTGTAGACCGTCTGTACTGTACTTGCCGTCACTTTGCTTTTTTCTCACACGCAAAGAGAGAGACAGAGCGAGTGTGTCTTACATAACATGCAGAATTGATGGGCTACATGTTAACGATATACTTTGTTGTATTTTCCTTTGAGTTCCTTTGGAATTCTTCAGCTTTCAAGAACTACCGCTTTCTCCGGTAGTAGGCGGATCTAATGCGCAAAAGACAATCTCATTGGCTGGCGCTCACCTATTATTGTCCCTGTTTTGATTACAGCAAATCATTTCGAGCGAACGCATGCAACCTGATTAATATTCATGAATCCAACAGCTCGTTAATCCTTACTGCGTTTTAAATTGTTCTTATTAGTAGAATTCGTAGTATTATTATCTTATCAGTATTATTGTTAGTTTTTCCCCATTTTTTTAATTAACCACAAAGATCACCACCATCCTAAGTTTATGTTAAAGGACTAATATAATTTTTTAATTTAATTTTAATTTATGCATTTAGCAGACACTTTTTTATCCAAAGCGACTTACAGTGCATTCCGGTTACACATTTTTTACCAGTGTATGAGTTCCCTAATATGCATTCATATATGGTTACCAAGTTTTAATTCTTATACTAAAGTTCTATCATTGAATTATACTTGATTATCATATATTATAATGCTTGACTGACTGATATTAAGAGTTTACTTTCAGATATTTAAAAAGCTGTGCCATTTTACAAACACACACACACACACCCGTTTGTACATATACATATAAATATAAGTAAAATATCGTTATAGACCAACGGCTCTGTAAGAAAGTCATGTCACCTCGGGGCGGCCATCTTTGAAACGCCTCTCAGCACACAAGTGCAGCTCCTCTGAAGGGGGAAACATCAAATTCTCCAAAACTGTTCGCTAAGCTTACGATTAAATTTCATATTTGAAATCACCAAAGAAATCTGACAACAACTGTCATAAATGGTGTTTCTTTTGCTCAAATAGCATTATAAAAAGCGTATTTTTCAGGCTAGATCAGCCAGTGCGCATGCGCAGTCCTAAGAGCACGTCTCAGAACGCTGACAGTTTCCATAGCAACCGGGACTTTTAAAGGCAGCTGCAGTGATGCGCTGACTTTACTGATTAGCGATTGGCTCTTTTGCTCAGTAGGCGGGGCTTCGTTCGATAGAGCGGCCTAGTTGAGCGTTGCATTTTTCCCCATTCAAAACTATACGAGTGACATGTCTTGGGTATTGTATAGTCTTTGTATATACATATCCATATTTATACTACGGGGAAGTTGAATGCTTGAATCTGATTGGCTGACGAACATTCTAAGGTGTGGTGAACGTAGTTCCAGGCAGCTCTTGACCGCATTACATGTCTGTATCACTTCGCCAAATGATTTCAGTTATTTCAAAAGTCTTTACAGTCTACAACAGCAAAAGAACCAAAACCCACAACTACACTGGTCAAACAAATAAATATAGTAAACAATAGGATAAAAACGACAGATCATTTCCATGGTAAAAATTTGCTTCACGTTTGGATGGAAACCCAGCTATTGTCGTGGAACAGCTCAGTTTGCAGTAAATGCTGTGAATGTGGGTCACACATTTAACAGTTGTACTGTAAAATAAAATAATAATACTTTTTTTCAATTGTATGTAACACTTTATTTTACAGTGAAATATTACAGTTCTGTTTCTTATTGTGTTTTTAGTCACAATAAATATAATACCGGTACAATAAGAAACCAACAACAATAATAATTACAGTATTATTACAGTTATATTGATATATATATATTTTCTTTTTTAGAAAATTGCCATTTTAATTTTCTTTTCCTACAAATTGTGCATCCTTAGTACTTCCATATTTTGAAACAAACAATTATGAAGGATTTTCAGTGTTATAGAGGACATCAATGATTTAAAGAGGCCTTTTATAAAGAGTTTATTTTTATTTTTATAAAGAGACAGAAAAAATATTAATTTTTCAAAGGGGCAGAACAAGTAGCTTGAAAACGCATTAAAAAAGCATCAGTTATTGAACACATTTAGAAATTTCACTCTTCAGTCTTGCTAGCTGTTAAAGTCTTTTCTGCGTGTTTCTTTAAGGGGTAGTTCAGCTAAAAATGAAAATTCTCTCATTATTCATTCACCCTCATGTCATTTCAAATCTGTAAAATATGTTCTTTGTGTTCTGCATAAAGTCATAAGAATTTTTATTTTGGGGTGAACTATTCCTTTCAGGGTGTTTCTTGTGCCTTATTAAGAGGCCCTATTCAATGATCATATGGTTCTTAATAAAAACAATTCTCTTTGCATAATCTAAAGAACTGCAAATGGTATTTGTATTGTTTAAAGCTACTAGCTTAAAAAAGTGTGTTTTCAGCTTGTGCTTAAAGTGTCGTCTTGTAATGGTGTTTGTGTGTCTGCAGGTGCCGGTGCAGTCGTGGTTTGATGACATGACAGACACCGAGCTGCTGGATTTACTGCCACTGTTTGAAGGCCTGAGCAAAGAGACGGACATTTACAGTGTGTTACAGAGCCTGAGGGCCAGGTAGCATACTGGTCCAGCACTGCCTTCCAAACACGAACACCCCCTCCAGCCATCTCAGGCCGAGCCACCGTTTGGCCCTGGCCTCTAGAGGACACCACTCACTCAACAGACGCCACTCCATCTCCCTCAGTGGACCAACGGCCAACATAATTCCTTGGCAAGCAAATATATACACTCAGTTTATTTCAACTTTTGATGGAGAATGAAGAAAAAAAGCGTTGTTTTTTAAGAGAAACACAAGAGTTTACTATCCTTGAGTATATTTACCAGGAAAAAGAACAAGACGTACTATTTTTGTGGACTGCCGTGAAAACACTTTGAACTTTTTTTTTTCTGTTCAGGCTATGCAGGCAGTCTTTTCCGTGGCATCATCTGTAGTTCCAACAACTGTGATTTACTTTTTCTCGTTCTCTCGTACCAAGTGCCTTCTGACTTGTTTTTATGGGGACACAAATGAGTTTTTGTATGCTGCATATTTACAATTCGAAACCTTTAAGCAAACACTTACTGTAAGAGCGAACGTTTGAGTCTTTTAACATTCGTGAAGAGTTTTCAGTGACGGTCAGAAGTCTTCATTGGACTGAATGATATTATCGGGCAAAAGATGATGCCGTTATTTTCTTGGGTTCTTGTATGCCTTTGAAAATATAGCATATAAGCATTGTGTTCAAAAGAAACGTTTGCATCTATTACCCAACTGTGATTTGAATTAATAATACAATATAATGTGAAAGTTAATAAACAATCCAATGCGTCAGGATCTGAAATTAATAATCATCATTATTAAAATAAAAGATGCAATCAATATGAAGAATGGCTTACGTTTGTGTCTATTTGTGTGCATTGCACTTGATTAAGTTCCAAAGGGATGCTGGGAAGCCATGAGTGGATTACACAGAATAAGTCCATTGTACACCACCTTTACAGTACAGTGAATTTAAATATGCTCGGTTTTCCTCAACAAGATTTTGTGTGAAGAATGGAGTGCACAGAAATGTGGGCTGTGTGAAATGTAGTTAATGAGCAAACTGAGCGCTCGGTTAGTTTGCTGCATGATTTGCCATGAACTTTAAGCGGTTCACTTACAGAGCAGCAACCAAAAGGCCACTTGTGACAGTAAATAGTCATTTCTGGTGGTAAAACTTTGGGAGAAAGCAGGTATTTTCTTTTTGTAGCCATAGAAATATATGTGGTGGCGGTCAGCTGTGCATTTATACATTATTAAATTATTCTGTTCACCTTAGAGTTCGAGAAAGGTAAGATGGTTTTCGCATTATTTCACAAATATTTAACATTTTGTGTCTCAGTTTATACTGTAAAAGTGAAAAGCAAAATAGCTTGACCTGTACTGACTCTTTTGTTGGTGTAACCTAATGTAAATAATTTCTCTGACTTGCATAGAACCAGACCAGAATTTGATTCAACACATTTTACAATGTATTTGCGCTGTCAGAAATTCCTGATCTCAATGATTAACTTAAGAATATCCAAATATGGTACTTGGGAACCTATGTGAATCACATGACCTTGAGCTTCATGTATTGTGTGTTTTACTTCTTGGAGATGAAAACAGCCCTGTGTGTTTGAGAGTATAAAATTACATTTTGAATTTGGGTGCTGTCCGAGAAATGTTTGCCTAAGGCGTCTCTGGGATGGTGAATGAAAGGAACAGCTGAATATGAGCTCTCTCATGTTGGGTTGCTCAAATGAGTCATATCTGTTTGCTTTGCTATTGTCATGCATGTGTGTGTGTGTGTGTGTGTGTGTGTGTGTGTGCGCGCAGTGTGCACCGTGCACCCACGTCTGTATGTGTGCTGTACACACTGTTTTATGCAGTTAGTAAGCAAAATACTCTTAAATCCTAAAGGTTGCACATTATACAGTGATAAATGCAGGAACATTTAATTCTTTATTGTACCACCAACATATTGCATTGGGCATGTGTTGCTTCATAAACACTGATTACCTAACCGGCTGCTAAATGACATTGGGACAAACATAATTAGTTTTGCCCAAACCCTGTTACCCTAACCAGTGTCATTGAGTTTCTTCGCATTAGAACTCAAATGCCTCAGAACTCACGTTGACTCAAATGAAAAAAACATATATTACATGACTACATAAATTCTAAGTTCATTATTATCTATAATTAATGCTGATATATTCATTATATTTAACCTATAGTAGATCATAGATTAAAGATGGATCTATAGACGGATAGAAAGAGACAAATGGACAGATAGAGGTATAGACAGACATAGATGGATAGATGCTGTAGAATAGTAGATAGGTAGACATATTGTAGGTAGGTAGATGGATAGAAAGATTGATGGATAGACGTATAGAGAGGTGGAGAGACAGACAGGTAGATAGAGTAATAGATGTCTATATAGGTCAGTATGGATGAATGGATAGACAGATGTAGGTAGGTAGGTATGTAGTGGGTAGATAGACTACTATACTAGGTAGATATACTGATGGATGGATAGAAAGATGGATAGGTATGTGTGCAGGGTTAGATGTATACAGTAGATGTATAAATAGGTAGGTAGCTGGATAAATGGGTGGATATAAAAGGTTAGACATAGAAAGAGACAGATGGATAGGTAGGTAGATAGAGTAATAGTTATATGACGTATAGACAGACAGACAGATGAAAAGATTTATAGATGACAGACATTTAGATGTATATAGACAGAAACTGTAGATGGATAGGCATACAGGTGCATACAGTATAGATCTTGTTAATCAGTAAAACTGCTGTTATCTCTCAGAAAATATAAGGTTTTGTTCCTCGTTATAAATGCCTTTACGCTTTTATTCTTGAAATGTTCTGCTTTTCTGCACACACAATACTTTGAGAGTTTGTTCGCCCACCTCTCTCCGTCTCCCTCAGAATGGCATTCTGGCCTGCAATTAAGGTGAAGCCTCTAAACCTAAATGAAGCACCATTTTGCCTCGTACTCATCTTTATTTGTTAGTGGCTGATGGGCCGTTTGCCATAGGAAGCCTCTGATATCTGTCCAAGAGCCTCTCGCAGGGGATTCGTTCGCTCTTTCTCCCCATCTGCTGGAGTGGAAGAGATTAATCACCGTCTCCTCTCTCTGGCTCTCCTGAGTGTCTGTGTGGTGTTCCCGTCTGAAGCGTTCCTTGTGATCTGAGCGTGAAAGAGCTGAGATGCAGAGCCGATGTGTGAGGAATCCAGAGCACGAGTCTCTCTGACCTCCACCAACTTCAAACCAGCTGGTTTTATATAACTGAGAGAATATGTGATAATGAAGGAGATTCCTAATTATGAACTATCAGTTAGTGTTTACTCACTCTCGTGTTGTTCCAAACACATATGCCATTCTTTCTTCTGTGAAACACAAAATTAGAAAATATCAGTAATGGTCGCTTTTTTCATGTTAATGTGGACTGCTGCTTTTGAGCTTCAATAAGCATGCAAAAAGCTCCATAAAAGTAGTCCATATGACTCATGCATTTCATTATTTAGGAATAATCTTCCCCTTCAGTGAGCTGTTAAAGCAACTGTAAGAAGTTTTGTGTATTTTCGACTTTAGAGCCGAAAAAAAGAGAGTTACAGACAGATTAAATTCACTGTCGTAAATCTATCACTGTCCCAATTGCTGCCGTAAAGCAATCTGCCCTTTTCGTGGAATTTCGTACCCGCTCACCAAATTTACACACTTCCAGAAGAGACATATAGGGAAGTATGGGAAAGATGCAGAAGCCATTTGCCTTATTAGATGTCCATCAGAATTATTTTAGAAGTGATATTTCAAGGTAAAAATTAATGCAGCTTTAACTGCTGCAGCTGAATCGTTCACACCTGAATTATTGAATTGTGATTTATTGAAAAGATCCGACTTCTGAGGAAAACTTAAGAGGACTCGGAATATATCCTAGAAGTCCTTGTGAATGTCACTTGTGAGTTATGTCCTCTTTTGTCATTCTGGACAGTCCCTACTGTACATTGTATTGAAGAGAGTGGCCACTGACCAGGCTATTCTGTAAAACACATGGAGGAAAGTCATACAAGTTTGAAGCAACATGAGGAAGAGTATTGTGATATAATGTTTTAGCTGAATTATTATAAGTACTCCTTTTCTGATCTCAACCAGTTTCAAACAATTGGAGGTTGGTCAAGTGTATTAGCCTAATGTTTTTTTAAAATACGTCTTTTATTCTTATCAAGGCTGCATTTGTTTGCTCAAAATACAGTAAACCGTAATATTGAGAAATATTATTACACTTTTCGTATTTTAAGTGCAATTGTATCTGTGATGGCAAAGTTGAATTTCAGCAGTCATTAGCCTACTTCAGTGTTGAGTGTCTCATAACCCTTCAGAAATCATTCTGGTGTGCTGATTTTGTGTTAGAAACCTTTGATTATTATTATCAGTGTTGAAAATCATTTGTGATCCAAATATGATTTTTTTTTTTTTTTTTTCAGGATTCTTTGATGAATAGAAATAAAAAAAAAATTAAAACTTGTAAATAATTTTATAAATACTAATAAATATATATACTTTTACCATTATAAATTCTTTACTGTCACTTTTAATCATTGCTTTATCCTTTCTAAATAAAAGTATTATTTCCTTTTGTTTGGCACTTCTAAAATAATAAATAAAAGTCTAGATTCTAAATTCTTAAATGTATTGATTTAATTTCTGATATGATCATTTTGGAATTACACAACAGACAAACATGTATAGTTTTAGCCTTCAGCTATTGGCTTTTGTGTTTGTTTGTTTCTAAAGGTTTATTTATGTGGGGTTATGTACGTAAGAGGTCAAAAGGAACTCATGTTCTTGTCCATATAAAGTCTTGTGTGGGCATTAAGGTGTGTTCTCACCTGTAGGGCTGGACAGATACAAGCCCTTCCCTGATCAGCACACTTTAACAATGTACAGAGGGAGAGGAAACCACTCCGAGAGATTCCTCATAACTCATTAATACATTACTACGCTGAACAATACACCTCTGTGCTAGGCATACAGGTAAGAAAAACCTTATTTAAACTATCAATTGATCCCGTTCATATACAGTCCTTGAAGGATATGTTATATAATCATAATTATGATACAGTATGTGCCAAAGTTTTACATTTTTAAAATGGACTCTTACTTATAACCAAAAAAAAACAGTTTACAATATCTTAATGTATAATTTACTTCTTTGCAGTGCAAGCAAATCTTAATGACTCGTTGATGGAAATTTTACTCGGTTATATTCCAGATGAGATATTATTTGGAACAGAAATGTATGTAAACTCACACTGGGAAATATGAGACTAATCCATGTCATTGATTAGGATTTATGGAAAAGCCTGTGCTGACTATTGTTTAAAAAGCTTTGTCAATAGACAAGAAAACCAGTCATTCAGGACAGAAAGCACACAAAACTATTAAATATGAAGTGCTTGTACAGTAGATAGTGCTTTTTCTTTAGTAATGAGCTGTTTGTCAGAGAGCAATCATGAATGTTATTAATGTAACACGATCATGCAAAAGATTAAATGCTATTGAGACTGGATCATATATACAGTATGATCACAGCTGTGCTTTAGTTTGTCTATTTTCTCACTATATACCATTTTCTGATTCCATGTTTCTGTTTGTTTAGAGTGAGTAAGAATACTAGTAGATTTTTTTGCTACTAGATTTTTTTTAAATTTTGGATGCTGTCTTCTACATCCTGCTAAATTGTTCATGCTCCACCCTCAACACTAGATTTCAGTCAATATTCTCGCACCCCAGTTTCTTAGCAACAGCGGTGCTGTGATTATGAAAGGTCAGCGTTTCTTTTCACTGTTAGCATTGAGTTTTATGAGAGAGGACTGGTTGCTGATGTGTAGTAGTTGTTTGTTTGCACTATGCCACTTATTTGCAGGCTATTTGTCCTAATAAGATTCACAGCTTGTCTGAATCTGCATTTTAAATGTATTCTGAAGCAAAGTCGTTTGCAGGACATTTTGGCCATCGTATGACTCCAGAGTTGCAAAATATTTCCACATAATTTGTAATGTGAATAGTGACCTGTTTTAAATGAGTTTTGAAGCACATTTCTGTTGCAAAGTAGTTTTTGTGTTTACTGAGCAGATTCTTGAAAGTGAAATCAATTTGTTACCATAGTACTGGCCAGCGCTGTTTAGTGGTACAGCTTCTCTAGAGGAAGCACAATTTCCACATATTCTCTTCATCATCATTTCATAAACCATCTGTTCTCTGTCACTCAGTGTTAGGAGTGATGAAGCAAGCACCTTTAAAAAAAATCCCATTTTTGTACTCAAGATTTCTTACTGATATTTCACGTTTTGCAAAAATCTGTCACAACATTTAATTAAAAGCTAAAATGTGAAACTGTAGTGAAATACATTGTGTTATTATAATGTTTAGCATTTTTATTATGTTATATAGAATATGTGTTCACAAATGTCACATTTACACATTTACATTATAGTCCAATGTTTTTTCTATATAAAGAAATAATTTCTTTATATTATACTTTATAATGCAAGCGTGAATTCAGGTCAAATTTAGATTCACAGTGTCAAAATGTGCTTCAGTATATCTTAATTTTTATTACGTCATTTGTGATGCATTTGCTGTGGTTATGGTTTTTATTTCAGATAGTTTTAGGCGTGATATTTCTTCTCAAAGACAGCATGACGGAAGCCCAGGATGAGTTCAAAACATCCAGCGAAAACCTGGCCGCAGATTTGGACCACAGTGTAAGAAATCACTGTGTTTTCCCCTCCAATTAGGCAAATAATAATATATATATATATATAATTCTAATATTTTTATATTATCTAATGTAGTATTCGTTTATGTGTCTTCTTCGAAAAAGGAAAATGGTCCCTGTTCCCAAGCGCATATGGAAAAGTTTTTTTGAAGGTGACTGCTCCATATTCTTAATGTACGTATCTGGTATTCAATCTTGTTCACATGATACTCTTTAGGTCATTTTAAAAAGTGCTTTTAGAAAGAATTGCTCCATTTTTGAAGTGATCCAGTTGACCATAATGCACTAGAATTTATTTCCTTTGCACACAAAGGAGGTTAACAGTAGGGAAGCTTTAATGCTGGCTCTTTTCCAATTAATCATTGGTGATTTTTTTTTTTCTGATTTATTAAAAATAGGGCTGTCAAAACGTTACGCATCCAAAATAAAGTTTTTTTGTTTACTCAATATAGGGTTGTGTAACTGTTTATATGTAATGTATATATACAGACACGACATACCGTATATATTTGGAAATAGTTACGTGTATATATTTATATTCATATAAGTTATATTATATATATATATATAAAAAATATATTTCATAATAACCATTACATATGTTCTTAATCTAACATGCATGTTTGTATTTTATATAAATAATAAATATACACAGTACACAAACAAAAACCTTTATTTTGGATGCGATCAATCGTTTGACAGCACTAATATAAAATCCTATTATTAAAATTATTTGTTTTTTTATATTATGAGATATAATATAAATAAAAATAGATAGTATAAAATAAAATCAATGAGTTTTTAATATTAAAAATCTAAATTAATTTAAATTGATATTTATTTTTTATTCTATTCTATTCTATTCTATTATAAGGTATAAATACCGATTGCTTAAATCACATGTATGAGCACATGTCTGTCTTCAGGTGAGCAACAGTGCCACACAATCCACTGACATCCACTACTGGATAGGCAACGCATCCTCTCAGGACGAGCAGGGAGCGGCAGCCATCTATGTGACCCAACTGGATGGGTGTCTCGGCGGCAGTCCTGTTCAATACCGGGAGGTCCAGGGATGTGAATCAGCTAAATTCAAAAGCTACTTCAAGAATGGCCTCATGTGAGTGAAATAAAAAACATTTTGGCTTGCTTCTACCAATTCCATGACAGTATGATTATGTCTACACTTTCCTGTTTCCTGTAGATATAAAAAAGGAGGTGTGGGATCAGGATTCACACATGTGGAGGCCAATGTGTACAACATTCAGCGCCTGCTCCACGTCAAAGGAACCAAACATGTGACTGCAAGAGAGGTGAACTGCTGCAGCAGACACATCGAATCACAATACTACAATAGTGAAGGCTCACTTCATGAATATTAAATAGTTGATACTTGCTTGGTAATCTTGCAGGAGCATACAATCACCAACCCTAATTAATATTAATGAGCCACACCTTCATAGTTGAATATGTTAATGGATGCGTTTTCAGTGAGAGCTGGAGATGTGTGACAGTGATAAAGGCAACTACTGTACATATTTTCGTGTGAGAAAAAAAGCGTAATATTATTAGTATTATTATATTATAGAATTATAAAATAGTACTATTAGAATATTTAAAAACAACATTATGTTTAAGAAATTAATAATTGGCTTTTATTGTTACGGTCTGAAAAAAACTAAAGGCATTGATTAAAATCGTACTTTTGATAAATAAACATTAAATAAAAAAGGAAAATTAGCATTTCATTTTAAATTATTGGTTTATTTAAGATATATATCATGTATATATATTGGTTAATTTATTATTAATAATTCAATAATTAATATTATAATTATAGTTGCCTAGATAATACAAAATACTGTGCCACAATACTTTTTTTTTGTATAAGACCCCAAATAGAAAACTCTTGTTTTCACAGAACACAGACAAACTTATGCTAGAGTTGGGTTATAAATGTGGTCAAAGCACATTAGAAGATTTGCTATCCAATTCACTTTGTGTGAACAGATATTTATATTGCAGGCGAAGGGCCAACATTATGAGGATCAGTAAATGAAGCTGTCAAACTGTAAATTATTCAATGTAGGCAAGAAGGTCAAGAATCTTGTCTTTGCATTACTGCTGTCCTCATGTCCTCTGATGTTTCTCTATTACATGGCCTGGGTCCTTGAAAGAATCAGGAAGTTAAATATTGTACACCCCACAAATTATTCAGGACTACTGTCAAGAATGAACTGGACTTTTTCAGTAATGTCTGATTTCTTCCCAGCACTCTTTGGGAGAATTTCGTGTGTTTGTGTGTGTGTGTGTGTGTGTGTGTGTGTGTGTGTGTGTGTGTGTGTTGTGTGTGTGTGTGTGTGTGTGTGTGTTTGTGTGTGTCTGCAGTGGAGGTGTTCTGGAGCAGTTTTAATCTAGGGCCATTTCCTGCTGATTTTTTTTTTTTTTTTGGGAAAAGTAATAATACAATGGAATGGTCCTCAAAGCAACAAACAAGAAAAATTAAAGGTAATTGAAGAAATGGGGGAAGATACAGTGCTGGATATAAAATAAAATGATGTATGGATTTCTATTGTGTTCCTGTCCTCTCCTGTCTTTCTTAGGCCGTTCTGCTTGCTCAGGACATCAGGGACCGGGAGCGTGGAGGCCGGGCTCAGATTGCTGTAATTGAGGGTGGGCAGGAGGAAGCCTTTCCTGAGCTGATGAAGATCATGATATCTGTTTTAGGTCAGAGGACTGGACACCTGAAAGAGCCAATCTCTGATGATAAACCAGACCAAAACCAGATCTTCGACGTCAAACTGTACCAGTATGAACACTTTAATCTGTTTGCCATTAAAAAGTCTTATTCAGGATGACATTGTCTATCTATCTATCTACTATCTATCTACTATCTATCTATCTATCTATCTATCTATCTATCTATCTAGCTACTATCTATCTATCTGATTACTATCTATCTGTCCTGTCCGTCTGTCTTTCTGTTCTGTCTGTCTGTGTTTCTATCTGTCTTCTTTCCTCTGTCTATCTGTCCCCCCCTGTCGGTCTGTCTGACTGTTTGCTATTCCCTTCTGTCTGTCTGTCTGTCTGTTTATCTATCTGTCTGTCTGTCTGACTGTTTATCTATCTGTCTGTCTGTCTGTCTGTCTGTTTGTCTGTCTGTCTGTCTGTCTGTCTGTTTATCTATCTGTCTGTCTGACTGTTTATCTATTTATCTGTCTGTCTGACTGTGTTTGTCTGTCTGTCTGTCTGTCTGACTGTTTATCTATCTATCTGTCTGTCTGACTGTTTTATCTATTTATCTTTCTGTCTGACTGTGTTTGTCCTGTCTGTCTGTCTGACTGTTTACTCTATCTTCTGTCTGTCGGTCTGTCTGACTGTTTCTTTCTGTCTGTCTGTCTGTTTATCTATCTGTCTGTCTGACTGTGTTTGTCTGTCTGTCTGTCTGACTGTTTATCTATCTGTCTGTCTGACTGTTTATCTATCTATCTATCCATCATCTATCATCTATCTATCTATCTGTCTGTCTGACTGTTTATCTATCTGTCTGTCTGACTGACTGTCTGTATCTGTCTGTCTGTCTGTTTCTATCCGTCTGTCTGTCTGTCTGTCTGTCTTTTTATCTGTCTGTCTGTCTGTCTGTTTATCTATCTATCTGTCTGTCTGCCTGTTTATCTATCTATCTGTCTGTCTGACTGTTTATCTATCTGTCTGTCTGACTGTGTTTGTCTGTCTGACTGTTTATCTATCTATCTGTCTGTCTGACTGTTTATCTATCTATCTGTCTGTCTGACTGTTTATCTATTTATCTGTCTGTCTGTCTGACTGTTTATCTATCTATCTGTTGTCCGACTGTTTATCTATTTTATCTGTCGTCCTGACGACTGTGTATATATGTCTGTCTGTCTGTCTGTCTAACTGTTTATCTATCTGTCTGTCTGTCTGTCTAACTGTTTATCTGTCTGTCTGTCTTGTCCGTCCGTCCGTCCATCCGTCACCTTTTTTATTGCTCTATTGTTTTATTGCGCTATCTATCATTTTATCGTTGTGCCTGTCTGTCTTTCTTTGTCTATCGTTTTATCTTTTTCTGCCTGTCTATCATTCTATCATTCTGTTTTCATTTTATTTATTGTTTTATCATTGTATCGTCGTTCTATGTATTGTTTTATTATTTTGTCTGTCTAGTTCTGTCTAGAAGTTCTATCTATTGTTTTATTTTTATGTCTGTCTGTCTATCATACTATCTATTGTTATTTCGTTTGATCTTTTTATTATGTCTGTCTGTTTGTCTGTGCTATCTAGCTATCTCTCTCACTCTTTCATGATTATTTGATATTTCTAATATTGATAACTGATAATTCAGAACTAACATCTAATAAAATGTCCTTAATTAGCATTCTGTTATTCTCAGTGTGTCTGATGCTAGTGGTCAGCTGTTGGTACAGGAAGTGGCTACCAGTCCACTGACCCAGGATTTGCTGAGTTCCACTGTGAGAGACATGATGTCTACCAAAACACCCACAGTATCATTATATGATGCACAGCTATCTGTGGATTAATCTTTGATGTATGTTTTGTTTGCAGGATTGCTATATTTTAGATCAAGGTGGCAGCTCAGTAATGGTCTGGAAAGGAAAAGCAGCATCAGATGAAGAGAGACACTCAGCACTGAGTCGGGCGGTTGTAAGCATCTGTGTTTGCATAGTATTATTCTGCAAAGTAGTATATTTATTTAATATCACTTCTCTATTGTTTCATAATTGGTGCACACAAATATTCATCCCTCAGGGCTTTATAAAAGCGAAGAATTATCCATCCAACACGAAAGTGGAGGTTATGAGTGAAGGAGGTGAATCTGCCATGTTTAAACATCTCTTCAAGTCCTGGAAAGAAAAAGGTCAAGCTCGAGGACTGGGAAAGACGCACTCAGTAGGAAAGATAGGTGATTCATCATTCAGCATTATTTCTCATGTGAGGGTGTAGATGTTTCAGCATTGTCATGTTAGTATATGCATCATATTTGATTTTGTTAGATTGATTGTAAACGCACCTGTTATTGCAGCTAAAGTGGATCAGGTGAAGTTTGACGTCATGGAGCTTCACGCTCAACCAAAGCTGGCTGCACAGGAGCGGATGGTGGACGACGCCTCAGGACATATTCAGGTATAATAAAATAATACAATAGCTGAACTCAAAAGTTTGGGATTGTTACCACACCACAACAGGCAAATGTCTGCTCTCTTTTGTGTTCAGGTTTGGCGCATTGAGAATCTTGAACTGAAGGAGGTAAACCCAAGCACATATGGACATTTCTATGGAGGAGATTGTTATCTAGTGTTGTACACCTACAACAGAGCCAACAAACCACAGTACATCCTCTACATGTGGCAGGTGAGGAGCATAACATGCATACTCTGTCTCCAACACAATATACACTGAAATTAAGTTAATTCATGTCATAATGTGTGGAGAAAACATATAATAGTCTGCAGAGAATCACAGTTACAGATCCAGTGGCCCAAAATAACTACTTTAGGACCATAAATTCACACAAATTAATTTAATTCTACTAGATAACAAAATATGAAAAAATTGTCAACCATAAACAAATAATGCTAGATATTTTCTAAAAGCTACCTTCCCTTCTAAGAGTTATTTTGCAGTGATTTTGAAGTTTGGATGTTCTCCACAAAAGGCTTTTTTTGTTTTGTTTTTGTTTTGAGAAAATGGTTTGCTATAAAACTGTTTGTGCTCAATGTTGGGGAAAGTTACTTTTAAAAGTAATGCATTACAATATTGCATTACTCCATAAAAATTTAACTAATTGTGTTACTTAGTTACTTTTTATAGAATGTAATGCATTGTTACTTTTGCGTTACATTTTGTAACCTGGGCTGGGCTGGGCTTGCTTTGTTTTTTAATAACCAAAAAACAAAAATGATATTTTTGGCAACTGTAAAGGCCCTTTCACATCAAAAGTGAAATTGATAAGTATAAGTCTCAGGCTAAAGGAAGTGCCTCAGCCTTTGCACCTCACTCCCAATTTCTCTCAGCACAGGAACAGCAGAGGTGCAAGTGAATAAATGAGAAATCAAAGTAACTTGCGTTAGTAAATCAGATATATTTCATTGTAAATTTAAAAGTAATGCATTCATTTAATAGTTAATTGAAAAAAGTAATCTAAGTACATAACACGCGTTAGTTGTAATGCATTACCCCACACTGTTTGTGCTGTATTTATTTAAAATAAATGTCACTTTAATATTTGTTATATAATGACATTCATTTAAGTGTGACATAAGTGGAGCTACTGTATATACAATACATTATATAGCTACAGTACAAAATAAACAATGCAGCATTTCTAATATCTGAACTCTACACAAATATTGTGTTGAAATATTAACATGTATTGAGCAGAAAAGCTATAAATACACAATATGTTACAATCTGGATGCACACATTGGAGATCCTATGACATGAAGCATGTGTTCTCCAGGGTCGCCACGCTACACAGGATGAGGTGACGGCATGTGCTTATCAGGCGGTGAATTTGGATAACAAATACAATGGAGCCCCAACACAGGTCAGAGTGGTCATGGGAAAAGAGCCCAGACACTTCCTGGCCATCTTTAAGGGCAGACTCATCATTTTTGAGGTGATTGTGCTTTCATTCCTACGGAGCATATAACTCTAAATTGTAAATTATTTTATGATCTGAATTATTTACCACCTTCAGGTAACAAAATAGTTATTTATTTACTTACACTGCAAAAGAATATGTCAATATGATGTCTTGCTTCATTTGGAGTATTATATGAGCTTACTTTTTCTTTAAGTATGCTTAAGCTAGCTTTTCATTGACACGTTGATTGTTTCTTAGGGTGGGACCGGTAGACCGGGTGTTGTGAACCCTGATCCTGGTGCCAGACTCTTCCAGGTCAGAGGGACACATGAGATGAACACCAAAGCAACAGAGTTGCCCGCCCGAGCCGCCTCTCTCAACACCAATGACGTCTTTCTGCTCAAAACTCATCAGAATGTCTTCCTGTGGTATGGCAAGGCAAGTATAAGAATTAATTAATTAATTAAATATAATAATTAAATCTGAGAATCATAACATTATTGAAATAAATGCATATATAATTGGTTGAATTAAATAAATATAGACTAGAACTAAAATGTTTAACATTAAAATAAGCAAAACATAACAATTTGGCTAAAATGTGTTTTTAATTAAATTATTCACTACTGCTCAAAAGTTTGGAATATTTAAGTTTTTGCTTTAAAACAGAAGTGCTATGATCAACGCTGCAATTATTTGACAAAAAAGACCATAACTATTTATAATGATATTATTATGAAATATGATTACAATTTAAAAGAATCTCATGTATTTATAAAGCTGAATTTTCAGCAATAATTACTACAGTCTTCAGTGTGACATGATCCTTCAGAAATCATTCTAATATGCTATTTGGTGCTAAATTATTAATTATTATTGATGCTCATTGCTCAATTATTAATAATGATTCTTAGCTTAAACCATTTTTGCTACTTTGCTAAAAATGTTTTTCAATGTATTTTTGATGAGTGAACAGTATTTATTTTACTTAATATTATACACTGTCATTTTTGATCAATTTAATGCATCTTTACTGTTTAAAAGTGTTATTATTATTTTTTTTATATATCTTATGGCAAACATGGTAATGCATCCTGTGAAGACTGTTTTTTCACTTGCTATTATAAATGTTTCTTGAGCACCAAATCACTGAGCAAGTGAGCATAAGAGACTACTATAAAAAAAACGTAACATAACTATTCCAAACTTTTGACCAGTAATTTATTAATCATAAAAAATATACTTCGTTATATTTTTACATCTCTCTCTATCTCTTTCTATTTGTGTGTTTCTGTTTCTCACAGGGCTGCAGTGGAGACGAGAGGGAGATGGGAAAAGCCGTAGCTGATTTGCTTTCTGAGCTGGACAAGCAGATTGTGATGGAAGGACAGGAACCAGCTGCCTTCTGGGTGGCTTTGGGAGGGAAAGCTCCATACGCCAGTGACAAGAGGTACAACCATAAAAACAGATAAAGATGAGCTCATACTTCAAAAGTCAGTCATTTCCACTGACTTCCTCTGTGTCGCCACTAGACTGGAGAAAGAAGTGGCACTTCACGAACCTCGTCTGTTTGAATGCTCCAATCAGACGGGCCGATTCCTTATGACAGAAGTGGCTGACTTCACTCAGGATGACCTGGACGAGGATGATGTCATGCTTCTAGACACCTGGGAGGAGGTGGGCTGTGTGAGGTCATGCTATCGGCTTCTTTTGCATGAGGCTGCGGTGAAATGCCGGTGTCGTTCTGGGTTATGCAAAATATGCATAGAGAAATAGTGTCAAACAACAATTCTGCTGGTAGTTTTGTGTATTGAGTTACTCAAACCCAGGGGTTTTCAAACTGCAACCAAATAAATTACAAAGAGAAAGAAAAAGAGTGTGGGAGGGGTCCTTTGCAAAGAGGTCATCAAAATTGGGAGTTGGTGGCATTAAAAAGTTAGAAAGCTCCTACTCTTATATGTCAATCTCCTAAACCCCTCTTCTTCCTCCTCCCTCAGATTTTCCTTTGGATTGGCAACTCAGCCAACCAGTATGAGACTCAGGAGTCCTATAGCGGTGCAGTGGACTATCTTAAAACCCACCCAGCCGGACGGGACCCTGGGACACCCATCACCACTGTTAAACAAGGCTATGAGCCGCCCACCTTCACCGGCTGGTTTAATGCTTGGGATGCTCATAAGTGGAGCGTGAGTCCAGCAGGGGACAGTAATGCGCAACAAATTCACTAACAAACTAACAGAATCTTGAGAAGTTCAGTCCACATAATCATTTGTTGATTCTCATCTAATAATACATCCTCAACTCAAAGCAAAATGGACCATTTTCCTGATCTTGTTTTGCATGATTCTTCATTGTGTTTTTTCCCAAAAATATTTTTATTTTATAAGTTTAAATGAGTATTATTTATTTCTAAATTTAAATATTTTATTCATATTTATTATTTATTACGTTTAAATATTTTTTTAATTATGTATTTATAAGTTTAAATATTTATAAGTTTAAATGTCTTCTTTCTTTTAATTTTCTCTCAAAAACATAATAATACAGATTTTTTTCTAAAATATTGACAAAAATGTATGGAAGCTTGTTTTCTCCATGGGGTAAAAAAAAAAGGTAATTGCAAGTTTTCTCTTACATTTCAGATTTTTTTTTTCTCACAATTATAAATTTATATCTCAGAATTTAGATTTTTGTGTTGTAATTCTGAGATTTAAAATTAGAACTGTGCAAGATACAAAGTCAGAAATGTGAGATCAGAATTAGTCTTCTTACTTTCTCATAAATTCAGAGTTTACACCTCACAACTCTGACTTTATTTTCTTTGAATTCTGACTTTTCATCTTGCAATACCTTTATTTTTTATCCTCTAGTGGAAACAAGCTTCCATAATAATTACCACAAAAAACGAGGTTGAACAAATGTATTTCATATTCAGACCACGCCCATTTTCCCCTGATGCAAAGAATCAGGTCCCTCCTACTTTTTTCTCATTGAATATTTAAATATTTCATATCATGAAAGTAAAGCTGGTTTCCAGTGCCATTCGTCCTGACTTTTTTTATGTCCACCATCACACCACATAATGAATTAATGTTACATGAGAGACACTTTTTCAGTTTCACTCTATATTCTAGGGAGGCCTTTCATATGAGGAGATGAAAAGCAAGCTGGGTGATATTTCGCAAATCACTGTGGTAAAAAGCTTTAACCATACTGATTAAATGCTTGTCCTGATTCATTTACATTGATCAATCTAAAGTGATCAAATGATCTAATTACATTTAGATGTCGATATGATCTACACACCTGTGTGCAAATCTAAACATGAAATCAACCTCATTTCCTGTAGAATCTCAACAACACAAACCTGAATAAGAAGACAGGAGGAGGTGGCGGGAGCTACAGCGCTCCTGGAGGTCCAAGAAATATAAAGTCTCATAATCAGAGGATGTCCTCCTCCATCTCCAATGCATATGTAGACCAGTCTCCCAGCAGAGCAAAGCCTTCTGGGATGCTTCATTCCGAGCAGCTAGTTGAAACTCCTCAACATCAGCTGCCTCAAGGAGTGGACCCTGAAAAACGAGAGGTGGGCACCGAGACCTTTAGTATGGAAGCCTCTTTCTGTGATGAAATCAAAAATAAAAAAGGCTGTTGTGACTCAATTTGTAGCTAATTTATAGCTCACAGTTCTGAATGCTTTTCTCACAATTCTGAATTATTAGTATTTTTACTTTTTATCTCATATCTGACTATTTTTCTCTCAATTGTGAGTTTATATCTTGTGCAATTCTGACTGTTTTTCTCAGAATTGTGAGATATTAACGCAGAATTGCAAGAATAAATATCACAATTGTGAGCTAAGAAGTTGCAAACTTTTTTTATGTTTTAATCCTGTGGAAGAAACAGGCTTCCTTCCATACTATTGAGTTGGTCTTAAAAAATCAGAGCTCGAAATATATTTTGAAGGTTATTATCTGGTCATCTTTATTTCAGGAATATTTGACTGATGCAGAATTTGAGAATCTCCTCGGCTGCACCCGTGACAATTTCCAGCGGCTGCCTAAATGGCGTCAGAACGACCTTAAAAAGAAGGCAGGGCTGTTTTGAGCTGGTTTTGCTATAATGAGATACAGTCTGATCTTCAGACCTGATTATTGTGCTTCATGTGTATTTTGGGCTAGAAGATGGTCACCTATAAAATGTTATCGATTTATTTATTCATCAAATAAATAAATGTTTCGACTCAAAAGCTGACATGACCTAATAGAAATGCTTTGTTAATATCTTACATACAGTAGAACATCAAAAGTATCCCACCAAAATAATAGTCGCATACGGTAGAACATGACTTTTAGTGCTAATAAAAACACAATGTATGCCAAGAAATGTTTCTGAGAGGTTTAATTCAGTTTTAATGAATGCACTAGTTGAATGCCACAGCATTTTAGAGTCAGTAAAGCCAGTTCTTTCCTGTTAGGAGGATGTCAGAACAGGACATCAGAAACAGATGTTGTTATGGCTCAATATTGCTGAAGTAGAAGGTAACAGCCTGTGTAACAACTTTACTTTAAGGCACATTAGATAAGTTAAGAACAACATAAAAATAGAAATATTTCTACAAAAGGAGCAGATCAAAGCAGCAATACCTTACACCAACAACAGCAATGAATACAAAACAAACACCTTAAAAATAGAAAGCACCGCTACTGTTTGTAAATGTATAACTCTTCCTTTCTTTTACATCATACACTTTTGTAGTGCAACACTTTTACTGATAACTCAATGCACGCCTACTGTTCAGATTCTTATATAATGCGATTATTATTGATAGCTGAACATGTTTATCAGAAAATAATGGATAGCATGTACAGTATTGGTAATATGGGGTAAACGGTTCACTGTCCATCATTTGTTCATATAAAGAACAACTGAGCATAAGCCAACGTAAGTCACTGGAACTAGCAAATATCAAACAATATTACTCCAGTTCAACTCATCTCTCACAACACTGAACAAAAGGAGGGCACTGTTAAGATGAAATCTCCTGTTTAACCAAGATATAATTGTGACTAAGGTGAAGACTTCATGGGAATGTCTAGACAAAAACACTTTCACTGACAATCAGAAACTATATACAAACACTGTTTAAATACTCTGTTAATGTAAAAAGGCATCAGTGTAGTATATTTTTAAATATAAATTTTTTAAGACATTAAAATAGAAAACTGTTAGGTAAAACATTCTCCAATTACAAATCTAAACTGATTTAGACAGGAATGACGATGGAATTCTTAAAATGGAGAGAGAACATGTGTTTTCTGAAAGTACTAGTGCTGCCAAATCGATTAATTGCGATTAATCACACCGAAATAAAAGTTAGTGTTTATATAATATATGTGTGTGTACTGTGTATATTTATATGTATTTATAAATACACATATGTACATGTATATATTACGAAATACATTACGCTTAATGGAAAGTAATGCGTTACGTTGCTTTTTGTCACCTGGGCTAGGCTTGCTTATTTGTTTATTAACAACAAAACCCCCAAAAGTTATAGTTCTGGCAACTGCAAAGACCCTTTTACACCAAAAGTGAAATGAATAAGCCTCAGGCTGAAGGAAGTGCCTCTGAACCTCACTCCCAGTTTTTCTCAACACAGGAACAGGTGTCAAGTGAATAAATTGGGAAACAAAGTAACTGGCGACTGGCGTTACTTACTTATTTAAAAAATATATTTTCTTGTAAATTTAAAAGTAATGCATTGCTTTACTAGTAACTTGAAAAAAAGTCATCTGATTATGTAACTTGCGTTACTTGTAATAAATTACCCCCAACACTTGTAAACACCAACTTTTATTTTGGATACGATTAATCGCAATTAATCGATTTGACAGCATTAGAAAGTACTACTCTAACTGGTAGCCAAAAAATCTTACAATTTAAATGAACTTTAAATAAAATATATTTTGTAATTTTTTTTTATTTAAACCGTATTTGTTTAAATGTATTAAATTTGCATGCTATGGAAAAAAAATCGACAACAAAGAATGTCGAATTTTTGTAATGTCTTTTTTTTTACCCCACCTGTTTTTCTAAACTGAACCGCATGCACTAATTCCATGAAGCATTTTATGGCACACCTCTGAACTCAAATGGTAAGGAGGAAAAGTCCAAATCTTATCCTTAAAAGTGTTTGCAGAGGACAGTTTAGTTGATTGTCTTGTTCAGTGATCTGCACACTTTGACATTGCGATGACTGAGGGGAATGTTGGAGTTTATTAGGCATCAAGAGCCATGATGTGTACAAAGAGTCCCGCTGAAGGAATGAGATTTCCTCTCTTCGTGAGCAGAGGCACATGGCGGTATCCTGAAGACAGAAGACAGGACTTATGGTGAGCAAACTCATAATAACTGCACAACAATTTCTCGCTTATTTTCACTAGCTCACCATTCTGCATGCTGGTGAAGGGCAGAGTGTACAGGCCGACCAGGTCATTAGGGGAAGCAGCGTCGTAGTCCTCCACCACAAACCGCACCAAAGCCAGTTCCGGCACGTGAATAGTGAACTGGAATTTCGTGTTCCACACAGGATTGAAACCTGTAACAAAAAACACTTCAGTGACCTACACTTTGGTAAAAAGCATCTGTTAAACATCTAAGTGTAAATCCACTGTTGACACTTGCCATTGTTGTCAATGTGGTGTGTCTGTTTGCTGGCGTTGTCGTCGGGCACACCGTAGATCTCCACCCTGACCTGAGGGTCCACGATGGACTTCTGCTTGTCTTTATTGATCTTAGGCAGCTGCTGGGCTGATATGATCTGAACAGATACATACAAGAATTGGTCGCTGTTTGGATAGGTTTGCATTTGCTTTAGGGATTAATGATATATCAGTGCCATAATTTAATAACACTGTTAAATGTCTTGATCAAACCTCAAAATTAATATTTATTTTTATTATATTATATTGACTTTTAATGTTGCTGCTAAATCACTTGTTAAATTAAACAATTGATTTCAGCTTTACTGATTAATTTTTTAATTAAAAGATTTATTTTTAATGTACTCATGTCATTTAATTTATTGTATCAGCCAGAATAACATTGTTAAATATAATCATTAGCAAACCTCAAAATGCTTTATTTTCAGATTATAGTATAGGGGTGTTATGATGCCTCATTTCACTTGCAGCATTTAAAACTATTGGATTTTAGTGATTCATTTTTAATAAAAAACAATGTAAAATAAAATAAAATATATTTACTGTTTTAATTTTTTTTAAATGTGTATATATATATCTATATATATATTTTTTTTTTTTTTTGAAGTACTCCTTAATTTATTTTATTTATTGAATCAGGCCAGAATAACACTGTTAAACTACATTAGAAAACCCAAATCAATATTTATTTTTCATAATGTCTATAAATGTTTCGTGCTGCCAAATTCACTTGTACATTTAAATATTAGATTTAGATTTGAGCTGTTTGTAAGTAATTTTTCAATAAAAAAATGAAAAAGATGTATTTGTTTTAATAAATAAAAAAATCCTCATCATCATCATCAAAAAAAAAAATGCATAATGTATATTATAATGTTGCAATGCCTAAATTCACTCGTGGCATTTAAAAATGATGGATGTGGCTTTTAGGGATTCGTTTTTAAAGAAAACTAAAAAATAAAAAATATATTCATTATTAATCTTTATTAATTTAATGTACTTATTAATTTCTTTTTTATTTATTGTATCAGGCATAATTTTAATATATATTCATCCTAATCTCACCATGACATGCAAGGTCTTTTTCTTCAGCCAGGGGCCTACTCTGAGGTTCTTGGGGTCAAACTGTGAGGCAGGGTCCCTCTGAAACTCTGGCTTAAGTATATAGCCACACTTGCCATTAGGTAGAAAGCGGGCCTGATTCAGATCCATCTCCTTACCAGGAGTCTGGAAGTTTAGAGCCACTATAGACAATTTGAGGGATAAAAACATATTAAGTGGTGTATGGAAGCACATGCAGATTATAAACAGGCTTTCTGAACTGCATCAGACTCATATTATCTCATATAGCAAGGGCTTTGCACCTATTTGGCAGCCGGCGTTCCACAGTGGCACCGGATTGTAGTTGGATGAATCGGTTCTGGAGCCGGCTGGGTAGATTCTGCTCAGATTATCCATGTTGTGATGAACAAATGGCGTAGCTTCAAGACATCACCAAAATGAGCTATTAGAGTATATCTGGCAACATCACTTATATTTTAGGCCTTTCTTTTCTTTTCTTTTCTTTTTAGTTTGGGGCCCTATTGAGTGCTGCAGTTATGACATATTCTTGTAGGCCAACCTGGAAGTTAGCAACACCCTGGTTTACCTGAGTTTTCTGCCAGGTTCATTGCTTTGCTCTCCTTGAAGGAGGCCATTTCATAGAAAGCGTGGTAATCTCTTGAATGCTCGAAGTTGCTGAAATGGACACTCTTGCAGTAGATGACCAGGTCTGACAGCTCCTTAGCCAGCTTGATCTTTTTGGAACTCTACAACATAATCAAAAAGAATAACTTCAGTTCACACATGCAATGATGAAGGGATGCCAAATAAGCAGAACAAATCTGTTGTCTGTCTCATGATTTGAATGGGGTTTTTGTGGGAATGTCTGACAGCTGAGTGTGCCGATTTGAACTCAACCTTATCTACCGCAGCTTTGTGTATGCAAATAAACTCCACGAACCTAAGTGTGCTTTGTGGAACGTTTTTGAAAACTTGTTTTCCAGTTTACATTTAAAAGAAAATGCAGTGGTCTGAAAATAAATTTCAGCCAGGATCAGGAATAGACTTTTGATTTTACACATTTTATTCATTCGATTTAAACCATATTTTGTGTTGCACTAACAAATAAAATCTGCTTTTCTGCCAATTTTACTCGTATAGTGTATGTGGTGTTTGGTTAATGTTAATTTTGTAGTACTTGACAGACAAATTTTATTATGACTGTTTTTGTTTTCACTGGTACATTAGATTACATTCAAGTTTTCCACTGTACTGATGAGGTTTAATACAGGTTAAACTCATGCCAGCTGCTGTTTGGGTGTTGGTCTCTGAATGACTGAATGGTTTTTTACACACCTTTTCCTTGGGTTTCTGTTCAGCCTCTTTAAGTTCAGCAGCCTCATCTTCCTCTGACACACTGTCCACATCATCTGTGGTGCTGTTGTTGAATGCCGCATCCAGTTTGTTCAAACGCTTGCCCTTGATCAGGAAACGTCCCTTCAGCTCCTACAAACATAAACAGATGACACAAATATATTTGAAATTTTTGTTGAAATGAGATCTGATTATGCATTGAAATGTTATATACACTACACTATGGAACTGAAAGATGATGCTTTACTATTGTTTCTCTGCTTACTGTGTTTATGTGAGGATGGGAGTTCATGGCTGAACCACCCTCAGGCTGTAATACTAGAATCACCTTTGATCCTGCCATAGTGTCATTCAGAGAAACTGGCAGAACTTCTCAGTACGAGAAAAAGCTCAGGGCTAAAACTCGATTCAAACAGGTCATCGTAAGCAAAAGATTCAAAACCGATCCAGCTGCATGGATTCCAATGTGACATCATTCAGAAGCCCCTCCCACCTCACAACCAAAACAAGCACTTCGAATCCTGCCCGTCTGAACTTGTACCGTCTTGTCATTTGACTTTCAGATGGCAGCTCAAAAGCTTGGGGAGTGTTTTGGTGAATCATCAGGAAGTGATAAATGGTTACGATAAAAAAAAAGTTTCTCCATGTAACTGTAGCTCTACTGATAATCACTTCCTCGATCTTCAGCTATTTGAATTCAAGGATACAGAAGTAAACAGGAAGATTGCAGGGATGACGAGGAAGTCATCTGAGGAAAATGTGTGGTGTGGGGTGTGGTGAAAAGAGATGTTAAGAGGTCATGTAGCTGGTTTAGCTTTAGAGAGCGGTCTCTGTTATCCACTAGGTGGCAATATGTAGAATCAGCTATCGTATGCAGTTACACACATCATTTCTTTACAATAGAACAAGAACTGAAAAAATAATAATAATTGGCGTAGAAACAAATTTCACATAAAAAAATTTCTAGTAAATTTCACAAACTATTACAAAGAAATGACAAATAACAAGTAGAAAAACAGTTTTTACAGTGCAGTGGTGCAGCAACATCCAAGTGTGTTATTTTTAGTGGTCTAACCTCAGGTCCTGGAAAAGTGTTGGGCATTTGATGCCCCAGGGGTTGAGTGAGCAAAGCACTGCCCAGGATGGAGGTTAAGTGATGGGCCATGATCTTCTGCTGCTCTATGGAGCAATGGTTCTCCAAAGACAGGATCACTGGATACTGTGAGGTCTAGTGTAGCAAAAAACACAAGGTTTTCATAATCCACAATGCTGCTTTTATCAGTCATCACAACATCCAATTGGCCTTATGACAGATAAATGACTGACAGCCCAAAAATAGCCAATCAAATTGTCTGTCAAGCTTTAAAGCTTATTGAACTGTCGGACACATACAAACCTCGTTTTCATTTGGAAAACTAGTTACTAGGAGTTTCGATCGTTTCGGTTCTCAAATCAGCTAGTAATATTAAAATGCAAGGGTTTTATCAGACTCATCATTCTTTATGATAATGGCCTGCATTCATTGTTTTGTGATATTTTCTCGATTAAATAATGTATTATTTTCTTGATTAATTAATGTATAACATAACATGTTTGGGCTTCATTCAAGATACTGAATATTGTATACAAGATACAAGCATAATGAATGGATTCTGGTGTGAAACATCTCTATGCTCTGTTAAGTAATAAATAATGTGACATGCTTTATTTTAAGAACAACACACAAAAACATTATTTACTTCTTTCTGCATCTGCAAAGCATTCGGTACCCATTTGCCCTGTGTGTTAATGTCAATGTTTATGACATGCTGGCTGTTCGACTTCTTATTTGATAATTTTCTGCTCCTATTTTCTACATAAAAACCTGATACAAAAGCTTGTACATTCTAATTTTAAACATTTGAAGTAATTTGCTCCAAAAACTTTCATAATTAAGTGAGTCGTCTCGCAACATCCTTTTGTTTGATGGACATAGATAGAAAACTCACACCTTGAAAACATTATTCGTTAACCACCTTTTTCACTCACTTTGAAAGCATATTCTTTGATGGCCTTGATGACATCTTTGAAGAGCACTTTGGATGTGAGCGTATGGCCGTGGTAAATGACCGGCTCTCCATTTGCACCATCCCAGCAATCCAGCTCCACACAGCGACAGCTCTTCACCAGCGCTCTAAAAGACAACAACCATTTTCTCACATTGCTTAGGGATGAATGCTTAAAGAGTTAATGCATAGCTGTTGAGACTTCTAGTGAAAGCAGACATGTTCGTACTTGATATAGGCTTCTGTGCTGCTAGGCCCCTTCAGCTGGTCCTCCATCAGATACGTGTTGTGGGAAGAGGAAATGAAGTAATGATTGAGCGGCCGATGCATGTCTTGGTATATAGGTTTGTGGGCGGGGTTAAAGATGGAGCCTTCTTCATGGTTCAGGTACACCAGGAAACCATCTTTGCTCATGTACGTGTTCTGTTTGGCTGGGTAAATGTAAAAACACTAAAATGTATTGTAAAAATACATGTTACTTATATTTTGTTACATGATACACTTGCTATTTTGATTGGGTAATTCACTGTTTCATTATTGTGTATTTATAGTTTGTTATATAAGGTTTATCTTCTATTATTCCAAATTAATATTTATGGAAATATTCCAAAACAACTGTTTTTTTTTGTTTGTTTCTTTTTTACTACATTTTAAAATGTAGTTTATTCTTGTGATGGCAAAGCTGAATTTTCAGCAGTCATTACTCCAGTCTTCAGTGTCACATGATCCTTCAGAAATCATTCTAATATGCTGATTTACAGCTCAAAAAACATTTATTTCTATTAGTGCTGTCAAACGATTAATCGCGATTAATCACGTTCAAAATAAAAGTGTTTGTTACATACTATATGTGTGTGTACTTGGTTTATTTATTATGTATATATAAAATTCCACACCCTACAGTTATATTTGAAACTATTCACATGTATATACAGTACATTTATATGTATATTATATATAAATATAATTTAATATATAAACATACTGTAGCATATTTTTCTTAAATATATACATGCATGTGTTTGTATTTATATACACATAATAAATATACATAGTACACACTCATATATTATGTAAACAAAAACGTTTATTTTGGATGCGATTAATCGCGATTAATCGTTTGACAGCACTAATGTTTATTCATATTTAAAATGGCTGTTCGGCTTAATATTTTTGTGGAAACCATGATGCTTTGATAAATAGAAAGTGTAAAAAATAGCATAAATGTCTTTACTATCACTTTTGATCCGTTTAATGTATCCTATTAATGCAGCTATCAATATCTTTAAAAGTAACAGTTATCTGATATATTCTTTTGGTAATTTAAGTGTGCTTACATGTCTCATCCACCTCATATTTCTCAATAAGCTTCTTTGCATGCTCCAAAGACACTGGCTCCTTCTGCTCTTTCTGGAGAAAGTTCAACAGGTCACTGGAGCTTATCTGTCCATTAGTACTAGCGTACTTCTCATAGATCGCATCCATTTCCTCACGGTAAGTCAGTAAATCATAGAAGTGTTTAATCTCAGATCCCTCCAGAGTGCCTGAGTTTGATGTGTCACATTTCTGCAATATTAAATTCAATCAATCAATAAAACAGTTCTGTATGACAGTTAACAGGCGACCCCAACAACAACTTTTTTGGAATATTTCAGCAGACTTCAATGAGCCAGTGAGCTCAAAAGCAATTTAAACAGGTTGTTTTATTTGGTATTGTGTAGATAACTTGTAGACTCATACATAATCCTGAACAGCAGTGATTTAAACAAAACAATTGCTATAAGCTTCTCCCACAAGTTAAAATGCAAACAATAGATTTATGATTTGCCTCTCACCTTGAAAAGCATCTCAGCGTAACTGTCGTCCACCTCGATATTGATCTGACGAAGGAAATGCTTCAACTCCTTCAAGGACATTTTGTTGTCTGCATTCTTGTCAGCCTTGCGCATGCAATTATAGATCCAGCTTTTTGTCTGATGTAAGGACTGAATATTTCAGTTTTCTAGCTAGATCTTTTCTACTTATAAAAAAAAAGCTTTATATCAATGCTTATTACACATTTTACACAAAGTACTTTTAGTGCAAAAAAGTATAAATTTGAGTAACACTTTAAGGTGACAGTCACACACATTACATGTACTTATTATAATAATAACAACAGTAAATTATGTATAAAATTATATTATAAACTATAAGCAACCATCCTTAAACCGAAACCTAACCTTAACCTTATATTAAATACATGTCACTTTGAAATTATGTGTAACCTAAATATGTTAAATCGATGTTTTCCTTTAATTACAGCAGTGCTGACAAATGTGTTCAGAGAGCAGGCTCTGAGGAATGGATGTTCAGGATACTGTTCACTGTTCTGCTGTCGGTTGAGGCTGTGCATAACAGTCATGACCTTCTCCAGACCGCTGACCCATCTCTTGGCCTCCTCTTTGGATGAGGCGATCAAGTCCAGATTCTTCCGTCGACCTTTGAAGATGATGGAGAAGCAGCGGTCGTCCGCTGAGGAGTCAGTGTACTTCTGCAGCCCTTCAGTCTGACGGCCATACCGCACCGAATCCACGTCCTCGAGACTGACTGTAAAAGAGGCAAGAGATTTTTAATTATTACTCATTTTAGAGATTTAACAACTGACTGCATTCTGAACCTTTTGAGAATAAATCTGCCTTTCACAAGAAAACTGTTGGCGGATTGATGAGAGAAACATCTGAACAGTGATTTACAACAAAACAACAGCCTGAAGTCAAAGAGACACATTATTTCTAGGCTTGTTTGATATGCAGGTCTGTACATGCAGTGCTGCATTATTTAAAGAGTATATTTTGACATCTAAAATCTTCCAAACCACCAAAAGATACAGAAGTGCAAGACGGTCCATCCTTTTTAAAGATTTTAGGGATCAATATGTTATCTCTAAGAGGGTTGTTGTACGCATTTCAGTAATGAATCTAAAATTTAAATCAAGCAAACAGGAAACAAAATTGTAATTCCATTCAATTTGATTGAATAAAGCAAAATCCGCACTCACTTGTATGCTTCTTAATGATTTTTGGATTTTTTTTATTATACAAGAAGCACAAATGGATTCATGGATATGATCTATTTGTGCTTTTTGAATAATCAAAATCATTAAGAGGCATACAAGTGAGTGCGGATCCTGCTTTTTTATTTGAAGCCATTACGATTTTTACTGATCTACGCACCCGAAGTGTTGGTTGAGCTTAGTGATTTCACTTTTTTTTTATTTAAATTTAGTTAAATAGAATGTTAAAGTTGAATCGACAGGAATTTACTGAATTAGAATAAACTGAACACAGTTGCAGAACTGTGCCATGAAATGTTATGAAATCAAAATTAGAGTTAAATGAATTAGTAAATTAAATTAATATATTTCAAGGTGGAAATAAGTGTTTCTTCATTAGAAATTGAACAAATTAATTAAATTGATCAAATATAATGAAAATATAAATGATACAATCTAATGAAAATGTTATAAATTAAATACAAGTGGATTTGTACAAGGGAAATAAAAAAAGAAAAAAGAATGATGTAAGGGAAACAGGTCAATAATTTAGCTCAAAGGGAATCATTTAAGATTTTAAAGGGAACTCCACCATTAATATGCAAGGGAATTAGGACAGAATCACTGTTTTACGGCGGATCACTGAGACGGCCAGCGAGTCAGTGAACGAGCCGTATGACAGCAATTCTGCAATGGATATCAATATCCAAAATATAGTGAAAACACTATTAATTAGCACTGTAACAAGATGGCGTTTAAGACATTAACTGTGCCACCAAAACACAAGATACTTCTTGTGTTTTCCATATAAATAAGGCTTTATTGGATAAATCTAAGACATATAAACTAATCTAACACATGAACACACGCATTCACACAAGTTTTCAGAAAGAGAGAGAGAGGAAATAATTAAAGAGAATGAAAATGTGAAATCCCAAGATTACAGCAATATGTGCCATTGTATAGATCTGAACAACCATCAATCACTTAATTAACCCTCGCACTGAGTTCCTCAATGAGGTTAAAATTTAGATTAACTGCACCAGTTCAGTTTAGAAATCTGGAGGTACTTGCTTTCTGTGTTGCGGGGTTCCCTTTCTTGTCTGGTTGCTAAAAGGGGTTTCCCGAGGTTGCTGATTGGCTGGAAGTTCAGTCTTGGGAAGCCAGTGATTGGGCGTTGGCTGGCGACGCGGAGCTGTGGTCTGCAGTTGAAGGGTAGACAGCACTCTTCTGGAAGATGCGGCGTTAGGCTTAACTCAGAACACGAAACTCTCAACGGAAAATAAAACAAACTAAAGAAATAGAAATAGATGTAAAGTTTGACGAGGCCAGGTGTTGTTTCTCCTCATGGTTTTGGAGGAGCTGGCGTGTAAGCCAGACCACGCTCAAAAGCTAAAGAAACATGACTAGGAGTGAAAAAGCTAAAAGCCGCATGGCTAAAAGCTAGACACAAAAAGTCAGACCCGCAAAAAAAAGGCAAAAGACCAAAAAGCGCGCACACGCAAGAAGAGAAAGTTTGATGGTGTCCTGAGTATTTAACCCAGGCTGTTTTACACACTCCAAATGGTGTTTTGACCAATTAGATCTCGTCTTTGCTCGGGGTGTTGCGATGTTTCTCCTTCCCATTCATAAATCGACTGTTATCTCATCATTCACATGATCTGTGTTTTTCCCGCTCTGGTAGAGTATACATTTTAGACATGATTTCTTATAATAAGAATATAATACATTTGACAACGAAGTGATTAGAATAAACATTTCAAGCATGAATTCTCAAACTCACACATACCAAACATGAATACGACCCCCTAAGCTATTCAATAGTTATTAACAATACATAAACAATAAATGATTAAAACATGATGGTTAAACAAGTGGGTTAGATACATAATATGGAGTTACTGTATGCATAGAAATGATTAGTTGCTCAGGTCCTTTTAGTGTCATTTAGATGCATCTTCACATGGAAATGAAGTTTCTTTGGCATTCTGTGGACGTAAGGAGACCAGAGATTAAAATGTCTGTAAGGAATTTTAGTCTGTCTGTTCTTTGTCTTTAGTGGAGGAAGTCAATTTGAAGCTTGTATCACTGTCACATGGTTCCATGTGGCGGTCACGCTGTGCATCTCTTTTGACCATTATTTTTGATACTTGCCCCAAAAATTTTACAATCTCCTTGGACTTGTCAATGTATTCTTTTGTGTTAATGTTGAAAACTGTCCTGTGACAGGGATTTAGGTTTAGGCTTGCTTCAGAAGGCTAATGCCTGATTTATGACATCCTGTTGTCAGGGGCCTCTGTGGAATTTTTGTGACTCATCGTGCCTCAACTCGGTTTTGACCAAAACTTAGATTGTCTGATTCGGTCTGATATCCTACATACCCCCTTCGATCGGCGATGTGTTGAGTAGAAGACATCGGCGAGCGCTGGAGAAAAAGTCAGAAGAAGCAGACAAACACAGCAAACAACAAGACAAAACCTCCATGACAGTTACTGTACTGCAGCAGCGCATCAGGTTATTTGGGTACAGGCGGTTAAGTTCAATTAGTCAATATAGTTTAGTAAACTGAATATGTTTTAGTTCAATCTGGAAATTTTTATAATTTGGTTCCGTACGTTGATTCGTAAATCAAATTTTGCGGATAACTTTGTTCGGTTCTTCTAGGTTGTCTTAATTTAAAAATTTTACTGTTCATTTTCTAGTAACATCATTTGCAATTAAATTAATTGACCTATCATGCATGGAGCTCTCTGGCTCCCATTCAGTTTAGAATTACTGGCGGATATTAGGTATGGTGAGTCAATCCTAATATCAGACCTTTGACCCTTGCAGGGTGTCTAGGTGTTTCACCTACTAAGGAAAGAGAGGAAGGAATCAGGATAGGTAAAAGAAGAACAAACAAACCTAAGCTGCTGTGGATTTTCCTAGCATGGCTTACAACTACTGTTGAGCTAGGATGTCGTGTGCAGCTAGTGTGTCATGTACCTTAAATTAGTGTCAGGTGTTCTACCTATTGTGAGGATGGCTGCATGTTTCTTCATGGTGGGCATATGTAACTTTATGTTACGCTAAAATTTGGATATTCTACTTGTGGGAAGAAAATGTTTGTTGAATGTGTTATCAGTAGATGTGGTTACATCTGGGTGTAGGAAATGTGTGTGTTAATGGTGTAGTGTATGTGTGGTCAGATCTGTTTCAGTCTGTGTTGTCTCCCCCCTTTTCTTGTATGTCAGTGAAGACGGGCTCTCTGCATCCTTGGCTTGGATGAGGGCGTGTCCATGATCTAATGGGGTCAGTTCAGCAAGACAGGAAGTTCTTTAGCAGACAGTCAGAGCTAGTTTGGCATGGCTGTGTGAAGCTGGGGTGCAAACTTTGTCTCCTATGTTGCATTTCTCTTGTGATGCCTTCTGATTGTGGCAGACTTTCTGACCTTCTGTGCATGGGTGGTTGCTGTTGCACAGACAGGAATGTGGTTCTTGGAGTTGATTTGACAGGTTGTTATTGAGCGATGGGTGACTGAGGTGATGTTCTTTGGTACCTCAGAGTTTCATCAACAGTTGGCCGTGAGAGACTTGCTCGTTCTGGGTGGTTGTTGAACAGGTGCTTGTCATCTCTGATGTGGTGTACCAGGTGATCACCGGCCTTCCGTTCTGTCGCTGGTCACAGCGAGCATGACTCAACTTTGTGGTCATCCATGTCCAGCTTTCCTTGAAGGAGCTCTTTCATTTGTCTCATGACTTGTTCCATGTCGTCTGAGGATAAGCTGTCTTGCTCTTCTGCATACTCAGCACTGTGCATGTCTGAGTGGTGCTGAGGTGGGTTTTGCTGTCACTTACTCACACGAGTTGCTCTTGGATGAGTCAGGCGATTACCTTTGGATGTCTGGTTAGGTTTCCAGTTGTTCCTATCTTTTGGGTTTCTTGAGAAGCGTGGCTGTTCCCATGGATTTTTGCAGCGGCTGGGCTGAAAGCTGTCGTGGACATGGGGGTCACGTTCTCTGTGCTCTTGATGGAAGACTCTGGTGTCGTGATGCCACTGGGTGTCGTCCAGTGCAAGGCTTGAGTCTTTGGTGACAGAGTTCAAGAGTGTGGATGTTTTGTTACCTTTCTTTGAGGCCATCTTCTGCTTGTTGTAGGCCTTCTGTGTTAGGTCACGCAACTGTTGGATGGTCATGGAGCATGGACAGGCCATGACGCCTAGATGGTGGCTGACTCCAGGGTGCAGATTTCTTAGGAAGAGGCTTTTGAAGTTCACATCCTCTTCAAGGTCAGGTTCGTTGTGTGCACCAAAGTAGGCTTGTCGGAGTCGGTTGTAGTAAGCTTGTGGAACCTCTTGTCGACCTTGCTTGATCTCCAAAGCAGTTAACAGTCCAAGTTCAGACTCAGGGTCTGTAAACTCTTTAATAAGGACCTCACGAAGTAGCTGGTAGCTTGACTTTGTTTGACTGGGCTGTCGATCTAGGAAGTTTCGTACCTCAGGACTTGACGTGGCTCTAAGGAGGTATAACCTGTCTCTGTCAGTCACATGAGGTCTCATTTCCAGATGAAACTCGTTATCTTGCAGGTAGGCCTGGATGTCGTGGCCCTCTGCAGAGTTTGGGTTGAAACTGCTGATGTTTTTAGACAGCTTGTTGAGGTCTTTGATGGTCATCCCATGTGCAGCTCCAAGGTCTGCTTGGATGGGAGGTATTCTTTCGTTGGCAGGAAAGGCTTGTGTGGCGAAGGCAGGTGAGGTTTTGGGTTGTGGCCCTTCGCGCCTTTCGTCATATGCCGGTTCTTGGATATGGGACTCTGCTCTGCTCAGCAGTGGTGAGGCTGAGAGATGCTTCCCTTTTCTTGGCTCTTGTTTCAGCTCATAAGCATCTTTGAGTTCTTTTCTGACCATGTAGAGCTCATCGTTGGTATCGTCTAGTTGTTGGGTCAGATTGTCCATTTCAGTTCTATACCTTTCAAGGTGGTCTTTCAGGGTACTAATTTCAACATTCTTGTCTCTGATGTGATTCTTGGCTTTCTCTAGTAGCTGTTCGGCAAACTGGAGTCTGTCTACCAGGTCTTTCTGGACAGCCTTTGAATATTGTTGGTCGAGCTGCGCTGCTGCCAGGGCTGCTTAGAGTTTCATAACTTGTTCCGTTGTTTCCTGCTCCCTCTCGTTGGGTGCTTTGAGTTGATCTTGAACTTTCACTTCCAGCTTGTCTATGCGGCGTTGAGCACGTGTCAGCTCCTCTTGAAGGTGGGTGATGTGCTTGTCGCTCAGTTTCAGCTGGTTTGTGAAGGCGTAGCTTAGGGAGCTGTTGATTTTGACTAGCTCCTCGTGGTTGTTATTCTGGCTTGAATCTTGTGTCAGGAATATTCTCAGGATTAGGATTATTATTAAAAAATAATAACAGTTCAAATGTCTTGGGGGTGAGGCTGTCTGTCATGCCTCTCAGCCAAGTATTCACATCTTCCCCATGGGCAATGGGGTCTGCTGTCTGCGGCATTTTGGCACGCCGGGGAGAAGAGAGACTGACACAGATCTGTGTAGAGTAAAAGCCTGTGTGTGGTGGGACAACTAAGTGTGGTATCAGTGACTGTGACCCACTAATGAAGTGTGGTGATGATTGTGTTGGTATCAGGTGTCTAAGTAGATTAGGGATGCAAAGACTTCGTCACTTCTAACGAGGAATAGGAAAAAGAGAGAAAAAGGTAAAAACAATTCAGTAAAAAAAAACAATTCCTTTTTGGTTGAGAATTTTTTTTTTCAATTTAATGTGGTTATCAAGAAGGTAAACAATATTATTAAATCTCTGTTTTAGACAAAAGAATGCAATAATAATGTTGATATCTCTTTTCTTAGTCTGACAGGATTGACACCGTGCACCTTACAGTTGTGCCGCTCACCAGGGAGGCTGCGAAGGCGACAGGTGTTCAACACTTATCTCTATTAAATCGATCTCAGCATTGGATGAGATGCTAAAATTTGTATTGCGTTTCCAAATGTAGGGAGGTTAAGAAGAACGAAGGAGGAGTTGATTACAATCAAATTCATAAGGATTATTTGTCTTCTTCGACAAGATTGTGTATTTCATTCACATAGGATTGATTGATGGTTCTTACAGGTCCCTACGCATGTGAAGAGTAAAGAGGAAAGAAAGCAGGAGGTGACAGGAGAAAAGGGAAGGAGAACTCAGGAGTTTACTCAGTAACCTGAGTGGATCGCGTCCACTAGCAGGCTCTGATGCTGTTATGCTCAACTACGAGTAGAATAGTTGTTGTTCTTAGTTGCTGCACAACTAATCAAACAAAAATAAAATTTGAGGGAAAGAACGTTGTCTTTCTAATTTATTTGAACTCGTAGAGAGGGATAACACTGTCTCATATTAGGGCTTGGGTGTGTCGTTCCCAAGCTAGGATCTCCAGAGGAAAAAAGAATGGTAAAGTAAAATTAAAAGTAATAAATGGGCAAAGTAAGTAGAAAGGAAATTAAATAACGAAGGAAATCAAAATAAAACAATAATGGCTAAGTGTATAACCACAGGAAGAAAAGGGGTAAAACGCAATAAAATAATGAGTAAGTATAAGTCTGAATAGAATTTATTGATAGGTAATAAAATCAATTAGGTAGAATAAGTTTATTAAACTTTAAAGTTCAAGGCTTATTCGTACCTAAGATGATTAGGCATAAGAGGGAATACTAGAAATAATGATCATATGAAATGATCGGAGGGGGAAATTTGAATGATTCCAAATAAATTTAATGTTTTAATTAAATTTGAATTTGGCACAATTAATAATTGTGAGTCAGTATTTCCCTTTCTAGTAAAATAAGATAAAGTGGTAAGAAGTGAGAAAAGGGAGGAATAAGAGAGAGAAAGAGACCAACAGGTGTATTAGTTTAGATGTTTAAAGGGTTAAATCACTTCAGCGTTGCCCATACAGACACTGTATTCAACCACTGGATGTTAATGCTAACCGCTAACCTTTGAGGCTAAAGGCTTTAGCATAGACTTCAATGTAAACAACGGTTTCGTTAGCTTAGCCACCCGTGGGGTTTGTTTACAATAGCGTCGCTGTGCTGCGCGTGCGCAGTTCAGAGTTGCTTCGGAAGTAGGTTCAGACTTCCGTGTCACGATCGTAACTATGGCAACCAAATCCAGCTCTAGTGGCTAGCATGTGAATAGTTGCATTGCAAGTACAGTTAAGCATGTTACATGAAATGTTGGTGCATTTCAACACTGTACAAATAACAACACCGTTTTTGGTTGGTTTTGCGATGTGGCGCTTAAACTCTCGGTTGTTCGGAGTTAGATTTAACTTTATTCAAATAGCAGCTTTGTGCTGCAGAGTTAGGGGCACCAGTGATAACGATCTCAGCAGATCTTTAAATCTCTGTGCCAGTTTCTCTGGACACGTAAACAACAGGTTTTCTTCGCTGTTGATGCAAAGTTAATATCCACTTACACGCCGTGTTAAGCGAGATTAAATTCACTTTGTGAACAGACACAAACAGGCAAGCATTATTCTCTAATGTTTAACCCAGAGAGTCAAAGTTGATTTGGCAATGGGACACGCATTGAAATCAAACTATTAATAATAAGGCTTTGATAAGAAGATTTGAGGAACACGCTCAAAACTATTCTTAATACACCAATTTATTTTCCTTTTAACTACTGCAGTTTAGCTCCGTTCAGCTAACGGTGACTGAGATTCAGGGAGAATGCGATGAAAACACTGGAACACGCACTGAATCAAATCAGCTATAAACAAGCATTACAAAAATGAGGAACAGCTCAATTTCTACCTTATTGTACCGATTCAGATGTTACTTGAAGTTACCACTTACTGCAGTTTACGAAGGAAGAGTCGGACTCAGAGTTACAGCCTTCTCTGTTGTTCAGGCATAAGCGGCGCGCGCTGATTACGGAACACACACAGACACACACCACACACACAACACACACACACACCAGTCTACAACAGACGCTTCTCATATTTCATCCGCAGCAATGGAAATATGAAATAACTTGGCTTTTTGCTCACAATTTAGGTTAATCTGCCCGCATTCTCCACCAATATATGTAAGGGAAACAGGTCAATAATTTAGCTCAAAGGGAAACATTTAAGATTTTAAAGGGAACTCCACCATTAATATGCAAGGGAATTAGGACAGAATCACTGTTTTACGGCGGATCACTGAGACGGCCAGCGAGTCAGTGAACGAGCCGTATGACAGCAATTCTGCAATGGATATCTATATCCAAAATATAGTGAAAACACTATTAATTAGCACTGTAACAAGATCGGCAGTTTAAGACATTAACTTGTGAGCACAAAAACACAAGATACTTCTCTTTTCAAAATAAATAAGGCTTTATTGAATAAATCTAAGACATATAAACACACGCATTCACACATTCTCACAAGTTGCAGAAAGAGAGAAAGTGAGGAAATAATTAAAGAGAATGAAAATGTGAAATCACAAGATTACAGCAATATGTGCCATTGTATAGATCTGAACAACCATCAATCACTTAATTAACCCTCGCACTGAGTTCCTCAATGAGGTTAAAATTTAGATTAACTGCACCAGTTCAGTTTAGAATCTGGAGGTACTTGCTTTCCAGTGTCGGGGGTTCCCTTCCTTGTCTGCCAAAAGGGGTTTCCCGCTTTTCTTAATGGCTGGATGTTCAGTCTTGGGAAGCCAGTGATTGGGCGTTGGCTGGCGACGCGGAGCTGTGGTCTGCAGTTGAAGGGTAGACAGCACTCTTCTGGAAGATGCGGCGTTAGGCTTAACTCAGAACACGAAACTCTCAACGGAAAATAAAACAAACTAAAGAAATAGAAATAGATGTAAAGTTTGACGAGACCAGGTGGCGTTTCTCCTCATGGTTTTGGAGGAGCTGGCGTGTAAGCCAGACCACGCTCAAAAGCTAAAGAAACATGACTAGGAGTGAAAAAGCTAAAAGCCGCATGGCTAAAAGCTAGACACAAAAAGTCAGACCCGCAAAAAGGCAAAAGGCAAAAGACCAAAAAGCGCGCACACACAAAAAGAGAAAGTTTGATGGTGTCCTGAGTATTTAACCCAGGCTGTTTTGCACACCCTAAATGGTGTTTTGACCAATTAGATGTCGTGTTTGCTCGGGGGGTTGTATATTCCTCCTCCCCATTCATAAATCAACTGTTAACTCATCATTCACATGACCTGCGTTTTCCCCGCTCTGGTAGAGTATACATTTTGGACATGAATTCTTATAATAAGAATATGATACATTTGACAAAGATTTGATTGGAAGAAACGTTTCAAGCAAGAAGATTCAAACTCACACATACCAAACATGAATACGACCCCTTAAGCTATTCAATAGTTATTAACACACAATACATACACAATAAATGATTAAGACATGATGGTTAAACATGTGGGTTAGATACATGATATGGGGTTATGCATAGCAATTATTATTTGCTTAGGTCCTTTTAGTGTCATTTAGATGCATATATACATGGAAATGAAGTTTCTTTGGCATTCTGTGGACGTAAGGAGACCAGAGATTAAAATGTCTGTAAGGAATTTTAGTCTGTCTGTTCTTTGTCTTTAGTGGAGGAAGTCAATTTGAAGCTTGTGATCACTGTCACATGTTTCCATGTGGCGGTCACGCTGTGCATCTCTTTTGACCATTATTCTTGATAACTTGCCCCAAAATTTTACAATCTCCTTGGACTTGTCAATGTGTTCTTTTGTGTTAATGTTGAAAACTGTTTTGTGACAGGGTCTTAGGTTTAGGCTTGCTTCAGAGAGGCTGGGGTCTGATTTATGACATCCTGTTGTCTTGGGCCTCAGTGGAATTTTTGTGACTCCTCGTGCCTCAACTCGGTTTTGACCAAATCTTAGATTGTCTGATTCGGTCTGATATCCTACAATGATATCAATGAAGAATTAATATCACCTGAAAATACATTGTCTGTATGGGTAATTTAACAAAAAAAAAATGAAACAATTAAAAATTGTACAGCAGTTATATACAGTTTGATTCTATACATTAACATGCAAGATACTTGAACAATCTTGATTTCTCAATCAAAGACTGCTGTATGAAATATGATTTAGCGCAGGCATCACGTCAGACAGTGATAAGAAGCTGATAACCTCAGTGGTGTCACCCTACTTGACAATTATTAAACGTGTTTGGCAAACACAGCTACAATCAGTCTCCTCCTGTGCTCTCTGACCTTTAATTCCAGTGTTAAACAAACATAACATTAAATAGGACAAAATCAGCTCTGTTCTTCTCAGATCATATGTATTGTGCTATAATAATAAACTGAGGAATGTATCATATAGTTCAGATGTATACACACAGGGCTGTCCGTCTCTGCTGTTATCACAGTGTTCATCGGAAACGTGTTAACAGAACTGGCTCAGGTTTAGAGCTTTAATTGACCGTTCTGTGCACAAATAGATTGATAAACTGTTCTAACTGGAAGTAAGACACAAGTGAGATTTTTGGAAATCTCTCTTGCAATGAATTCATGATCCTAAATAAAGCAATTAGACAATAGATGGCTTTCTGTGAAGAATCAGATCAGGGTTGGGTTGTGTGTATACTGGAACAGAGCAAACATAAGAGAAGCCACTTGCCATGAATACGGTACACTTCAAGACACGTGACAAAAACAGCACAATTCTACCTATAATTCACAATCACAATCTATTAGATATTTTAGATAAACTGTTCTGTATGATAAAACTAGTCTAACATGAAAAGTAGCTGGTTTTAAAAACAGCAAATGTCTGTATCTCATTTGAGGTCTTGACCTTCTCGACTGTACTGCTAAACTCATAGTTTTGATGTTAAATTATATTAAATTCATTTTTAATACTTCACTAATTTATTAGTTAATATGCTATTAATTAATTGTATTGTTAATTTGAATTTTCTATGCAAATGTATAGGTTTTATCAATGCATTTAAAATATTTCTTGAAAATTATGAAAAGAAAATTACAAAATTTATAGAAAATGACAAAATCACACAAATAAAGGCATTAAACTGTATCTAGTTCATGTAATACATTGAACCTTCTGACATAGATGTATAACATTTTCCAAAGATTGAGGAGTTTCTTTCACTGACCATTTGATGAAAAAGAAGAGCTTCACACCCTTATTTGTACAGTATTTGTGGAAAATGTCGAAAAAGCACAGCTGGAGATAATTTGCTGTTTTAGACGTGGCACACGCTCTCAAAGGCAAATATGGGGACTGTAGGAGATCTATTTGGATAACACCCAATCTCAAGTGAACTGGTGAAAGAAAGCAGTGTCAAAAGCAAGTCTAGCATCCTTCAGATTCCACTCAAACAAGCTGACAGTAAGGAAACATTGTGCTTGGCCAAATTCTGACCTCTGTTTTCGGATTTTGTCAGATAATTATTGTTACATTTAATGTATTATATAAAATACAATGTCTGAAATACTAAAACAGTGACATTTAGATTAATAATTGCACCAACATCTTTTTTAAGGTGAAGTGGGTTGATCTTTTTTGATTTAATGGTTCAGATTTAATGTAGGGATGATGCAAAGATTACACACTTCACCTTTAAAAATGATTGCTCATTGCTCATTGGTTTTTAAACCACATCCTGTCAGGTGCTTTTTCTCAGATCCTCCGAGCCGCCCTATTTGAGATATAATTGATGTCATGGAGGACCTATTGTAGGCAGTAAAGTTCAATACTTAGTGTAAAATAAAAATAGCAACTGTGATGTGCTAGCAAGAGCTTTTAAACACATATCAGGGCTCTTACTAGTCTGATTTTGCCTCATATGACCTCTGTTGTATGTTACAGTGGTGGGATGTCGACCATGTGACCTCTCATTGTGTTCTGTTGGAGGCGGGAATAATAAACTCATGACAAACACCCTAAACAGGGGCAAAATCTGTTCATCGTTGTACAGATAATAGCGTCAAACGGGGCATCAGACAGGACTGAGGTTGATGTTTTATTCAAACGGTCTCTGTCCGACAGGTTTTAAAAGACGAACATGGTCATTGTCCCATTTCTGGATAGTTTTACTGCATCAGCAGCCCTAGTGTTTGATCTGTTACATTTCCTCAGTTTGTTTCCCACCCTTTCAAGTCCATTTATCTTGAGATAAACTTGGCATCATCACTATAAGATAATAAAAACCTCACTTCCTGTGCATAAAAACATGATCCCCTTGTCTTCTCGCATTTAAAACGGTTAACTATTATATAGATTTAACTATTAGCTCCAATAGCAAGTCCCTGAATCAACCTGTAACTTTTCAGTACTTAGAAAGATCCTTAAATATATGTTTTGAGGTACATTTTCCACCATTTATGTCATTGTTTTGAGAACATAAAAAGAGGCCGAATGCTTCGACTACATGTGCAATCCATCTAATCATCATTCCTGGCCAATGGGAGTTAAAAGCCTGTCAAAACACCCAACTAATGGGTGAAAATATCATGTGAACAGGACCCGGGGGTTTCTCTGCTGATATCTGGTGTTTTCACTAGAATGCTTTGATTTTGTTTGGTCCTGGTTTACTTAATCACACACATGCAGGACAAAGAGGAGGCAGCCACACAGTCTGGCAGACAGCAGATAAAGAGGTCTGATCTGAGGCCTTTGGCCAGGAGGAACCAGGCCGGAAGCTAAGAGGAGCAGAGGCCTCTGGACAACATGTGGGAAAAAGATTTGATATCACCACAACGTTTCGTTCCCCTCCTTTCTGGTCATTTTGTCAGGGATGTTTCCTTTCCACCCAACTCATAGCCTTTTCTGGCCTTACAGGCGGTAAAAATGTTTGTGGAGGAAAGTGAAGGACAGTTTGAGACCCTGGCTGTGAAAACCCAGCCAAAGTCTTTTTTTGTGATTTACTGTCTTCCACATAAAATCATCCTTCATAAGGTAAAGAACATCCTGTGAAAATGTAACCTTGATATCTTTAACACTGACTGAGTACGGCCATGTCAAAGATTTTTCAGTCATTGTAAAATTAATGGTTGAAATCAAACTTTGATGCTTGTTATCTTTTAATTAGGTTTTGAGATTTCAGCCTGGATTTCACAGACAGGGTCACATTTGTTTACAGCTCCAGACTAAAAAGATGGGTTTACAGGAAAGCCATTTGATGTGAGGTTTGCTGATGTCAGCATGAGATCCTTTATTGAAAGGAAATTATACATTGCAGCATTGTAAATGTATTTACTGTCACTTTCCATCAAATTAACGGATTTTTTGATTACCGAGCTACTGAATTAAAGTATTCATTTCTTCTTAAATAAAACCTTACTGACATCAAACTTTTGAATGTTATTGTATTATATATATCAATTTTATTTCATTAAATATTTAATTTTACACACAAAAATTATTTTAGTTGTAAGTTTGTTTAATAGTATCTATTTATGGCATCATCGTTTTGTAAACCTGAACATTCATGTATTTACTGATCAAAATTGCCAATACAAAATGAGTTGTTTTGGCAGCTTAGTTGTATTCACAAATTTACAGTGTTTTGCTTATTATACCAAGATCTATTATTTCAAGTAAAATCTGATTCTTCATGATATGACCAAATCCTGTTCTCCTCACCTCTTTCAAACAGACACTGAATAAAGGGACAGCAGAGACACTTACAGCTGGAGTCACTCTTGAAAGTCTTGCTGGTCTGTTGCCACACAGTCTTGCAGTCTTCATTCAGCCGAAAGTAGCGGGTCTTTCTCCATGACCTGGACTTCACCTTTAGTAGGTCTCCACCTTTCAGCAAAAACTGCAGGTCCGGGTCTCCCTCCAGACCTGAAGGTCAAGAAAATGTCAAGTTCATGCATCAGTGCGAATGGATTTCACAAAGGTCATAAAATGTTCAAAGTCCACCGTCAAAGTATCTCAATTTATGAGAACTTTGGAAGTCTAAAAATAGAACCAAAGTCAAAAATACCTGGGGTCAATGCTGAGTCACGTAAAGGTCAAAGCTATTTAAAAAGATTACATCCATGGTTTCATTAATTCCAATGCCCTGACACACATCTCTCCAGACAAAAGCAGAAATGAACTTGCAGAATTTACACAGTTTTGCTAAAGGTCAAAACCTGCTGGGTGAGCTTATAAGTATGGTAAAGGTTACTGTAAATGCACCAAGATTTTCTTTGATACTCTTTCATGCTGTGCTATAAAGTCCAAATCATTGAGTTTTTGCTTTAATGAAAATAAATGATATGTTTAACCATTCCAATTGTTGGTAAATTCGTAGAATTGTTCCCTTTCAGTAACTAGTTTCTAGTTTTTAAGTTTGAACAATATAAACACTATACAGTATATAATTATGCCTTATTATATTCAGTTTATAAAGTAATGTATTGATTTTTAACTCTTTATTAAAGTATCATAAATAGTACTCGTAGTCTGAAAGATAAAACTGACACGTATTGACCACATACATCCACCCACACAGCATTTTTTCCATATTGCAATGATATTGTGGTTATCTTTTCTTGCTGAAACCACAAACCCACAATGCTGATAGTAAAGATTAGCAATAAAATCATTTGCATCACTCACATTCAGATTCTTGTGTTAATAATATATAGAGATGGTATGCTTCACATGTTTTTAACAGTAAAAAAAACAATTTAAATACATAAACAAAAAGATATCCATAAGCAGAACATTATATTTGTTTTTTGAGTTATGGCTTTGAAATAGTCTTTACTGATTTTGCATACACATACAAATATCCAAAGAAGATATACAAAGAATCCTGAAAAAAAAAATGTCACAGTTTTATGAAGCAGCACAACTGTTTTCAACATTTATAACAAGAAGAAATGTTTCTTGCGCAAATCAGCATACATATGAATAATATACCCAGTTCGCTTAATATTCTGAGTTCACTTTCCAAATAGCCATATGATCCGTGTTGTAATTTTTAGGATCGATTTTCAAACAATTATGCAAGGATTATTGCATCTATAAAGCAAGACAAAGATAACCACAATATTACTGCAATATGGAAAAATGCGTTAAGTGAATGGGTGGTGTTTGTAGTCAAACTCATGACATGTCAATGTTGCAATAAAAGATCAGTCTTTCCATAAAATGCTTTCCCTTCCTTTTCAAGAGTGGCTAAATTTGGAACAATAAAATATTGCTGTGAACGCCTGCAACATCCCGATGAGACACAAAGCTGTTGTCCCCAGCTATCATAGTGCTGATATCAGAGTGATAAATGCACCTGGTTGAACTCTGTCATGTGTATTTGGTGTAATTTTGGTGGGGAAGTTGTGGCCTAATGGTTAAATGGTTACCCCTCGTAACCCTAAGGTTGTGGGTTCGAGTCTCAGGTCAGACAGGAATTGTCAGTGGGGGGAGTGAATAACCAACGCTCTCTCCACCCTCAATACCACGACTGAGATGACCCTTGAGCAAGGCACCGAACCCCCAACTGCACCCCGGGCGCCGCAGCAAAAATGGTTGCCCACTGCACTGGGTGTGTGTTCACGGGGTGTGTGTGTTCACTGCTGTGTGTGTGCACTTTGGATGGGATAAATGCAGAGCACTAATTCCGAGTATGGGTCACCATACTTGGCCACATGTCACGTCACTCACTTAATGAAATGTGTTTATGCGGTTTAAGGTTAAAAAAACACATTATTTTCCACATATTGTTGTTTCTCCTCTATGCCCCGCTTTTCTGAAATGTGCCGATTTTTATAAAGCTCATCGGTCTGAAAAGCGAGGTTGCTGTGATTGGTCAGTTATCCAGTTTGTTGTGATTGGCCGAATTCCTCAAGCCTGTGATGGAAATGTTACGCCCTCACCATACTGTGATGCCGTGTACGGCCGGAGCGAAGAGACAAAAACATCAAAACCCATTATAAACAAGGCATTTGATGCATCCAGTGGGGACATAATTACTGAATATAATGACGTATACTGTCTTTTTACGAGTTGCGTTGCATCGTGCTGCGTAAACATAAAATCATGTCTGCATGTGTGATCGGAGAAACAATAAGTGCTACTCTACACTGCCCAAAACACTCGCGTTTGAATCATCAGTGGCAAAACCTTTAAATATGAAAACGTACTTACAGACTGTCAGAGTCAGAACAGCCGGCATTGTAGTTACTCTACCAGGATCAGGAAACAGTCCTCATAAAATGCGCTGCCCACATCTGAATATTTGGGGTTGAAATGTTATGGAACAGTGTTGTAAATACAACTTAACCACTGATTTCTAGTGTGTCCTCTTTTGGAAGGCCAAACAAAAAAGTTTCGCTTTCACAACAAAACACACAACGTCTTCACAACATTGGCTGTGGCAGCAACAATAAAGTTACGCCTTCTTTCTTTGCGTGAACATTTGGGCAGCATTATGCAAATCTTCCCACATCATGATGTAGACATGTGGGGGCGTGTTTAAACGAGGCCTTTTAGGAGGGCGTGGACCAGTCTTAACTTTTATAAAGAATATCTCTTTGGGTTTGAGACTGTAGTCTTTGCAACTATAGGGATCTTATCTATTCACAAACAGTTTGTAACACTCCAAAGAGAAAGGAAAACTTGAAATCGTATCATATGACCCCTTTAATTTGCCCAACAGTTGAATTATGTATATCTCCAGCTTCTCTGACCCAAGGGTGTGAGCACAACCACAACATTGCAGGCATTTCACGAGCTGTTGCCACAGAGGTTGTTTATGAGGCTCTGGCTGCACTCGAGCAGAAGGCGGAGAAATGGTGAAAAAGTTGAGCTGATTTCAAAATGGCCTTTGAAATCAGGCTGAAAACATTTTCTGTGCTGGAATGGTTGCTTGTGTTTACTCGGAAAGCTCTTGTGTGTAAGGTTTTATTCTGATGACTGATACAAGTGTTCTAGCATTTTTGAAAAGGGTGAGGTATTTAACATTTAGGAAAATGTGCATCAGACTTTTTATCTCATTCAAATCATACTCCAGAGGTATTCAGAATGCAAATGTAGATGTCGCTGAGTTCAAATACTCTTCTGACTTCTAATTTCTGTGATCTTTAAAGAAATTATAGAAACAGGGCCAGGTATGATTTGCAATAGTGGATTTCAGCTGTGCCATTGTTGGAATAAAAGCCAGAGAGAGAGATCACTAATACCTGGACAAAGCTATTCGAAAGCATTCCCATTCACCTCAGTAGCAATTTAAAGGCAGCAAACGGGGTAAAAAAAATTGAATTCACATTTTTAAAGGCTGTCCAAAACAATTATTGAGTATATTGTAGTGAAATATTTTAAGGGATAGTTCACCCAAAAATGAAAATTCTGTCAATAATTACTATCATCACCTTTACGATTTTTTTACAATTACGATTTTTTTGATTATATTCGAGAGCTTTCTGACCCTGCATAGATATCAAAGGAGCTACCACATTCAAGGCCCAGAAAGGTAGTAAGGACATTGTTAAAATATTTCATGTGACATCAGTGGTTCAACCGTAATTTTATGAAGCTACGAAAATACTTTTTGTGTGAAAAAAAAAACTAACTAAAATAATGTCTTTTTTCAACAGTTTCTTCTCTGATGACACATGGACTATTTTAAAGATGTCCTTACTACCTTTCCAGCCCTTAACGTCTCAGTTGCATTGCTGTCTATACAGGGTCAGAAATCTCTTGGAATTCATCAAAAATATCTTAATTTGTGTTCTGAAGATGAACAAAGGTCTTAAGGTGATGATACACGGCGCAACTTTTTGACCCTTTGTAAAACACAAAGTTGACTTTCACAAACTGTAATATGCACAGATTATCGGTAAACTGTATCAGCTCAATATGGAAGCAAATTCTGAATTTTCTGGTTATACATGTATCATAATTTAATTTCTGCAATCTGATGAATTTCTGATGATTTTTTTTTTCATTTTACAAGTGCACTATTTAGTTTTTAAAATCAGTATGTCTAGAAGTTTGTGAGTCATGTCAAAGACAGCTGACTAAAGTGTTATGCAGCTCAGCATGTCTGTAACTAAAAAAATGCCAAAAGAGCCTTTTTCTTATCTTGCTAACTTGAATTGAAACCTGAATGAAATTTCATTTGTCCATTGAACACAAAAAGGTTATTTAAAGCCAGCATGGCTGTGTTGTTCAAACGCGCGTGCAGGCGCAGAAGAGGGAAACGCGCCGGCGCCCTGGTGAAGCTCCGCGCGCGCGGATTTCGGACTGCGCTCCGAAGCATTCATCTCGCGAATGTCAGTTCCCTTCCTAACAAAACGGATGAACTTCTTCTCCTCACCCGCACCAACAAGGACTTTTCAAACTCTGCTGCACTGTGCTTCACTGAAACCTGGCTGAGTGAAGCCATTCCGGACAACGCGTTTGATCTGCTGGGCTACCAGCTGTTCAGAGCGGATCGCATCGCGGAGTTAACGGGGAAAACCAGAGGTGGTGGATTGTGTTTCTACATCAACGAAAGTTGGTGTTCAGATGTAACAACGCTAAAAAAGGTATGCTGTCCTAATTTAGAGGCACTCATCAGAAACTGTAAACCTTTCTACTCACCGCGGGAGTTTTCCTCTTTCGTTCTTGTGAATGTGTACGTGCCTCCGGACGCGTGCGTGAGCGCCGCGATGCAACAGCTGGCCGAACAAATAACTGAAATGGAGCAAAGGTACCCAGACTCTATTTTAATCATTCTTGGAGACTTCAAATCTCTCCCGTGAACTGCCAAATACAAGCAGCACATTACGTGTCCCACCATAGACAGCACTATTTTGGATCACTGTTACACAACAATAAAAAATGCATATCACTCTGTCCCACGAGCAGCTTGGGGGCTCTATGATCACTGTTAGTTCATCTAATACCGACCTACAGGCAGAAATTGAAATCAGCTAAACCTGTATTAAGGACTGTTAAAAGATGGACTAATGAAGCAAGAGCAGGATTTACAAGCTTGTTTTGACCTCACTGATTGGAGCGTCTTTGAAGCTGCAGCCACCGATCTGGATGAGCTCACAGAGACTGTAACTTCATATATCAGTTTCTGTGAAGACATGTGCATTCCTACAAGGACATTCTTATCATTTAATAATGATAAACACCGTGGGTTTACTGGGACACTCAAACACTTCGTCATGCCAAAGAGGATGCTTACAGAAGTGGGTATAAAATCTTGTATAACCAGGCCAGGAACAGACTGACAAAGGAGATCAGAGTGGCTAAGAGGAACTACTCTGAAAAGTTGAGAAAACAGTTTTCAGCCAACGATACAGCGTCAGTATGGACTGGTCTGAGGAACATCACCATGTACAAGACACCACCCCCACAGCTTGCGGAGAATCAACAACTGGCTGACGATCTGAATGTGTTTTACTGCAGATTTGAAAAGGATCGTCTACCACCCCCCATCCGCTCTGTTCTGCACTTCACACCTTCACCTACCACACCTGCAACCCCCCTCCCTCCCTCCTCCACCATTCAACCTGTGCTTAAGGTCTGTGTAGAGGATGTGACCCGGGTCTTCAGGAAGCAGAAATCTAAGAAAACTTCAGGCCCAGACGGTGTTTCACCTGCCAGTTTAAAAGTCTGCGCTGACCAACTGACCCCCATCTTCACACAGATCTTCAACAGATCAATGGAGCTGTGTGAAGTTCCCTGCTGCGTCAAACACTCCACCATCATTCCAGTCCCCAAAAAACCCAAAATCACTGGACTTAACGACTACAGACCTGTCGCTCTCACATCTGTGGTCATGAAGTCACTTGAGAGACTGGTCCTGGCCTACCTGAAGGACATCACTAGACCCTTGCTGGATCCTCTTCAGTTTGCCTACAGAGCAAACAGGTCTGTGGACAATGCAGTAAACATGGGACTGCATTATATTCTGCAACACCTTGATAGACCTGGGACTTATGCAAGGATCTTATTTGTAGACTTCAGTTCGGCCTTCAATACCATCATGCCTGAACTTCTCTCAGCCAAAATCACACAGCTATCGTTTTTTTTTTTTGTTTTGGGGTGGGGCCCACCTCCGTCTGTCAGTTGATCACCAGCTTCCTGACAGACAGGCAGCAGCTAGTGAGGCTGGGCAAACTCACATCCAGGACTATCACCATCAGCACTGGCGCCCCCCAGGGATGTGTACTCTCCCCACTGCTCTTCTCTCTCTACACGAATGACTGCACCTCTAAAGACCCCTCTGTCAAGCTCCTGAAGTTCGCAGACGACACTACAGTCATCGGCCTCATCAAGGAATGAGATGAGTCTGCTTACAGACAGGATGTTAAAGAGCTGACTGTCTGGTGCAGTCTTAACAACATGGAGCTTAACACGCTCAAAACTGTGAAGATGACCGTGGACTTCAGGAGAAACACCCCTGCACTACCCCCACTCACCATCATGCACAGCACTGTGACTGCAGTGGAGTCATTCAGGTTCCTGGGCACCACTATCTCTCAGGACCTGAAGTGGGACACTCACATAGACTCCATTGCAAAAAAGGCCCAGCAGAGGTTGTACTTCCTTCGCCAGCTGAGGAAATTCAACCTGCCACAGGAGCTGCTGAAACAGTTCTACTCTGCTATCATTGAGTCTGTCCTGTGTTCATCCATAACTGTCTGGTTTGGTTCAGCAACCAAATCATACATCAAGAGACTACAACGGACAGTCAGGACTGCTGAGAGGATTATTGGTGTCCCTCTGCCCAGCCTCCAAGATCTTTACATCTCCAGAGTGAGGAAAAAGGCTCAGAAAATCACCTTGGACCCCTCACACCCAACCCACTCTCTCTTCGAACTGTTGCCTTCTGGTCGGCGCTACAGAGCACTGACCACCAGAACAGCCAGGCACAAGAACAGTTTTTCCCCACAGGCTATATTCAGTCTGAACAATTAATCTTTCATAATTATACAACGTCCATCACAACTAACATAGTATATTTATATTAAACTGCACACTTTGTAAATAACATATCTGCACACTAATAAACATATATGTACATTTATCTAAACAATTACATTTTTTCCTATACTTCTATTTCTGTATATAGTACATTATTCAAATTTTCTTTTTTTATTATATTAGTGTTATATTACATCCCTACTGTGTTATTCCTATGTATGTCTGCACTATCATGTATGTCTGCACTATGTTTGTACTTTCTTCTACACTGGAAGCTCCTGTCGTCAAGTCAAATTCCTTGTGTGTGTAAACATACTTGGTAATAAAGCTCTTCTGATTCTGATTCTGATTCTAAAGCATATTGTGAACACTGCCCTTTCCTGTACAATAAAAGTGAATGGTGACCACAGCTGTCAAGCAAGATTTTCAAAGCAAGCAAAAACAAACTTTTTGGTCTGATCCTCAGACTTGTAGTATAGCGCACAAGTTGAACCATTATTATGAAGCTTTTATGGTGCTTTTTTTTGTCATTTTGAAGCTTTACAGCTCTCATCCACTTTGTGCCCCCAAATACTATCTTTTGTAAACATGTTAGCCATCATCATTTAGCCATTTTACGCCAATTCATGCAATTCTCTGCATAGTATTAAACACGTACATTGGATATTTTTGAATCTTACAGTGAATTCAAACGTTTACATGGCATTATCAACAGAATGCTTAAGATCTGCACCACGTGTTTTCATTTTCTTTTGGATCAACCTCAATTTAATTAAAATTTGCATGAAAGCACTTTATTTTGATTATTAAAATGTATGTAAACATAGCAACTGAAGCATTCAAATACATTCAGTTCCAGGATGCTGCAACGAAGTGGGAAAATAAATGATGATCATATTGTGTTTCGATGCTACTGTCATACTCCTCAATGCTTTTTCCATTTAACTGGAATTTCCATCTAAGAAGCCCTGAGTCCACTATTTTCTTCAGGAAAGATAGAAAAGTGAATGAGAAGTCTTAATTTAAAGGCACAATATGTAATTTTCGCCGCTAGAGGGCGCGTATTCAAAATAAACAAAGAGGCAAAGGCGTAGTTTGATGACGCCGTGACTGAGTGTGGAGTCATGGGAGTTGCCGTCTTCATCCCCACAGCTGACGCAATCCGACGGGACTCAGGCAGAAATCATGTTCATGGATGAGCTAATGATTTATTAACGAAGTAAAATGAAGCAGGGTGAGGCTGAAAGCCAACGAAACGAGGCGGCTGAAGGAGCGTGACACACGGCTCGAAAGCAGCGGAGCTTTTATTATGCCACAGTCGACTGCTTCCAGTCCTTCCGGTCGTGGTATGTGGGGGGAAAAAAGCAGCGCGTTTTATCATACTAGCTACATTTGGAAATTCTGTTATAATGCTACTCTTTGCGGTCGTCACTGGTCTATTAAAACGCACAACATATTAAAGCGTCTTTGGTGTTTCCATGTTCGAAATCGAGGGGTTATGACGTCATTGGCAGGCGACACAATGACACTATGGACACGGTCCGTGTCACTAGTTAAAATTGCTTCCTCTGGATTTAAACATTCTTCAAAACATTTGGGATAATGTAAGTACACAAGTCAGCAAAATACATAACACTGTTCTAGTGGTTTTTGGATATTTTAATAAAAATCTTACATATTGTGCCTTTAAACCGTTGCTTCTGTCATCATGGACGGTAGCCAGAGATGAAACTGTGATAAGTCAACCGTCAAACCCATTCATTATTTCCTTGGAAAAGTTGTGTAATCCTACTCTCCTTTTTTTCAGTAAAAAGACAAAATACAGGTCTTCTCTGCTGTAGCCTATTTGGCTGGAATGTCATTTAACATACAGCAAAACATCAAAAAGCATCGAAAATCCCCTTGACTCATTCACCATCCCAAATATTAAAAAAGTGTATCATACACTTTTATGAAATGAACAGTCATGGATGTTAGTGACATGCAAATAAACATCTTTTCCATCATGGTATTTTGTAAATGCTCTTAATGTTTAAATCATTTTAATCCTTTATATTTAGAGTGCAGCTTCTTACAGCCACCCACCCACCCCCCAAGCTCATGACTGACCTATCCGCACAACGGATGAGCAGACAGAAAATGTAGCAGAGATGGGTTGAAGCAGTTTACCGTAGGTGTATTTTCTAATCATAGCGATACGTGCACGTTCCATAAAACCAAGACTCAGACCAGTATGTTTCAAATCTGTATGTGCGAGGGTGGTAAGCAGCTATATGTTGTATTTATTAACACTTGCCGCAGTCCACAGTAAAATAGTCAGTTTACATTGTTCTATAACATACACAAGCGACTAAACCACAAGTTTAAATGAGCCCCCATTAATTTAAGAGAGGGGCAAGCGGACAGACTACATGTAATCAGTGATAATAAAGAAACCTATAATGTGTGTAATGAGTAGTTTTGGTGGAAACTTTACTTTCTGGGACTAAACAACTCTCATGCAGTTTAGTCCACGGAGGGCTATTTCATGCACGAACGCCCGACACAGATCCAACACCCACCTATGCGTTTCCCATTCTCTTGTGCCACGATCTCGCACTGCTCTTGGTAAACTAACTCCTGGGATTTCGTCCTTTTGGGAAGCTTACGCACACAAGACATGGTCGAAATTCCTCAACGAGATCGCCTGTAATCGGCTTAGTTTGTCTAGAAAAATAACATGAGGCGAGAAAACCATGGCGTTTGCAAGTCTCTTTCTATGGGCGGGTTCTAAACCTGCAAAAATAATCCTATTGTGTTTTTATGATTCACTTGCTCTGTGTATCTCAGGTTTTCGCATCTATGTCTGGCATGTTATGGCACGCACTGACTGTGGTATATATATATAATGCTGTAATAACAACATGTGTAATATTTTTGTCAGTTGGTTCCGTTTCTCGGCCTGCAAACCCATTGTGTCCTCCTGACAGAGGTTTCCGTGTAACCTTTACATTTTGTCTACAAACGTGGCTTCTCCCTTGAGGCTTTTCGCTTATGGAAGAATCTTAGGTTTTGAACAAATCTTTTAAATGGAAGAATCGGTCTGGTTTGACTCCTAGCTATTTAGTTTGCTGAAGTTTCTCCCGTTTAAAGCGCAGGTTTGCTGACCAAAAACGCGAACCAATAGCATTCCAGGCTGGTTGTGATGGAGCATTTCATTGGCTGGACCTGCTCAACGAACCGCCCCCTTCACTGAACGAATCAAGACCCATAGCAGTATTAAATGAGACAAACTGAATAAACTGGATATCTACATCCAACGGCATGTCTTTCAATTCAGTTCAGCTTGTTAGTTAAACTCTTTAACAAAGAGAGAACGTTAATAAACAGTTATCCACTTTTAGCTATTTCTGTATTCGTATAGCTTTATTGAAGTAATAAACATAAACTCTCTATGGAATCTAAGTAGATGTGATTTGAACAAATCAGTAAGCGAAATCTAAATGAATCGTTTAGGGAAACGATTCAAAGATACGAGTCACTTTGATGAATCACTAACTCAAATGTAATTTGGCATTGGGCGCCTTCATCTGGTTGAATCCTCGCGGGACATTAGTTAACGTCATGCTGAATGTGTGTTGGTGTAAGAGAAGGTCCACGAAAAGAATGTTATATATAACCATACAATATATAAGCTACATTAACTCCAAGTGTTTGTTTGTAAACGGCAATGTTCATAAATGACGGTTTTATTGTGAACTCATGCATCTGTTTTTATTAAAGCTATTAAAGCTGAGTATTAAAGTTCTCAGATATAACGTTAGGACAAGTTAGCAAACTCCTGAAGTAATGGGAAATGTTCTATGAGGCACATCTACATTTAATAGCAGTTCTGAGTGTGAAACAAGAAACAAGACGGTCATTACACGCCGCATGACTGTGAAAAGAACCTCGCGAAAGCAAAAAACAAGGTAAAATATCTTACAAATTGAGTTTCAGAGCAAATTACGTCTGTGGTATTGCAGCTAACATTCAAATGTTCACATTATGGTGTTCATATAGCCATATATGAATAGCCTGTTGACTCTTCAAATCAAATGCATTCACTTCTCGCGCGGAATAATCATGACATCACTGCAAAACTTACCGAATATGCCTGCATTTCCATTGGCTTCCATGATTCTTTCTGTTGTTTTATTTAGCGTTTTCTTTCAGTTGTTGTATATTCCAGTTGGGAAAAGACCTTTCGCGTCACAAAGCCACTCAGAGCCGCCCAGATACTGACTGGGATGTGTAAAGCCCGTGTCCTAAACCATCCACTGACAGGAAAGTCCAATGCGCTGTTTGTTGTGTGTGTGTGTGTTGTGTGTGTGTGTGTGTGTGTGGAACCCGCCTATTACTAGCGCAGTATCGAGAATTCGCCAACACCCACAACAACAACAACACCGGTCTTTCAAGTATCTCTCAACGATGCCCTGAAAAGTTTGATTTTTTTCCACCCATTATGAACGACTAAAGTGTAGCCTAATTCAGAGACGTGTCTGCTTTCTTGGTGATTTCCAGAAGGAGCTCTTGTCCGTGGCTACAGATGGTTTTGATTCATTTCTTCAGAATTCCACTCTTGTCCTGTAATGCCACTCTTGAGAGTGCTGTTCAAAGACTTAAAATGAATAAAACCTAAGTGCTGGCTACATTCTTAATTTCATAAGCACAACATTATCTTATCATAGGTGTAAGGAAATAAAAGTCAGTCTTTGATTTACATTCAGTGTTTTCAGAATGAACAATGTTCAATGCAAGTGATGAAATGTTATAACATCCATGGGGGGCTGTAAGACTTCATGCTACAGCTTGTTTTCTTGTTTTGTTTTTATGTTCCACTTCTGGGTGGATTTATCTGAATATGGAACTTTGCATAAATGAAAGGCTATTTATTTGTTTAGTATTACATGTTACATGTTAGTGATTTATTGACTGTGTTGCGTCTGGTGACATGATGGGACAAAATCGGAACACTTCCAATCAATCAGTCTTCACAATAACTGAACAAGAGTGATCTAATTTTGTCGTAGAGCAAAGTAGGGTGTGAAGCAAAGTCCAGTAGCATACAGCTCATAGAGTCTCTTTGCTTTATGATGATGGGGATTTTGAAAATCATCCTGCCTGGCAACTTTTAGCACACCCTTTAAAGCTGTCAAGCCATACCCGATCTTCAGGTATGTAGAGGTGTGCATGTTATTTTTTTTTTTTTTTTTTTTTGGATGTTATGTCATTTTTGGCCATGTTGCATATGTATAATATCAGTAACATGTTTACTTATTGGTTAAATAAGCCTCCTACACTCACCAAGGTTGCATTTACTTGAAGAAAATACAGTAAATACAGTAATAATGTGAAATCCCTTAAGAAAATTAACCATGGTTTTATTGTATTAATAGGCGGCACAAGATTAATTTTTTTTATGACTAAAATTCACGTCACCCTCTGTGTTCATTTGCACTGGCCTCCCACTATCTGCCGCATTAAGCTTAATGTTTGCCTACAAAACGACCACTGCTCTGCACCCCTTTACCTAAATTCATTACTTTTCGAGTTATGTGCCCTCTAGAAGCTTGCGTTCTGCAAGTGAACGACGCATTATTGTGCCATCTCAAAGAGGCACAGAATCACTTTCACTGACTTTTACATTAAATGTTCCCTCCTGGTGGAATAACCCGCCCAACTCAATCCGAGCAGCTGAGTCTTTAGCTATCTTCAAGAAACCACTAAAAACACACCTGTTCCACCTTTATTTAACCCTCTAACTCTAACACTCTCTATTCTAAATCTATTCTTTAAAAAAACTAGCTTCTCTAATCTTTTAGTATTCTAGCTATTGGTTTTCTTTTTATTTATTATAAAAAACATGCCTCCTACATCTTGCTCTATCTTTTTCTATTCTTCTGTTTTCCTTTTTTTTATTATATGATTTAAAAAACCTTGCTACATTTACTGCGTTAGGCTAACTGAGACTTGCACATCATTGCTCTTTTGTTGATTTTGATTGCTTTCATTGTCCTCATTTGCAAGTCGCTTTGAATAAAAGCATCTGCAAAATGAATAAATGTAAATGTAAATATAAAGTTGTAGTAACCATTGTTTTTTGGTGTATTGATTACCATTTGTATAACCACAGTTTTGCTACAAATACCAGGGTTAAACTATGGTTAGTGTAGCAAAAACCATGGTTAATTTGTGGTTACCATTGTTTAACTACAGTAACCGTGTTTTTTTTTTTTGGTTTTATTTGTAGTAAAAACCATGGTTAATTTCCTTAAGGGATATTATTATCATTTTGATCACTGTTTGTATTTTAATATATTTAAACTATATCTTTTAATTTTTGTGACGCAACGCGTTGATCTTTTTCTGTATTTTTGATCAATTAAATGCATTCTTGCTAAATAAAAAAATTCTTGACCACAAAAAAGTAGTATAGATTTGGTTGTTTAAATGTCCAAATGCTTTAGTTGCCGTTTTAAATGTCTCTTTTGTTAAGATAATTTAAGAAATCGCTTTGGTTACGGAGCTTTTAGGAGGCTCCTCTGGGACGCTCGCTCTGTTACTATGGTGACGTCCTAAACAAACATGGCGGTCAATGTCGTACAGGGAACTTCTCCATGGTGCCATTTAGTGTATGTATTATTTCTGGCTTTACGTTTTATATTGAGACATATGAGCATTTATGTCACGTTTCCATAAAATATCACCATAAACCTCCTTCGCTACGCACCACACGTGCCGGAGCTTAAAATATAAAATTACGTTTAAATTACGTTTGCAAAACAATGACCGATGAAACTGAACCAAAAGCACTAAAGAGCTCGGAACCCTCCATGAACCGACACAAACCAGCATCCAATACAACTCAGGTAAGAGAATGACTACTGAACACTGCAACTGATGGTTATTTTAACAGTTTGACTTGTAACGTTAGTACATTTGTCATCATTTACTCACCCTCATGTTGTCTCAGACTGTACAACTGTATTCCGTTGAACCCAAAATTAGATGTTATGTAATAGGAAATGTTTTAGGAATTATATAATTTTCATTTATCATTAAATAAACATGTCTTGTGTGTACAGGACATTTCTCATCTACTGACCAGCATATTCAACGACCTTTACACCATAGAGGTGATTGGGAGGGACACTGTTTCTAATCTTAGAAAATCACGCAGAGGAAGCAACAACTACCATGAAAAATTTGTGGAAGAGCTACAGCAGGTGCCTCTCTTCACATCTGAGAAAAGTCTCGCTTATAAAATGTGATGTATATGTTAATAAAAGTTTTAAATGTTTTTGAAACAGAAATTTTAGGATTCTTTTAAGGATAGAACGTTCAAAAGAACAGCATTTCTGTAAAATAGAAACCTTTTGTAACACTGTAAATGTTTTTGCCGTCACTTTTGATCTTTTGAAATTCTTGCTGAATAAAATGTATATTCATTCATATAAAAAAATCTTACTGATCCCCTAGTGTTGGCTCCTTAATTCTTATTCAATTCTTATTTTTTCGGATTTGTATGATCTAGATTATGCTTTTTAAATTGAATTATTATGATTTTATCAGGAGCATTCTGAATACAACAGACGGATTCAGAATGCTGACATGCTGGAGACACACATTATACAGGCCCGACTGCAAGCTGCTGCAAAGGAGGAGCACGATCACTGCAGAATGATGGAAGAAGTGGGTGAGGCCTACTATCAGCTGGGTCTTCCCCCAGGTAGGTTTCTCTAGTTATGTTTATTTAAACAACCATTATTTTTACTATCCAGTGTGTCGGTCAGTTAGTTAGTAATCTTATGACATCAAAACCCTGTGAAGAGTCCTCTATGTCTCCAAAGTTAAATCAGCTTTCAAGTGGTGTGTGGACAGTGAGCTTCTCAGGAGCAACAACTTGATTTGTCCACTAGACTATACAACAGTGCACACCCCAGTTGTTAAAACCCCAAAAGGTATTATTTCACTGACCTATAAAGTAAAAACATACTCAAACAATCAGATTACGTATTATAATACGTAATACGTCATTTTCCCATTTTTTGCAGGTACGTTCACTCCAGGCTTTGTCCAGCCAACTGTCTCCTATAATATGCACATTTGCACCGAACCACAGGATGATGGTTACAATCCTCTCCCCCCACCTGCGCATACGGCCCAGAGCCTGTTGGAACAATCAGAGGAGACGCTCACGCTTCCTTCCTCTCCAGAGTCCAGCTCTATCAAGGGGACCGAGGTTTGCCTCTGAACATTATTCCATTTTCCTCATATCAAAGGGAGTAGAATGATCTTTATATTTTTTATTACATCACTGCCTTCTTTCAAATGAACACTGTAGCCCCAGATCACATGATGAGCAGTATTTATGGGCAGTTGACATGTCCCAAGATATAACAAGCTATTTTTTATAATTATTTTACTTGTAATTCTAATATTATTCATTATTTGAATAAATAAATGGAATATTTGGACTTTTACATTTGTACTATGATAAATATTATACATAGTATATATACTTTATGTTTAGGGCTGTCAAATAAATTAATCGCAATTGATCGCATCCAAAATAAAAAAGTTTAGTGTTTACCTAATATATGTGTGTGCAGTGTATATATTTATATGTATATATAAATACACATGCATACATGTATATATTAAATCTAAAAATGTTAGATTTATATATAAAATATTTATGTAAGATTTATGTCATATATAAATATCAATACATATTACATGTATTTCTTATATATATAATGCACACACATATATTATGAAAGTGAAAGTGACGTGACATGTGGCCAAGTATGGTTACCCATACTAGGAATTAGTGCTCTGTGTTTAACCCATCCTAAGTGCACACACACAGCAGTGAACACACACACACACACACCGTGAACACACACCCGAAGCAGTGGGCAGCCATTTATGCTGCGGCGCCAGGGGAGCAGTTGGGGGTTCGGTGCCTTGCTCAAGGGCAACTCAGTCGTGGTTTTGAAGGTGGGAGAGAGCGCTGTACAGTCACTCCCCCCCCACCTACAATCCCTGATGGTACGAGATTCGAACCCGCAACGTTAATCTCGATTAATCGATTTGACAGCCTTATTAAAAATATAAAATTTTTAAATGAATGTGTCACACTGCAGGATAATTTAAAATGATCTAGTACAGACAAAAATTTTATTAAAATATTTTTATTTTTCCAATTTTTCAACTCAAAAGCTAGGTATGGTGCATAAGGCCTCTTGGATGGAGAAGCCTAGCGCTCAGAGTCAAGCAGAAGACAGGGCTTCCCTGCAGAAACACAAAGACCGACACAAATTCCTGCACAACCCTCGCTTCCTGCTCCCAAATGCTCAGCGTGGGGGAAAGTCTCTCATCATGCCAGGGAAGAGGCCAGAGAATGTGGGAAAGGGCAGGAAAAACACTGGCAGAGAGAGGTGTGCCTGTGCTTTTGATTTAATATGTGTTTTCTTTGGGAAGATCATACTTAGAAAGATGCTCGATATTGATTTATTTGATCATTTTTTCTATAACCTCTATAATTAGCTAGTATAAATAGTATTTTAATTAATTATTTTAAACCGGTTTCCCATCTTCCATTCGCCAACAAAAAAATTACACATAATGCCTTCAATTAATCAATATACTATATACTTAGTATATAGTATATACTGTATACTTTATACATTTTCTTATAATCCCTATAAGGTCAACTTTATTCAGCCATTATTGCTATAATATTTGTGCAGCTTGGGTAGGGGAAATATGATACACATGAACACTCAAGAAACAGATCACAACCTTGTCTGCCATGTATTATAAATGCTAACCTGAATGTATTGTACTATATTTCTTCATATGGCTCGTGTAGACATCTGAAAAGCATGACATGCAATTGCAAACCAGTAGAATGGATTATTCTACAAGTATAATCAGCCATTCAGCCTATATAAGTTTTTTATTTATTGTCCTTTATTAGCCTTATTGTCTCCAAAAACACATATCAGCATGCCAGGTGGTGGTAACAGGGGCGCCGCTATGGTTTTTGGGCCCCCTGAACAGCATATTTACTCAGGGGGGCCCCCTCTTATGCCGGGCCCTTGGAATCGTCCTAACCTTCCCCCCTTACAGCGCCCCTGGGTGGTAATCAAAGAGAACAATTAAATTGGAACCACTCCATTGCCTGTTTCACTTGTCTGGCCCAACATGTCTGACCATTTAAATGAGGTTTTTCCCTTCATAGCGGCCAAGAGAATCACAAGACTATCAAAATGCCTCAGCTGACTCTTTCTGCATTTTGAGTCAATGAGCTCTGTGCAGTTCCTGTTTTATGCGTCTTGGCGGTCAACAACAGAACAAAAGATCCAGTTTGAATGAAATACATTACTTCATAAAGTGTGGCTGGGCAGCTGATAGGAAGCATATCCACCAAGAGTTTAGGTTCAAATATTTGACTATTCATGGGAAAGTATATATTTTAGTTGCTGTGACTGGTTACTATTTTTAAACACCTTTTCCTGTGGTTAATTTCTAAGTGCAGAGATGTATTCTGTCAATTAACAAATAATTCTAGTTTACTGCACATAAACCGATGGACTGCCATAGGACAAAACCTCTGCATTTTTTACAGAATGTATTTAATGATCAAAGCATGTCATCTGAGGATACGTAGAAGAATAATTATTTTGTTTTTTTTATTTGGTTATTAACTTATCATAAGCTCATACAAAATTTCCTTTCTATCTTAAGTCCTGGTCCAACTCCCATCTTCACTGCGAATCCACCTGTCATCTTCTTCACTGACTACAGAATAGGACAAGTCTATGAGGTATAAAAGCACCTTATATTTCATTTATTTTGGTCCATTTGAATGAATAATTATATTCATACAACATGAAATGTATGAAATTAAAAATTTTTTAACTGTTTACTGCATTTTCTTATTGACTAAATCAGTAATGTGAGGTTTTTACTTTTTACTACATGACCCCTAGTGTAAATGTTCATTAGATTTTACCTACTGAGCCACTTCTGAATGATTCCTTTTCAGTTCAGTATGTTTTCAGTTCTTAATAGTGCCTTCTGTTTTCTGTAGACTGCAGTGGAGCTCAAAAACATGACTGCGACCAGCCGTCACATTCGAATGATGCCTCCAACCTCCCCACACTTCTCTGTTGGTTTGGGTGAGTCTAAAGAAAAAAAGTACCTGCCGACCTCAATGAAAGACTCATTTATGTTGCCAGGAGTTCTCTCTGCATAGTTTACATTAAAGCTGGTCATTACTAGAGGAAATATCAGGGTTATTAACGTTAACTAAAACTAAAACCATGAAAAAAAATTTTTTTTCATTACTTAAAGTAAAATAAAAAATTATAGGGATGGTTCACCCAAAAATGAATATTCTGTTATCATTTACTCACCTTCATGTCATTCCTAACCTTTATGACTTTCTTTATTCTGTGAAACATGAAAAGAAGATATTTTGAAGAATGTTCAAAACAGTTGCTTGGTAGCCATTGATTTCCATAGTATGGAAAAAATAGAATGTTTTCATTTCTGTCCAACAGAAGAAAGAAACTCATACAGATTTGGAACAACATGAGGGTGAGTAAATGATGACAAAATTAATTTCTGGGTGAACTATTCCTACAACTGTAATAAAATAAAATAAAATATGAAAACCCCTTAACTTATTTATCTAGTTGACAAGGGAATATTTCTCATTTCCACTTAGTTTAAGTTAAGTACTAAAATAATAATAAAAAAACGATTATAGCATTAAAAAATATGACAAAAACAACTAAATTACCAACGCAACTAAAATTAATCAAAAAAGATATAATATAAGAATAAAATCTAATTTAAAATATTAACTAATCTGTAATAGTAGATCAGTGATACCAAAATAACCCTGAATATCACAGGATTCTGAGGAGGAATTGCTTAATAATACTTTGGTATTTACCCTGCAGCTTGAGGAAGCAGAATAGGGAAACAGTGACATCTACTGTTAAAAATGTGAAATAATTACTACCAGTGAATTTCTGCTTTGAGATCAAGATAAGAAACTGTGTAACAAAGCTTTGTTTCACAGGCAGGTTCCCTGGTGAGGGGGGGATTGTCGCTCCTGGAATGAGTTGCCAGTATATGGTGCGTTTTGCTCCAGACTCTCTGGCTGATTATGAGGATGTTCTGGTTGTGGAGACTCAGTTGCCATATCCTCTCATTATACCGATAGAGGCCCGCAGACCCCCTCCAATACTCAGTTGTGAGTCAAAATAAACTGAACTCTTTCAGCATCTAGATTTTAAAGGGATCGTACACCTCAAAATGAAAAATAACAATGAAAGTCAATGGGGTCCAATGTTGACTGACTTTCCAAAATATCTTAATTTGGCTTGTATTGATATTGATCAGTAATAAGGGATTCAGAGTTGAATCGTTGCCTCTCCTCTTTCCATGTGCCAGTGCCTGCTGTCATGGACTGCGGTTACTGCCTTGTGGGAGGGGTGAAGTTTATGGAGGTTTTATGTCGGAATGAAGGACTGAGTGCAGGAACATTCTGTGTAATGCCGAAGAAACAGTGGCCTGCCTCAAGCCTTAGGGTAAGCATGCAAATCTTGACATGAAATCTCATTCAGTTCATATTTAAGATTCCTTTGTTTGATTTTATTTATGAATTCTAATAAATCTCATAATTTCTTAACATACTCTGCAGGCTGAAATAAACTCAGTTTCATCTGGACATTTTAAATTGAAATCAAACATCGGCTTAAAGTGAAAATTAAATTTCGCTCTATCTATTTTCTAAATACAATAGGTTATTGAACCTATTGTGAACTATTCATTTTTTTTTACATTTTCTTAACGCATAATTTTAAATTAAAATATCATAAATTGATTAAATGACAGACTGGTGACACATTCTGGACTTCTCCAATCATTTAGTCCACTTTAAACACAGCCCACTCATCCAATCAACAACCTATAGATAGAACCAAGTCCCCACCCTACGTTTTTGTCTTTTTACAATACTGTTTCACTTGGATGTACGTCACACACACACAATACAGAAGAAAAGATCTGTCGTCACCTCTGTTACATTGTGGCTTTAACCTTTTGTCTTAGGATGTTGTTAACCATCATGAGTGATAATTCTGTGTGTCTCAGTCTGCAGTGAAGTCTACTTTTGCAGAACAGCCTCCCTTTGCCATCAGTCCCTCTATTTTCGGTCTTCTCCCTGGACAGGCCACTGTCATAGAGGTGAGATGTTACTGACTGAAGAGCACACAAATCAACTCAAACTTATACAGTGGTGGCCAAAATTATTAGAACACTTGGCATATTTAAGAGGTTTCAGTTGTTTTTGTTGAATTGGCTATTACAATATCCATAAAACAAACTATTGCCAGAACTACCTGCGACGGAAGGAATCTGCTGGAACATTGAAAATGAGAAAGTCTGGACATCAACACCATTGAGCAAATTTGGGGCGAGTTAGAAAATAAACTGAACAGATCTATTGTACATTCAGAGGAAAGCCTTTGACTTGAGTTGCAGAAGGCATGGGATAACATTAGTGTTGAAGTTCTGAGGAAATACTGTATATTGACACTATGCCAGAGAGATGTGCTGCTGTAAATGCTGCAAAAGATGTACATACCAAATATTAAAGTTAAAAGTGGATAAGAACAGTACGACTCATTTAATCTGATATGTGTTGTGCTCAGAGCAACCATCTGCATGTTTCATGAACTTAATGAAATAAAATCATGTTTTGGAGGCAGAAATGTCAATATTTTCAGATCTGTCAGGTGTTCAAATAATTTTGGCCACCACTTTTTATTTATATATCCTCTAGAAGATTCCACAATACTAATTTATGAGTTTAATCTACCTTCTAAACTATGCGATTTTCTCTATTTTGATTTGATTGACAGGCTCAATCTTTATGAGATGATGGTATAGCGCACACATTCCCTCATTATAACTTTTAGTGATGGTAATTATGATTAAAAATAAGTAATTGGTTGGCAGAACGGATTTTATCTGATCTTCTAAACACTTTTCTTTTAAGATGCAGATTTTGTTGTTCATCACCTAAGCAACGTGCAAAGAAAGACACATGAATATGCTAATGTATCCCCATTTTTAGATCTTGTGAATACAGCGTTTCATACAGTCTGACAGTCATACAGTAAATACAGCTCAGATTTGAATAATATACAGTAATCTGCTAGTCTGTGACTCCGTATGTTTGGATGTGTTTTTTTTATGTTTAGGTTGTGTTTTTCCCCACAACTGCTGAGATCTCTACTCAGGACTTTACCATTGTCTGTGACAACTGCCAAGTGAAGGACATCACCCTGCAAGGTAGGAAATCAATTCAACCAAACGCAAGTAATTTTTTGTCTGAAATTGAAAACAAACATCTCCAAAAAGATATATGTCTACATGTTTTAATACATTTTCTCAGGTACAGGTCAGCTGATCACTGTGGAGCTGGTTTCAATATCAGGGGGAGAGGATCAGCCTGAATTGGGGGAGTTGTGTGATATCACAGCTGACCATTATGTCAGATTCAGCCCAACCAATCCACATTCCACCTTACAGAAGATGGTTGTCGTGAAAAACAATGCGTGAGCTACCTGTGCATATCTGCGTCAACACAGAATAGTATGTACAGCAGATACTTACTGGTGTGCTTGTAAATCATTTTTTTCATTCATGTGTAGACACTTGGAGCTCCCGTACCACTGGCAGATCATGAAACCCAACCTTCAATGTCTGTTGCCTGGAGAGACTTCAGACCCCTCCAGCATTCAGCATCATCTTGATACAGACAGTGTGTTCAGCATTACTCCAGTCATGGGCATCCTGTGCCCTGCAGAAGAACATGAGTTCCTACTCACATACTGTCCAAAGGATGTATGTGCACTCACACATATAAACACACTAAAAACTAAAACTATATGGACATATATATATACAAAAAAAAACAAATAAAAATGACAAAAACACACAATGAAATAACTAAAACTTTAACTAAAATGATAGCAAACTATAAAAATAAAATCTAATTCAAAACTATAAAACTGTATTAGTGAAAACCATAGTAGTATATCAATTATACTAAAATACTGTAACTCTCTGAACAGTAATTTTTTATCTGTCTTAAGTTGAAAGACTACCACAGTGTCTGCCGGTTGGTGATCATGGATGTTCCCGATCTACCTAGAATCGGTGACGATGGGTAAAATGAACTTTGCTTACTGTTTGATATCTGAATTTAACATTAATTTAGGATAAAAACTTCTGTGTGTTGATTTGCAGGATGTGTCTCAACACAGCTTTCCATGTAAATGATGTGACCGTTTTAGAGGTTGAAGTGAAAAGTTCTGCTGAGCCGTATAAAATTCTTCTTGAGCCGTATGCCGTTTTAATACCAGGCGAAACCTACATACACAACACAATCCGCAAGAGATTCAAGGTAGTGCTGAGTCCAGAGGTCAAAATGACTCTGAACGTCTTTCCTAATTCCCTAATTTACATCATAAAATGTTTTTGAATCTCAGACATGTGTATGTTTTGTGTGTGTGTGTGTGTGTGGTGTGTTAGATGTGGAATCACAGCAAATCAGTCATTCACTTTGAATGGGAGCGTATTATTGACAGTCATGTAATTGAAGTGGAACCTTCAACAGGAGAAATAGGTCAGTGTATTACTAAATAATGTATGAACAAACAGATATACTGTTCAAAAGTCAGTAAGATTTTCTTAAAGAAATTAATACTTGCATGAAGGACCATAAAATTGATCAAAAGTGACAGTAAATGCAGGCATTATGTAAAAAAACGATTTTTATTTAAAATCAGTACTGTACTTCTGAGCTTTATATTCATCAAAGAATCCTGAATAAAAAGTATAATGGTTTCAACAAAAACCTTAATCAGCACAACTGTTTGCAACATTGATGATAATAAGAAATGTGTTTTGAGCACCAAATCAGCATATTAGAATGATTTCTGAAGGATCATGTGACAATAAAGACTGGAGTAATTACATTTTTCAGTTCAAGATTATTTGTATAGCGCTTTTCACGATACTAATCGTTGCAAAGTAGCTTTACAGAAAATTTTAAGTTTCTACATTATATTTAGGAGTAGGTTATTAGTGGTGACTATGGCAGAAATGTACAGTAAGAATCATGCAGTTAGTTACAAATTACACGTAATCAAACTGACAGTGAACACTATTAACTGCAATGATTATATGTTGCGATTAAACGTTGTGATTAAGAAAAGTTTGGTAGTTTTATATGTTATTTCAGGGTTAGCATTAGTTTTTAGTAATGATACTAAAAATTCACCTTTGCCATCACAGGAATAAATTACATTTTTAAATATATTGAAATAGAAAACAGTTATTGTAAATTGTAATAATATTTCACAATATTTCTGTTTTTTTGTGTTATTTTGTATTGCAATATTTTCCATTTTATGATCAAATAAATGTATCCTTGGTGAGCATAAGACTCCAAACTCCAAACTTGAACGGTAGAGTATAAGTCTATTTGTTAACAAACAAAACAAATAAATAAATGATTTCTAACATGTGCTTGCTTACAGAGCTGAATGAGTGTTTCGATATGGAGTTGGCTCTGACTGGAAAGAATCCAGGTCATTTTACCTCCACCCTGCAGTGTCACATTCAGCACCATCCTCAAACTATAGGACTGGCCATTGAGGTCACGTTTAAGGTGTCTGAATCCATTTCCCTATGATTTATACTCAATATGCTATGTGGAGGACATCACAAATGTTCTCATTAGCAAATTATATCTCATTCAAATGAATTATATTTAATACGGTGCTTCAGGGTCCACATTGCTCAGTGAATGTGCCCAGTCTGGATTTTGGTTTGCTGCAAATGGGAAGTGAGAGCATCTCTTCCATCGATATCACCAACAACAGCCTGCTAGATGCCCATTGGCGCCTAGAGGAGCTGTCCAACACCAAGCCGCCAATCAAGGGCCTGGTACAACACCCCATCTATGCTTCTTATGAAATATTATTAGTATTATAAATCAGCACACAGATGTTTGTGGACTGTTTTTGTATCCTTATTTGCATTTATCTGTGTTCAGGTGTATATGAATCCAAATAAAGGTGTGCTGCCTCCCCTGTCGTCCTGCAGTGTGGATGTGGTCTTCAGAGCCCTGTACTGCCAGCGTTTTGAGTCGGTCCTACAGCTAACTGTGCTCCACGGCACTGGCTGGTGAGGAAATAAGACATATCATTTGTCATATTGCGTCTGAACTACAAGAAAAGAATACTAAGAAAATGTTACCAGTTATTAGTTTTGTCACATTTGAGTGAAGGTGTGCATTGATTTGTCTTCAGTCACTTCTCTGTACAAGCAGTCGTCCAGTCTCCTCAGGTGTGCTTGCTGAGTTGTGAGCTGGTGTTGACTGATCTATATGTAGGTGTTCCACAGACAAGCAGCGTTACCCTGTTTAACCGAACACTGCTGCCAACCCACTTCACCTGGAGCAAGGTGAGACAGTTTACGTAATGTGTTTATCTCAAACTGTTTTTATCTCGTTCGAAAAACCCTAGCCAGTGTTGATAGTTTGGAAAGAACATAATATTGAATTGTAATGTGGTCACACTCACAGACAATAAAGTCAGCAATTTTTCTTCATGAAAAAGTTTTACACATAACAAATCTTCTGAAAAACAAGTTTAAAATCATATACAGTTACATGAGATGAAAACGCATCTCAGTAGCCTAATAAAATCTGTTTTATTTTACATGGGCTGTCGAGCAGTCAAAAGAATTCAATATTGCTGTGATTTAATGTTGTGATATTGTATAGGCTGGACCAATACATTTAGTCATTCTCAAGGTGTTCTCTTCCTTTCAGCTCCAAGGTGCACACGCTCATCTGTGCTCTGCAACCTTCAGCCCCTCTGCAGGCACTCTGGAGCCCAATGCCAAGACAGAAGTGTCTGTATCATTCACCGCTCACACTGTTGTAAGTACTGCTACTGTAGTACTGTAACACCCACAGCCTAAAATAAACAGTATGTAACAGCTCCAGTGCAAACAGTATTGTGAATGCGTTTTTATGTTTTTAGGAGGAACTGACTAAAGTGGCTGCAGTTTGTGAAGTAAAAGGAATGGAGAGTCCATTATTGCTGGGATTTTTTTCTAAAGCTAAACCTCTCAGAGTTTCCTACTCACTGCCTTCTGATTGGTAAATCCATATTTACTTCATATTCACATTTCCCTGGTCTTTGTTTAGTAATTTTATTAGTTTTTTTTAATCAAGACATGGTTGCCATATCATCCTCTTTTTTTCTGCTGTATATTTAGTACTAATTCAAGCGATGCTGATCACCAACCAATCACACTGGACTTCACTGAGCACGAGCCAGTTGTCATTGGCAAATCTATCAAACGTCAGTTGCTGATAACAAATCACACCGCTATTACTGCTCCGTTCACTGTTGAAGCAGAGTACTTTACTGGATATTGTCCTTCACAATTGGATGAAAACTCTGAAAGGTACAGTAAATCCTGTATCTTGATTCTGCTGTATTGTTTTTGTATTAATACCAAAATATTATTTACAAAAAATGTTTACCTTCTAATTAACTACTAGCCTAATATTGTAAGATTTTTTAAATGTTTTAAAAGGAGTCTCTTATGTTCACCGATGCTGCATTTATTGTAATACGAAATATAATTTCAACTTTAAATAACTGTTTTCTGTTTTAATGTATTTTAAAATGTAATTTATATTTTAAAATGTAATTTATTCCTTTTATAGCAAAGCTGAATTTTCAGCATCATTATTCCAGTCTTCAGTGTCATCGCTGAAATAATTTTAATTTGCTGTTTTGAAAACGTCTCAGGTTACGTATGTAACCCTAGTTCCTCGAGGGAACGAGACGCTGCGTCGGAAACGCTAGGGGAACGCCCTTTAGCGTGACGGGCTCTGAACCTCGTGTGTAATCAGACCAATAGATGGGCGAGACGTCACGGCGGGTGACGTAATGACCAGGAAGCTATAAAAGCACGGGCGGTGAGACCAGCGTCAGCTCAAGGACTGAAGCAAGCGCTGGCAGGGACGCCGAAAGGATGGCACCAAGACGCAGCGTCTCGTTCCATCAAGGATCCATGGTTACATACATAACCTGAGACGTTCCTCTTCAGGAACTCGAGCTGCGTCGGAAAAAACGCTAGGGGAACGAGAATGCCAACGCCACCAGACTTCCAAGTCTCTGCCTAGTGTGGAAGAATGCACAGCTAGGGCGAGAGAACAGAAGAGCCAGGAGTGGCTCGCATGTATAAGGCATAGACAAAGGTTAGGGGCGTGGACCATCCCGCGATAGTAAGTAGCCTGACCCAAGCTTGCTGGTCTGGATCCCTTAAGGGACGAGGACTGAGGGCCTGGAGCATGACAGGCTCGAAGGGAGGCCTACAAAGAGCTTCTAACACCACAGCCAGGTCCCACGTGGGGACGCGAGATTGTACTGGGGGCCTCAGCGCACCGTGGAGGAAATGTGTAACTAGGGGGTGACTGCCCACTGACTGGCCACCAAGAGGGGCGTCGTAGGCCGCAATAGCCGCCACGTAGACCTTCAGGGTGGAGTGGGTCAACCCTGAAGAGAATCAGGCCTGCAGGAACTCCACCACTGTACCAACTGGGCAGTTAACTGGGTCGAGCTGGCGGTCTCCACACCAAGAAATGAAAAGTTTCCACTTCAAGGCGTACAGTTTCCTCATGGAGAGAGCTCGGATGGAGGATGGTCTCAACAACCTCGGTTGAGAGACCGGAAGTTACGAGTTGTGCCCCCTCAGGGGCCACACAAACAATTTACACAGCTCCGGGCGGGGGTGGATGATCATACCATCTGCCTGTGAGAGGAGATCTCTCCTGAACGGGAATCTCCCATGGAGTGCCGTCGAGGAGAGAAATCAGGTCGGAGAACCATACTCGGCCCGGCCAGAAAGGGGCTCCCAGTCACGGCGCACTCCTCTAAACTTCCGGGGAGAGAGCGATCGGGGGAAAGGCGTACAGACAAAGCCTCGGGCACGTCTGTACCATGGCATCCAGCCCCTGTGGAGCTGGATGAGTCAGAGAGAACCGGAGGGGACAGTGCGATGTCATAAGAGTCGTAAACAGGTCCACCTGCCTGGCCAAAAACTCTCGATATCTGCTTCACCACCATGGGGTGAATCCTCTATTCCCCGGGCCTCGGCCCCTGCCTAGACAGGACGTCTGCTCCCATATTGAGATGCCAAGGAATATGAACTGCCCTCAGCGAGAAGAGTTTGCCCTGGGACCACACAAGATTGGTTACGCTTAGTTTGTACCAACGGCCCCCCGTTCGAGCGCAGACCTCCCGGGTGGTGAGAAGAGACCACGCTGTGGTTGTCGGTTGCGCACCAAAACATGGTGACCTCTTAGGTCGGGGAGGAAGAGTCTTAGTGATGGAGCACGGGGGCCGCATCTCCAGGCAGTTGATGTTGCAACATGAGATGGCGCCACTCCACAGACCGGGCGGGTGGCCCAATCATGACCGCTCCCCAACCATGAGGGACGCGTCGTCGCTATGCGTTACGCACGGTGGACAAGACAGCTACCAGCCACCGGGCCCTGAGCCAAGAACAGGTTTCTCCATGTCCAAGGGCACAGTAGGCATCGCCGCGTGACTTGAACATGTGAAGCGGGGTTTACCCTCGGGAGAACCCCCTGGTCTTGGCCACCCACTGTAGGGGGCTCATGTACAGAAGCCAATAGGTATCCGTGACGCAGCTCCACAGACCAGCAGTCTCTGAAACGCTTGAACAGTGACCGTGACCGCCTTCTCTGACTCCGCGACTGCGGTAAGGATCGACCCTCGATCCGAGCAGGGGACAACTGTGCCTGCATCGTCGTCTAATCCCACACCACGCAAAGATAAGTGGTCCTCTGTAATGGAGAAAGCACACTCTTCTTGGCGTTTAGTCTCAACCCCAGCTCTCTCAAGTGGGCGAGAACGACATCTCGATGTCGAACCACCATCTGCTCTGACTGAGCTAAAATCAACCAACATCGATATAGTTTAGTATGCGGATGCCCTGGAGTCGCAACGGAGCCAGGGCTACATCCAGACACTTCGTGAAAGTGCGGGGTGAGAATGACAGGCCAAAGGGAAGAATTCGATATTGGTATGCTTCGCCCCCGAAAGCAACCTCAGGAACTTCCTGTGTTGAGGAAGAACGGATACATGGAAGTATGCGTCCTTGAGATCGATCGTGACAAACCAGTCCTCGGACCTGATCTGAGACATGACTCTGCTTATGTCATATGTGTTGCAGAACATATGACTCTGCTTATGTTCTGCAACATCTAGACAGACCAGGGACTTATGTGAGGATCCTGTTCGTGGACTTCAGCTCGGCCTTTAACACCATCATCCCAAACCTCCTCCTGCCCAAACTAACTCAGCTCTCTGTGCCCACCTCCGTCTGTCAGTGGATCAACAGCTTCCTTACAGACAGGCTGCAGCTAGTGAGGCTGGGAAAATACACATCAAGCACCCGTAAGATCAGCACTGGAGCTCCTCAGGGTTGTGTTCTCTTCCCACTGCTCTTCTCCCTGTACACCAACGACTGCACCTCTAAAGGCCCCTCTGTCAAGCTCCTGAAGTTTGCAGACGACACCACACTCATCGGCCTCATTCAGGACGGTGACGAGTCTGCTTACAGACAGGAGGTCGAGCAGCTGGCTGTCTGGTGCAGTCTCAACAACCTGGCGCTCAACACGCTAACAACTGTGGAGATGACCGTGGACTTCAGAGAAAAAACCTCTGCACTCCCCCCACTCACCATCATGACAGCACTGTGACTGCAGTGGAGTCAATCAGATTCCTGGGCACCACAATCTCTCATGACCTGAAGTGGGACACTCACATTGACTCATTGTGAAAAAGGCCCAGCAGAGGTTGTACTTCCTTCGCCAGCTGAGGAAGTTCAACCTGCCACAGGAGCTGCTGAAACAGTTCTACTCCGCCATTATTGAATCTGTCCTCTGCACTTCAATAACTGTCTGGTGCAGCTCAGCTACCAAATCTGACCTCAGAAGACTACAGAGGGTAGTCCGGACTGCTGAGCGAATCATTGGTACAACCTCCCTTCTCTCCAAGAACCGCACTTATCCAGAGTGAGCAAAAGGGCTGGCAGAATCACTCGGGACCCCTCACATCCAGCACACTCCCTCTTTGAACTGTTGCCATCTGGTTGACAAAGCACTGAGCACCAGAACGGCCAGACACAAGAACAGTTTCTTCCCTCAGGCCATCCATCTCAGGAACACTTGACAATAACTGTGGAACACACACTATTTATTCACTATACGTTATTTATCTAACACTCATTACTCAGTCTAACATTCAATTTGCACAATATACATGTTACATAAAACTGTCTATTGTTATACCTGTCATACAATTGCGATTTGTATATTTTTATTCCTAGGTAATTTGTTCTATTTTGTATATCTGTGTTTGGGTTCTGTCACTGTCATTCGGGTACACGTGGAGCTTCTGTCTGAAAACAAATCCTCGTATGTGTAACACATACCTGGCAATAAAAAAGCATTTCATTCTCAGTGAGAGTGAGCATCCTTAACTTCAGTCGCATGACTGAGCGGTTCAGTAGGTGCAGATCTAAAATGGGACGCAACCCCCTATCCTTCTTTGGAACTATGAAGTATCGGCTGTAGAACCCGGACTGCCTCGCATGAGGAGGGACCACCTCGATGGCCTAACTACTTCTTGTTCCATGACCAGAGCCTGCTCGGGGCCCACCAGGGTGGGCGTAATCCCGTTGAAATGAGGCGGGGGAGAACCAAACTGGATTCTGTAGCTCTCTCTACAGTGTGCAGGACCCACTGAGACACATTTGGCAGTAGTTTCCACGCTGCCAAAAAGTCTACTAAGGGAATCAGCCTCTCAAGACTGCTCTCTGGTGTAATGCGAGCAGCCAGCTCAGTGCCCTGTAACGGCAAACCGGCAGGAAACAACCGAATCTGCTGCTCTAGAGACCTCCGCGGAGGTAGCGAGCCTCTTAGCCCCGCTACGTTGCAGGGCGGTGACTGAGAGTGGCGCTCGTGGGAGACCGCTATGCCCTGTAACTCCGGCAGGGTTAGCAGACCGATCTCCTGAGGGCACTGAGGAGAGACGGACACCGTGTAATGCGGTGTAACCCGCTCCACCCCAGAGGGGCCTGCCCTCATGAGTCCTGGGCCAGTGGCGTCAGGACTATTTGGCCAAGAGAACCTCTTAGTCTTAAGTACGGTCCGCAGCTTCGGCTTAGACTTCGAGGCCCATGACCTAGAGTGCGCTGACCCCTCTCCACCTCCTCCGAGGAAGAGAGGTAAACCACGTGCTCTCATCAAGAAAATTAATTATTTATTTTTTTCAAGTGCCTCGGCTGGATCTAACTCTCATAGTCAGAAAATACTTAATTATTCCGCAGAATTAAAGCAGCAACAACCGAGGAGTAAATCGGTCTGGGTGAATAAGATTACATCGAGATTAATATACGCGTGGCCTCGGCAGCATCGCGAGCAAATCAAATCACACCACAACATCAAATCTCTCAGAAAAGATGTGCCCCGCATCGCAAGCTCTCACTTCAGAGGGGGGAAGAACCGGAGGCGGGATTCCAGCCTCGAGAACACGCTCTAGATCTGGGGAACACGGGTGAAGAGATGGACGAGCCGTTCTCCAAACCCGTCCACAATCTATGCAATCCCACGCAACTCACGCAGCACACGCGACTGCAATCGCAAGATCACAGGCACAGACACACTCCTCGGAGCGCGCCCGGCGAGAGCGGAGCACTTCACAGCGGGCTCTTTTTTTTTTTTTTTGAGAGAGAGAGAGAGAGAGCCGACTGCGCGAGCTCCACTCCCCATTGATGCTGTTGACTATAATATCAGGCATAATATGCTTGTGTAACTGGTTTTTGTGCAACTGGCGAGCTCTCTGACGCCCTCCGTATCAATCTTCTCGGAGAAAGACAGGCGGAGTGTCGCGCCCTCTCTCCGGTGGGAAGGGCCGCAGCGCGGGCTTCCGAAACCCCGCGAGCGGGCGCTGGATCTGGTGGTTAAGGAAGTAGATAGGGACGCGCCCGTCTACATTCCCTCCCCCTGATCCATACGCGAAACCCACGAGCACAGTCGCCGCTCCGCTTCGGCGAAAGCGGGGCCGGCACCGCGAGGAACACTAGTGAAGGCTCTCTTCTCAAGGAGAGCCCTCTGAGAGCGAAGCAAGGAAGTAACAAACGCTACCAAAACGGCCGTCAGCTCCTTTTTCTCTGTTCAATGTTGAAAACAGTTGTGCTACATAATGTTTTTTGTGGAAACTGATATTTTTTTTCAGGATTATTTGATGAAGTGAAACATTTTATTTGAAATAGGAATTGCACATTTTAAAGGTTGTTGTAACATATAGAATATTTTTAATGAATTACACAATGTTTAACTTAATTGAGAGTTCATTTTTATTTTTCAATTAAATGTTTTATTTTATTTAATATTTATTTAAATAATTTATTTAAAAAATCTATATTTTTAATTGTTTTACATTTTCTTTTTATTTATTATGTATTTTAATTTGATTATTTTTATTTAATTAATTAATTAATTAATTTATCATTAAATACTATTTAAAAACTGTTTTACCTGACCCTTTGGCCTTTCCTTCCAGGAGCAGTGCACCTCTCCATTCCATCCAGGCCAAAAAAATACAGCAGAAAGCGTATGATGGTTGGTGGAACCTACTCTTTTGTGTGCTTCAGTATCAGTGAAAGTGAAACAGCAAAGTCAAAAAGCATTTTCTTTCTTTACTTCCAGAATTTGTAAACTGTCTTCTTTCCCATGGAAGAGGCGCAGCGTTCTTTGTTGAACCAAACAGTGGGATGCTCGGCCCATTTGAGACTCAAACCATCAATATCACTGCTTTCACCAATATGTGGGGAGATTATCAAGACAATCTCATATGTAAAGTATGTCACAAAACAATCAAACTTCTTATTTCATTATAAATATTTTGCCTTTCTCAAATCAAACAGCTGAGTTACAGTGAATCCTAACTGAACTTTTCTTTCAGGCTGGAGATCTAGATACAGCTCCCATTCCTATCAAGATGTCTGTGAGGGGCTGCCCAATTTACTTTCAGATGATTGGACCACAGCCTGACAACCAGAACCAGGGTCCAATTATACGGTCAGTGTACTTATAGGATACTTTAGATGTTGCAGTTTACTCGCAAAGACAGTTCTTTGATATTTATGATTGACAGGTTTGGAAGCCATGTTTCTGGAGGAGACACAGTGTCACGCTCTTTACGGCTCATTAACACCAGTCCATACGGTGAGCCATTCACCACATCAAGTTCACAAATGTACATACAGTGGGGCAAATAAGTATTTAGTCAGCCACCAATTGTGCAAGTTTTCCCACTTACAAAGAATGGAGAGATCTGTAATTTTCAGCGTAGGTACACCTCAACTGTGAGAGAAAGAATCAAAAAAAAAAAATCCAGAAAATAACATTGTAAGATTTTTTAATAATTAATTTCCATTTTATTGCATGAAATAATTATTTGATACAATAGAAAAATAGAACTTAATATTTGGTAAAGAAACCTTTGTTTACAATTACAGAGGTCAGACGCTTCCTGTAGTTCTTGACCAGGTTTGCACACACTGCAGCAGGGATTTTGGCCCACTCCTCCATACAGGTGTTCTCCAGATCTTTCAGGTTTTGGGGCTGTCGCTGGGCAACATGGAGTTTCAGCTCCCTCCATAGGTTTTCTATTGGGTTCAGGTCTGGAGACTGTCTAGGCCACTCCAGGACCTTGAGATGCTTCTTACGGAGCCTCTCCTTAGTTGCCCTGGCTGTGTTTTTGGGGTCATTGTCATGCTGGAAGACCTAGCCACGACCCATCTTCAATGTTCTTACTGAGGGAAGGAGGTTGTTGCTCAAAATCTCGCAATACATGGCCCCATCCATCCTCCCCTCAATACGGTGCAGTCGTCCTGTCCCCTTTGCAGAAAAGCACCCCCAAAGCATGATGTTTCCACCCCCATGCTTCACGGTTGGGATGGTGTTCTTGGGATTATACTCATTCTTCTTCTTCCTCCAAACACGTCGAGTGGAGGTTATATTTTTTTTTTACCAAAAACTTCTATTTTGGTCTCCTCTGACAACATGACCTTCTCAATGCCTCTCTGGATTCATCCAGATGGGCTTTGGCAAACTTCAGACGGGCCTGGATATGTGCTGGCTTGAGCAGGGGGACCTTTCCCACGCTGCAGGATTTTAATCCATGACGGTGTAGAGTGTTACTAATGGTAACCGTTGAGACTGTGGTCCCAGCTCTCTTCAGGTCATTGACCAGGTCCTCCCGTGTAGTTCTAGGCTGATCCCTCACCTTTCTCAGGATCATTGATACTCCACGAGGCGAGATCTTGCATGGAGCCCCAGTCCGATGGAGATTGACAGTCATCTTGAATTTCTTCCATTTTCTAATAATTGCGCCAACAATTGTTGCCTTCTCACCAAGCTGTTTGCCTATTTTCCTGTAGCCCATCCCAGCCTTGTGCAGGTCTACAATTTTGTCCCTGGTGTCCTTAGACAGCTCTTTGGTCTTGCCCATAGTGGAGGGGTTGGAGTCTGCTTGATTGAGTGTGTGGACCGGTATGTCTTTCTATACAGAGTAAACACATAGTTCAACAGTGCAATTAATACAGGTAATGAGTGGAGGATAGGAGGGCTTCTTAAAGACAAACTAACAGGTCTGTGAGAGCTAGAATTCTTGCTGGTTGGTAGGTGATCAAATACTTATTTCATGCAATAAAATGGAAATTAATTATTTAAAAATCATACAATGTGATTTTCTGGATTTTTTTTTTGATTCTGTCTCTCACAGTTGAGGTGTACCTACGATGAAAATTACAGATCTCTCCGTTCTTTGTAAGTGGGAAAACTTGAAAAATCAGCAGTGTATCAAATACTTATTTGCCCCACTGTACATAAAGTTTACAAAAGTACTTGCATCACGTCGTTTTCTGAAACCTCTCAGATATCCGTATGGATTGGGTGACCTACAACTTGGAGGTCGGCGATAGTAAATTGATAGATCTGTTGGTTGCATGTGGTGAGCCCTTTCCTCTGAAGGATGCCGATGGCAATGAGGTTCTTGGAGGCCTGGACTCATCCGTCATGTTCCCACCCACATGGGATGACAGCCACACCCCCAGCAGAGAAGGATCAAGCTCGAGTTTCATGACCAAATCTGTGAGTCTAGACTTAGTTTTCATAGTAACATCCCAAAATCGATATTTCTGGTGCAGCTTCACTACACAAACAAAAAGGTCCAACTTTTATTCTTCTGTTTTGTAGGATGATTTTGGAGAGAATGAGGATGAATGTGATGGAGAGGAGGGCAGAAGCCCTTCTAGGTCTCTGGCTCCAGTGAAGAAGCTGTTTTCTGTGTTTCTGAAGCCTCATGAAGGGAACGTCTCTGACTACCCATACTGCATCACTCCACAGCAAATTGTAGGTTATGGGAATCACCAGTTTCAGGTTCCAGTGTTTTATTTCCATATCTGGATGTAGAACATTAATGTGTGATGGGGGAAAAGGCATTTAAAAGGATAGTTCACCCAAAAAGGAGAATTCTGTCATTGATAGATCTGAAATAGATCACACAAAAAGTCTCTTCGCTTCATAAAATTACAGTTGAATCACTGATGTCACATGGACAATTTTAATGATGTACTTACTACCTTTCTGGGCCTTGAATATGTCAGTTGCGTTGCTGTCTATGCAGGGTCAGAAAGCTCTTGGATTTCATCAAAAAATATCTTTAATTGTGCTCCAAAGATGAACAAAGGTCTTACGTGTTTAGAACGGCATAAGGGTGAGTAATTAATGGCAGAATGTTCATTTTTGGGCGAACTAACCCTTTAAAGGGGTCATATGATGCTTTTTTAAAGATCATTATTTTGTGTATTTGGTGTAACAGAATATGTTGACATGTTTTAATGTTAAAAAAACGCATTATTTTTCAAATACTGTGCATTATTGTAGGTCCTCTATGCCCCGCCTCTCTCAAACGCTTCGTTTTCAACAAAGCCCCCTCCTTTGACAAACGCAGTCTGCTCTGATTGTCCAGCTGACCCAGTGCATTGTGATTGGCCGAACACCGCAAGCACGCATCTGAAATGTAATGCCCCTTACCATAATCGCGAATTTCATCTTTCAAAATAAATGTAAAGACGGAGCCCGAAAGGGAAACAGAGTCGCGTGACAGACACCGTGATGAAGCTGGTATGCGTGCAGTACACAAGCCACAGTTAAGACAGCCGACTCCACTGTGATGTGACCCCTGTGCTCTCTCTGTTTCTCTCTCTCTCTCTCTCTCACGCTCGCTCTCTCTCTCTCTCTCTCTCTTTTCTCTCTCTCTCTCTCTCTTCTCCCTCTCACACACACACACACGATGCGCAAAACTCTGCATTTGAACATTCAATAGCAAATACTTAAACTAATAACAAAGCATACTTACAGTAGCTGATTCAGAATAACCGCCAGATTGTCATAGCAAAGTCAGAAATACCTCCTCTCCTAGGTTCACGAAACGGTAGTCCATAAAATGCATTGCTGTTCTGTTGTAAGTAATCGTAAAGATTCCTAAATACATCTACTTCCAGAAGGCCAAATAAAAAGTGTTTTTGCTTTCGCACTGAATCACACAGAGTCTCCCTGACATGCTGCATCAACACAAACTGCGGTTACTGAAACTACGCCTTCTTTCTTTGCGTGCACATTTGGGCGACATTATGCAAATATTTCCACATAGTGAGGTAGATATGTGGAGGCGTGTTAGAACGAGCCGTTTTAGGGGGGCGTGGCAGAGTCTTAACTTTGATAAAGAATATCTCTTTGGTTTTGAGACTTTAATCTTTGCAACTTCAGGGATCTTATCTATGCACAAATCAGCTTGTAACACTCCAAAGAGAAAGGAAAACTTGAAATCGCATCATATGACCCCTTTAATATGTACTTAATTACAGGTTGTTCCAGCAGGGGGCAGTAGCACCATTCATGTGTCTTTTACTCCTCTGATCCTGTCATGTTCAACCAATCAAAGATGTATCGGCTATGCTCTAGGTTTCATGAGCCTGGACTCTAAGGTATGTTAATCATGTCCACCTAACCTTATACAGACTGTGTTACATTAGCACCTCTTTCAAAATAGAATAAGTTTTACAGTCAAGATAGTGTCATATCACTATTATTTATCTTGTAGCTTGCATCATTAACTCCAGGCAAAGTGGAGAGAGCCCAGGGTTATGAACTAGAACCTTTGAGGCTGGACATGCAGGCTACTGTAAAACCTGCCATGTGAGTTACTAATTTAAGTATATTCATATAGCAACCGCTTAGCGATGCCCTACTTACATTTTAGCAAATATAAGTATCTGCATATTGCGAAATCTTTCAATGTGCTTCTACCATGAGCATTTCATACTGTAAATCAGTGTGTGTGTTTAGTTTGTCAGTGCAGATGGCAGAGGATACAGACGTACTGGAATTCACAGCAGCTGCCAGTGATACACTAGACGCAGCATCACACACACAGGTGCACTTCAAACAAACAATATGTATCCAAATCAAAGACAAGTTTATTATGACATTTCCTGTTGGTCGTGGGAGAGTTTATCTGCACATTTTTGTCTTTCCATATGGACTCTAGAAGGAATCCAGGATTACTCGGACGTTCCAGCTGAAGAACAATACGGATATGGCCTTGAGTTTCAGACTGAGCACACACCCTCCATTCTCAGTGCTGCTGCCCCGACAGAGCCTTAAACTGATCAGCAGCTCACCCTCTCACAGACACACACACACAACAGGACTCTCTGGACCAGGAGATGAGCAAACATCACTTCTGTTGCAGCCTAAACAAATCTTGCAGGTCATATTGTTTCTTTGCTCTTGGATTTCAGCTTTTTTTGCTTTGGCCCTGTAGGAATCTGTGCTATTTTTCAATCTGACACAGAAGTGTTTTAATAATCATTTTCATTTGCAGGTTAAGGTGGCTTTCCATAATTCAGCTTCACTCCTGACCTGTCTGAATGAACCATGTGAGGAATCAGATGATCAGCCCTCTGCTACTCTTCTGTGCAATGATGCTGGAGAAAGGACACTACAGTTTCAGCAGAGTTTGACCATTCAGTACAGCAATAACAGCGTACAGGTGTGTACAGACAACATTTAGCTCCTTTAAATAGCTAAAATACACTAGTCACGGAACAAAATGCACTTTTTGAGGTTCATAAAGCTGGTATCGATGATAGAGCTGTCATTTCAAGGCAATATTCAAGGCTATTGCATTTGAAGATGATGATGGGTAAAAAAAAAAATTTGTCCTGGAACAATAGCCTCATTCAAACAAATATTATTAACTTTTTAATATTAACTATAATTATTTTTTAAATCAATGAATTATAAAGTAATAATTTTTTTTACAAATGTAAATATTAAATAACTTTAAAACATTATATTTTAATTTTTTTTTACATTATTCATTTATCTTCCGATCTGGACCCCACTTTGAGAAACTCTGATAAGCTACACTACGGTTTTTTAAATACTGTTTAATTATTATTTTTTTATACTTTTATTCAAATTAGTACCTTTATGAGTCCTTAAATTTATTAAAAAAATGGGACAGTAAAGATATATTTCTATTGTCACAAAAGATTTCTGTTCTTTTGAACTTTCTGAAAATAAATGTATTACATTGTCCACAAAAATATTAAGCAGCACAGCTGTTTTCAATATGATAATAAGAATGCTCTGGAGATCAGCAAGTAGAGATTATGATACGATTACATGACACCGAAATAATGGCCATCACAGGAGTAAATTACAATTTAAAATATACTGAAACGTACTTAAATGCAGCCTTGGTGAGCTTTAGACTTCCTTCAAAAACATTAAATATAAATTTACCAACCCCAAACCAAAACTGTGAACCAGAAGCAAGCTTTCTTCTTGATATCTAAGCTTTTGCAGCCAAACAAGCAGATGTGTCTCATAAGTCTCAGCTGAATTTCCTCTGTAAGTAACCATGTTGTAAACATCATTGTCTGTTTGACTATTTCAGACAGTGTCCCTTTATGCTAATCTGGCATTACCGACACTGCACCTTTCCAGTTCCACTGTGGATTTTGGCACCTGCTTTGTTGGACAAACAACTGTCAAAGAGGTCTACCTCTACAACAGAGGTGGCTCCTGTAGTTTCTGGACCGCACTTACAGGTAAAATGCTTTGGCTTTGGATGAAGCAGTTGTGGAGTGGAGTGATCATGAAGTTGCATTAACATTGTCAAGGTTGCTGTCTTTTATCATCTGATCTTTACAATCATGGTAATTACTTTGCATCTAGTTGAGCTTATGTTTTGTGTCTAGATGCTGAAGGTGGCAATGAAGTGTTCAGAGTGAGTCCAGACTCTGGTGTGTTGAAATTTCTTGGGGATCCACCATCCTGTAAGCAGCTGCTGCAGATCAGCTTCACTGCGAGGTACAGTCCACCTCACCTGATACACTCACAATCAATCAAATCATATTGCAGAAAATACTTCAAGAAATGGATAGTATCATATACCTGCAAAAGATTAATAACTTAGATTCAGGTTGAGTTTGAAGTTCAAAGTTCAACTATATTACTGTATTTGCCTAAGCAAGTTCATTTTTCAAACTTCATACTAATTGTATTTTCTTCATCAGTGATCAGAAAGAGTTCCAAACTATTATCACAGTGCAGGGGGTTCTTGGAGAGACACCACTTGTTCTGAAGGTCAATGGAAGTGGATCATTTGATGAGAGTTTTGTATCTCCAAAATCTTACACCTGAAAAAACACTGAGTTCCACATATGAGACTGAAGAACTGAGATGTATCTCTCTCTCTCTCTGTAGACATTCATTAGTTTGATTAGACACTGATCTCTGTATACTTCAAATACTGTATTTGTGAAAGTTTTATTCCTTTAATTATAAAGATTAAAGATCAACACAAAAACATAAGCAGATTTTAAATGGCCTATGGTGTATGTTTGCAAATTGAGGATCAAAGGTCAAGTTGTAGTTAAACAGCTCCTTCACACATAAGCTACTGTTCAAAAGTTTGAGATCAGTAAGATTTTTTGTTTTTTAAATGTCTTTTGTTTTCCAATACAGTAATGTTGTGAAATATTATTACAATTTAAAATAGCTAACTACTGTTCTGTTTCAATATATTTGAAAATGTAATGTATTCCTGTGATGGCATAGCTGAATTTTCAGCAGTTGTGTTGCTTGATATTTTTTGTGGAAATCGTGATATTTTTTCAGGATTCTTTAATAAATACAAAGTTCAAAAGAACAGCATTTATTTAAAAAATTGTAATATTATAAATGTCTTTAGTTTACTGTCACTTTTGATCAGTTTAATGCATCCTTTCTCAATAAATGTATTAATTTCTTTTTAAAAAATCTTTTGGACCCCAAACTTTTGAAAGGTAGTATACCTAGCATTAAAAACGCAAGTTTCATACATAATAAATAATTTTTATTCTAACAAATGAGATGCATTACAACCTTTGTAAATTACACTGGTCCTCAACACAGGTTAAAAAAGTTTTTTTTTTAAATTCTGAGTTCTTCTGCTATATCCATATCAGAAGGAAAGGCTAGATCAGATTAATGTCACAAATCAAAGAGATAAAAGTTGGTATTCTGATTGCTCTTACAGATACAAGCATGTCTGTTTCCATGATCTGTTATCACAGTTGAAATGCAAGGCACTTTAAAGTGAGATCTGAATGGTGAACATCCTCAAAAATTAAGGCAAACACCCACTGATGCACACTACGTAAGAAGTGTGGTCTCTCTGCTTGTGTTTACAGTTAGACTTCTAGCAGCTTGATTAAAAATAATTTGTGACTGTTAGTTTCTCTGCGTGTCATCAGGACGTTTGCATCTTGGGATCTTGCGACAGGCCTTTCATCACTGTCCAGGATACTCAAAAACTGCAGCCGCTCCCATTCCAGTCCCAATGCACATGGACACCATGCCATACCCTCTGCAACATGGAATGGAATTCAAAATTTGGGGGAAAGACCCTTTCATTGGACCCTTCTGTATGATATTATCATATGATTATGTATGTTCACCTCTTGCGTCTGCGTTTGAGCTCATTGAGCAAAGTCACGACCTGTCGAGCACCAGTGCAGCCCAGTGGATGACCAAGAGCAATGGCTCCTCCATTAGGATTCACTTTCTCCATAGGAATACCCAGTTTTTCCACACTATACACAGCCTTGGAATATTGTGAAAGTCGCTGTTATGAATAACAGGAAAGTACTGAAAAAAATCTGGGGAAATCCAAGAAAATCTATCAGTCACCTGACTGGCGAATGCTTCGTTGATCTCAAACACATCAATATCATCCACGGTCAGCCCTGCACAAGCAAATGCAATAACACGGCTCATTTACAACCATTATTTTGGAATAATGAAAGTGGAAAATCTATTTTAATACATTTTTAAGCATGATTACTACTTGAATATAAATGGCTCATATGAACATAGAGGTACAGTGAGAGCAGCTGTACTCTCACCAGCCTGGTTGAGGGCTTGTGGGATGGCATAGGCTGGGCCAATGCCCATTACGTCTGGTGGAACACCCACCACAGCGCTCGCCCTCAGCACCCCAAAAACAGGAAGTCCCAGTTTCTCCACTGTAGATCGCCGCCCAATTAGCACTGCTGCTGCGCCATCACTCACCTGACTGGCATTACCTGCAATGGGAATGAAAGATTTGAGTTATGGAATTTAACAACCAAATTACGTTTTCAAAAATTCTACATATGCACACCAGCTGTGGTGCTGCCGGTTTCTTTGAACGCTGGTCGCAGTTTGGCCAGGCCTTCAAAGGTAGTCCCAGGCCGGATCCCATCATCCTTTGTGACAGTAATAGTGCGCTCCGTGCCGTTTTCATCCACAAATTTAGTAGTGACCGGTGTGATTTCTTGCTCAAACAAGCCCTTTTTCTGTGCCATGGCTGCCCTAGTGTTATAAAAGTCCACAAATAATTAGTACTTTGAGTTGTTTTGAGTGCATTTTTGCTAAATACCAACAACTAGAATGTATAAACTATCCATAAATGTCATGGTAGCACCTACTTTTGTTGGGAACTGAGAGCAAAGCGGTCCTGTGCTTCCCTAGTGATGCCAAATCTCTCAGCAACATTCTCTGAGGTTATTCTGAAAGAAAATAGAGAAAAACAATGTAATGTAAAGATTAAAACAGTATAAAAGAAATAACATGCATACCCCATGGGAATGATACAGTCTCTGGTTTTCTCATTGTCCATCAGTCGGGGGCTGAGGTCTCCAGGGTTATCCGGTGAACGAAGGGACATGCTCTCCACACTGACAAGAGAAAACAAGGAAAAAGAAATTAGGTATAAGATTCAGATTCTAATGCTACACTTTATCTTTCACATCCATTACTGAATTTAACAATTACAAATGCATCATACTAACCCACAGGCAAGTCCCATGTCATATGAACCTCCTCTGATTCCTCCTTAAAACACAGAAAAAAAAAACTACAATACTGTATTTTATTATGGTGTGGCCCAAACAGGCCATTTTACAGGTTAACATGTAATTCTTACCTGCAATATTAAAAAGTGCTTGTAGTCCAGAAGAGCACTGCCTGTTTACAGTGTATACGGGTACAGACTCAGGAAAACCACTGAAAGATAAAGAAAGTCTTGAATTTGCAGCCAATTCAAATGTTTAGCAATATCTTGATTTATTATTCATTTACTCATTTTACCTTAAAAAATGTGCAACTCGAGCCATCAGTGCACCTGCACCGGGTTGTAGTACATTACCTGAAAAATAGCATTAAGTGTATATTAATGTTAAAGCCAAAAAATGAAAATTCACTGAAAATGTACTCACCCTCAGGCCTTTCAAGATGAAGATGAGTTTGTTTCTTCATCAAAACAGATTTGGAGAAATTTAGCATTACATCACTTGCTCACCAATAGATCCTCTGCAGTGCTGTGTGCCGGCACATCCAAACAGCTGAGTAAACATCAAATCATCTACAAGTATCCCACGATGCATCCTCCATAACTTGTGAAACGTATTTGTTTATTTGCAGTTGCATTTTAACTTTAACCATTGCTGAACACATTGATGAATTTGTTTATCACAAACACAGATGTTAATTGAGGGACTGGAGTTGTGTGGATTACTTTTGGACTATTGTGATTCTGACGGCACCCATTCACTGCAGAAGAGCCAATGGTAATGTTGAATTTCTCCAAATCTGTTCTGATGAAGAAACTCATCTACATCTTGGATGGCCTGAGGGTGAGTAATTTTTCAGCTAATTTTCATTTTTGGGTGAACTATTCCTTGAATCACTCTTCCTATATGATTGTCATTCATATTTTTGTGTTTAGTGTATCTTATAATGTTTTGTTCAGGCTAGATGTCATCTGACTTACCAACACACACATCCCCTAATAAAGAGGGTCTCAGTCCCACATCCTTCAGGACTGCACTCATCACAGCACTAAGGAGCTCGTCTGGGGTAGTGTCCTAAAATAACAGACAGACTTTAATACAGAATGATGTGAATGTCGCTGTCAAGCAGTCACATTGACCGATATCCCACCTTAAACGATCCTCTCTTCGCTCGGCCGATGGCTGTTCGTAGTCCATGAACCACAACGATATCATTTGGATCAGCAGCTGAAGCGCTGCACTGCCTCATTCCCACACGACTGTTTGACGACAGATGTCCCGACAAAATCTGCACTCTGTGCATTTTTTATGTCAAAAATGTGGGCACAAAAAAATAAAAGGATAACCGTTTATTGAGACACACACAGATGGTTAACAGGGACTAATGTATGAACTATGCTCTACATTTCTGATGATGTTTCCTGGTGAACCTTGCTTCTCTGGTCAGACTGGATATCATTGGCTAGTACGTTCTGACATCTTCGTATGGAATTATGGGGAATGAAGTACGTATCTGAAGTAATTTGTTGAGTTTTTCTATGCAAGAACTAATTTTAAAATAACACTAAACCCAAAAGACATTAAAGAAATTATATTTTATTACGAGCATTAGAAGCATTCTTGGCAGTTCTGTCAACTTTATAAGTCTGAATTCTTTATAATTCATGCACATTCTTTATTCATAAATGCTGAACGTCCGAAACTCGTCCTTTGCATAATGCTTTCTATAACTTGCTGTAAAATGATAAAAAAAATATTATGTATAAATATTAAAATGTTAAATATTATCGAGTTGACATCTTGTGGTTATTATTTATTGATTGGTTTATTTATTTACCGTTTTAATACGCTCGACTTACATGTGTTACATACTTTGGTGCCTGTCCTATATGCAATCAAAATGTAGCAGCGTCCGATTTGTAGCTACAATTGTAAGCTGTTTGAGTGACTTTTCAAAATAATTATATATACTAACTCTGCATATCTACATTAATATGTAAGTCTGGAACTTTTTTGCATTGTCGACACTCTGTCTGTCTGTCTATTCTCTATCTTTCTATCTATCTATCTACTATCTCTTATCTGTCTCTGTCTTCTGTCTGTCTTCTGTCTGCCTGTCTGACTGACTGTCTGTCTTCCTGTCTTCTTCTGCCCTGTCTGTCTGTCTGACTGTCTGACTGTCTATCTGACTGTCTGTCTGTCTGTCTGACTGTCTGTCTGTCTGATCTGACTGTCCTGTCTGTCTGTCTGACTGTCCTATCAGTCTATCTGACTGTCTGCTGACTGTCTGGCGTCTGTCTAACTGTCTGTCTGTCTGGCTGTCTGTCTATCTGTCTGTCCATCTGTCTGACTGTCTGTCTGACTGTCTATCTGACTGTCTGTCTGTCTGTCTGCCTGCCTATCTGTCTGTCTGTCTGTCTGTCTGTCTGTCTGCCTGCCTGTCTGTCTGACTGTCTGTCTGTCTGTCTGTCTGTCTGTTTGTCTGTCTGTCTGTTTGTCTGTCTGTATCTGCCTGTTTGTCTGTGTCTGTATTTCTGTCTGTCTGTCTGCCTGTCTGTCTATCTGCCTGTCTGTCTGTCTATCCTGCCTGTCTCTGTCTGTCTGTCTGTCTGACTGTCCTTCTGACGTGTCCAGTCTTACATGTCCCGTTCTGTCCTGTCACTGTCTGCCCTCCGACTGTCTGTCTGTCTGACTGTCTGTAGTAGAATATTTAAACTTATTTACTTGTTACCCACTGTAGCGTGTTTTTATTTTTCGTCTATTTAATTTTGATATTTATAATACATAACCGCTAAAAACACAAATTAGGGTTTGACTGTAGGCATATCATACACTCTTAAAAAGGATGTGTTAAAAACAACACAACCCGTGTTATATCTTAACACACCTGTGTGTCTAGTTAAGGACAGCACATTTTGTGTTAATTCAATTTTAGCACAACCAGTGTGTTAGTCATCTTAGCACAGGCAGTGTCTTAAAATATTTAGCACACTAATGTGTCATAAATCACACAATTTGTGTTCTTGAAATGTGCTATTTTTGACCAGTTAAAATGAATGCAATATAAAAAAAAAAGCACTTTTTAAAAATATATATATTTATTAAAACTTGACTGCTACATTTTCAAAGTCAACATTCACATGTCATTTGAATTTCATAAAGACATTTTTAAACAATTTTATATCTTGGATTTACAAAAAGGTTTTCTTTGTAGGAAATCATGTGAAGTGGTTTTACATCAGCAGCATTGCTCAAATTAATCACTTTGTATTCATTTGTTCTTTGGACTGCATAAGCATATAAGTTGATTTTTTGCACTTCGGACATATGTACATGGTGGTACAATTTAGGAAAGTGCTTGAAGCTTTGAAATAAGCTCCACAACTTTAGATCTCTTCCCACCAGAGAAAGGAATGTCATACACATTTTCAAAGAAATTAAAGACAGATGTGAGTTGGATAGGATATTCTACATTGCAAACCCAATACATTTTAAACAGCTTGTCGATGGCAAACGTCAGACTGTTATCCTCAAGTGGAATGGTGACTTTGTCATTCTCGGCCACAATGATGTATTGCGCTGTAGAACTTGGGGCTCCTAAACAGACAATGTGGGGTTGATGGCTTTCCACCATTGTCTGGGAATTATCCAGGAGGTTGGAGATGCTGGTTCCAGCCTGTAAAAATAAAAGTACATTTTATAAAATCCATTATCAACACAGTTCAAGTGACTGGAGTTTCTCTTAAAGGGATAGTTCACCCAAAAATGAAATTCTGTCCTCATTTACTCACCCTCAAGTAGTTTCAAACCCATTAGACCTTTGTTCATCTTCAGAAAACAAATTAAGATATTTCTGATGAAATCCGAGATCTCGCTGATCTCCGTAGACAACAACAGGGCAATGTGTTTCCCAGGCACAGAAACGTAGCAATAACTCTGGTGTCCTTGGAACATTTTCGATCAGAGCGGCTCTCGGATTTCATCAAAATATCTTAATTTTAGTCCTGAAGATGAACACGTCTATACGGGTTGGAACGACATGAGGGTGATAGTGACGACAATTTATTTTTTGGGTGAACTATCCCTTAAAATTCATCTGCATTAATTGAACTATAAGCCAGGGATATTTTCTTATTTTTGTTCAAAAGAAAATAGGCATGCATGATATTATCGGAATGTTATTAGAATCGGACGATAAAGGCTTAAAATGTAAACAACAACATCAGCTGATTTGAAAAAAAAAACGCCTAGATGCTTGGCAATAGACGAATACTCACATGTGCTCAGGGTGTGCTAGTGACTGATTAGATCACGTCAGCAGTGTGGCTAATTCCTGAAGCAAAGTTTTGTCTGAATGATGATTAGCTTTAACCGGTTTTAGGATCCTGGGGGGGGGGGGGCATTTAATTTTGAGAATGTAGCATACAGAAGGAACACATCTTGACATGATAGAGTAAACAGTCACTACTCGTGCAGTGACAACAGCAGTGTAGGCGGTTATTTATTTAGGGGGCGCTGTTGGCCTATTTGTAATAAAATGAATATACACAAATAACCTTAAGACACTTGGCCAAAATGAGTTGAAAAATAATTACAAAAAATATAATATCATGCTTCCCTAAAAAACGAGACAAAATGAAAACAGTATAGTGTTATGTAAATCAGAGAGTAATGTAATTTAGTAACATCAAAGTGCTTGCACAGAAAACTAACAAACAAAAAATAAAGCTAACATAAAAGGACAATCAAGTTGCTTACCGGCTTAATGTCCAAGAGATAAGCAAGGGCCGACTTTGTACTGCATTTGGCCCACCCTTTGCTCCTTCCTGATGCAGTGGGGGGCAGCAATGTAGTAAGAATTTGAAGAGCTCTGTAACATGAATCTGTAGTATGATAGAAAAACAAAAAATATGACATTTTTAATGGCTGGTATAACGGCTGACTTTAAACTCCAACCTTGTCTTCAGAGAACTACTAAAACTAATGATGTCCACTGAAAGAAAAACAACATTTTGACAGAACAAGCAAAGTAGCCTACCTTCACTCTCATTATCAGTTGGCATGACCAGAGGATCTTTCACTGTGGACATCTTTTGCAACTTTGGAACAATATTTCCTTCCCATTTTCGAAGAAAGAGGCCAGCCTTCCCAGGAAACATTTTTCCAAACTCCGTGTCAAGCTACAACACAGGATAGAATACAATTACAACACTACTGTTTCCTCAGTATGTTCACAAAAACGAGTCAAGTTTTCGAGTCAAGTTTATGCAATCTTAACTTCAGAGAGGCATTGTGGGCCATTCCAAGTTATGAATATTAGTAAAAAGAAAAAACTATACAGCAGTATTATGATTTGAATTAAACTGAATGAAAAAAAAATAAGTGGTGGGGCTTGATTTTAGTGCAGCTTAATCTCTAGCTTGCATCAGACTGATGGTTGGAGGGGAGTGGTTAAAGGATGTTTAAAGGATAACGTAAGAGAAGGAACAGCATTTCAGAAGGAAAGCAAAATTCCAGATTTTGACTAAAGATTACAAAGACAAACTTTTTAAAAAAAAAATAAATTGCATAGATTCATTTTTCACCACAAGACTAGTAATGTGCGCCAACAAAGTAAAAAGAACAAAAAAATAAAAAACTTTTTGAATTCATGTGGACTTAATATCTACCAGCCATGTCCCTTTGCTGACAAGTCTATTCATACCTAGCTAGAAGGAAAAGACATGCAAAACACAAGTACTTACCAAGTATGGCATGTCCACAAATCGAGGATATTGTTCAAAAATCTCTTTCACTGTTGGGGACTTGTTTGCGACCCATAACCTGCGATTACTGTATGTTTTCTCCATGCCCAATTTGATGGTATTGAGGTTTTCTGGAGATGGTTTCATCCTTTTGATCACAGTCGTCCACTCCCGAGAGGACTCCTCCTCCCCTTCAGCAGTCATTTCCAAAGTGATAGACACTCCAGAGGAATCACTGATTCGACTACGTTTGCGCTGGTAGCGACGCTGATCATCATGAAGTTTCCTCCGTAGATTTCTAAGTCTCATCTCAATAAATCCACTGTGGGAGACTGGGTCATAGAAATGTTCCTGGATGAAAGGGGGAGGATAACAATTGTAACTTTTACAAGAACCCATGATGTGTGACGAGCAAACCAGCAGAGTGGATGTACTTTTGGTGTTATTGTAACTGTAATATTGGTCATTTAAAAAAATAAATAAAACCACTAAATTTTCAATTGATTTGTAACCTGTTAACCAAGTAACATACCACACTTACTATTCCAATTTGCATTTATTTCAAGTGGGCTTTGTGTGTTTTAATAAGTGCAACTTACAAATCCTTCATTCTCTTCTCCCATCTTGATCTTCAGAGAAGGAAACAGTGTCACCACACTTTCTGCCAACATCCGTTTCTCTTCATTACAAGGGTAACTATAAGCAAAACAAAGACAAAACATGGAATTACCCAATTCAACTTGTACATAATACATTAAAATAAAATACAGGAACCAGATTTAGTCAGTTTTCTCTACTGCTGATCAGCAGTTTGTTTTACAAGTTTTTTCCCCAATTATGTTCAAATTATAAAAAGTAATCAGTGTGTATTCAAAGTATTCAACATCATTATACGTTATCACATTCACAGTTGTTTTAGTTAATTTATCAACTGTAAACTTACAATCCACTTTGTTCCACCAACGCACTGACTCCTATCTTCACAAGGAGTTTTCTTGATGTCTCTGAAAGCATTCCTGAAGCTTCATAATCTTTAAATATACTCGGACCTTTGCTTTCAATTAGAGCTTGCAGTGTGTCTACATCAATTTTATTACGTTGATGCTGGAAATATAAAAAGCACGTAGTTCCAAGTAGTTCTAATTAGATGAGTTAATGATTCAGTTACTCAAAGTCACTCACTTATATTGTTCCAGAATGAATCCGCATTTTTGAATGAACTGGTTGAATGGTTCACTCACTCATAAAGACATCTACTGGCAAAATGTACAGATGTGCAAGTGTACAGACTATTAGTTTCTGTGGAATGGGCAAACAAAGTCAAACAGAGTAATAAAAATAGTGAAAAGCATGCTGTTATTTCAGCACTCAGTTATATATACAAACCTTCTGTTGACTACTTGGACCTGCTTCTTGTGTGTTCTTTCGTGCAACCTTCAAAAAAAAAAAAAAGGCAGTTAAAATATGTTCAAGTATATTACTTGTATCAGTATACGCAAGTACTCCATGAACATACATTCTGTTAATGACTTGGACTGGCTGCATCTACATCCAATTTTTCATCCTTAAAGGACAACAAAAGTAACAAGAAGAACAATAATTACAATAATAAAGATATTAAATAAAATTAAACTGCATCCACTCTTATGTTATGCACAAAAATGTAAAAAGTAATCTTTTATCAATGGATAAGTTTAATTTATAAAGTTGTCTGTTTCTGGTCTGAATGGCGCTCCTGGCAAAAAACATTGTCAATGGGCCAGATGGCATGGTGAATTTTTTTTTAAAAGTTGTGTTTATATGAAATCAGGATTACAATGTATGTGACACAAAAATGTGATGTGTAATACTGCAGGTAAATACTGAAGCATTCTGTGGTGGATGATCATATAATATATACAAATTTAACAATCCCAAACTAGCAAGGTGTTTACTATTGACATGTTAATAGGAGTTGTTCATTAGCTATTAGCTACCTTATGTACTATGGCTATGAAAAAAGAAATGTAATACTACTGTCCTACTTTACATTATCGTTTGTGCTCATCACCCACACCAGTTTAAAGGAATGCCACTTAACGTTTCTTCTTACCATGGCTCAAATTAAAGCAATATAAATTTTAATGCTTAAGAAAAGTACAAATAATACTGGGATCTGTATACCTGACACATGTCCTTTATTATTATTATGTCGACAGGGACTTACATACGCAATGCATGTGATCACTTCTCTTAATTTCGACTTAAACAAACTTGAAACTTTTCCAAGGCTTTTTTTTTTTTTCCCTTCTCATTTATGTCGGTGTCAATAATTCATAAAATCGCGTTAATTTTAAAATTCGGTGGTACTCTGGCAGCACAGGGGAGGAGACTTGGAAGCATCAAGTAGTTCTGCTGCACTCTTGGATCTGCAGTTTTTGGCATATCTCCTTTTCATCAAGGATCCACAGCCCCTAGTGTTTTGGAGTGTCCTTCCAGTTGAAGCTGCAAAGGCAAACAACACCCATCTGTATATATACCTATATTGATTAAGGCATAGATTCCCTTCATAAGTAAAGAGTATTTAACAAGCAGTGTTGAATGAACAATACTATTTATTACGAAAATCACAGCTAGCATAAGCTAGATAAACCCCTCCTAATAACCTAAAGCAATATTTTGCAGCTCCGAAACCACGTCTGGCCGGCGGGCCTTCAATGATTCGCTCATAACCACCTTTGAAGTTCCGATCTGAATCAAATGATTCGTGAAACGCGATCCGATTGGAGCGCTCCGAAACAGCGAATCGTTTTGCGACACAATAGTTTAAATGATTCGGAGTTTCAAAAAGCTTCGTTGTGTTCTTTGCTCGCTTAGCTACTCTATATAATTTATTCGTTGTTTGAATAACCGTGGAAATGAAATCATTACAATTAACAGGCCTAACGTACAATGTTTTTATTAAATTGTATCACGTTAAATGCAGTTTCCGTCATATTAAAAACATTTCATAAAACTTTTCAAAATCACCCCCCCCCTCTCCTTTTAACTCAACCATGTGTTATTCCTGCTATTTTTTTACACACCAATGTGTTATTATTACACAATTTGTGTCAATTACGTACACAAAATGACACAAACTGTTAAAACAGTCAAATTAACATTCTTTTTGAGATGGAGACGTACTCTAATGTCGAAGTCAATCAGATTTTAACCGTTACCTTGATAAATCATGTTATTATTTAAGGGCATTTAACAAAACATCAATACATTCTGTTGTTTAATGAAAGAGAGGCGACAGATAGCAATGAAAGTAGTAACGTACCGCTTTGTCAAACTCGTTAACGAGAATCCTGCCTAGCTGCAGCGTTTTATCAGACGTCATGTTATTTGCAACAAATCAAACAAAGAAAAACAAAACTCGTTAAAAATGAGTTCTCTCCAGAAAGTGATGGACAAACTTACCAAAGTGTACGAAGAGAAATACAAATAATTTGTGAAGCACTAACGTTAACTATCAGACGCGGTTGCAGTCTTGTTCAACACCGCCTCTCTAGTCTACGGAAAATACCCGTAAGCACGAGAGGTCGCTAACTAAACGCACAATTGACCGTCTAAAAAATAACAATAATAAAATACATTTGACAATTTGTATTTGACAATTACTAATAACAAATAAATCGAAATACCTGACGTATGCATCCAAGTCATCCGCCGATGTAAAAAGAGGCGCGAACTTGCTTCTTGCGGCGCAGAGTGACGTAGCAGCAATGTGATTGGATGATAGTTAACACATATTGTGTTGGACACTGTGTTGTTTCTCTCTCTTTCTTTTTCTTTTTACACATGATCAACTTAAAATTACACAAAATGTGTTAAAATAGCCATAACACAAAAAATGTGTTATTAATTAACACACCCTTTTTGAGAGTGTATATATATGTCTAAATAGAATTAAAAAATAATTTTGATAAATTTTTATAAATAACCACTTAAAATAAATAATTAAGAGAAAGCTTGAAAAAAAATTAATAAAACACTAATTTACCCTAATAATGAATTACCCTATTCGTAAAATGTAGCCTTTTTAAAATTCGCTAAACGTTGGCAGTGCGCTGTTGGTCACAGTCGGCCGAGGGCGCCAGAGTCGCGCGCAGCCCGAGCGTCGGTAGCCCCCGCGGCGCGTCATCGCTTCCTGAGGCTGACATTACTCTCACTCACTCGCTCCTCTGTGGAAAAACTCGGCGTCAGTCAGTGCTTGCGGAGAGGAAACTTTCTTCCTTTGACGGCGCGCAGTCGACGAGATTTGCAGCTTTCCCAAGCACACACCGCTCCATCTGTTTGGATTACTGGCATCCGCGACTCCAAAAACATAATCCGCAAAGCTTTTCGGAAGGTGGATTTGTGCGATTCCCTTCAATTTGTGCGTGACAACTGTATTCAAGTGCGCGCGGTTTCCGGATATATCCCCGTTTTGCTGTATCTCGCACAGTTTGCGGATTTTTCTTCTTTACGGCGTTCACCCCCGTGAACTCGCTTTAAATCTCACATTGGTTTAATTCGTCTTAAATGTCAGCACCAGCATGAAGATACGCACATAAGGTGAGTTCTATCTAGAATGATAATGAATGCACTTATATTTAGGGTAGTGAGCAAAGATTTGCTATAGAGGGTAAAATTGTCATTGTTTTTGTTACACATAATGCAAAAATCGTCATTGTTTTTGTTACACATAATGCATTAGACAACAACAGAGTATCAGGCCATCGCTATTAAAGACAAACATATTCTAAGTTCATGTTGTGTTTTGTCTTGGCAGAACTTGAACATCTAGATATAGGCTGCATGTACAGTAAAACATATGTCAACAAAGAATGCTTATGCATAGCAGTTGAAATTATACAAGACATTTGCAAATGTGACATTGGCTGAACCTACACTTGGATATGTAAACACCGTATCTCATTTTAATGTGTATAAATATGTATAAAACTCTTAAAAATATTTGATGTCTTTAGTATATCATAGGTCACTGAATGAAACGGGTGTCTTTTCCATGAAATTTCTATAAGATTTTAAACATTCTATCAGATAAATGTTGTTTTTAAAGGGGTAATAAGTTGCATAGTTTTATCTTAAGCTAAATGAAAACGTAAGAATCTTTTAAAAAGTAACAGGGTTGAAATTTTACAGTAAATTTAGCTACAATGTTTATTAGAAAGAATTTAATGCTAATATTTCTACAAATATCCATTCTCAATAATCATTTGTTTACTGTACAAAATTGTGGTAACAGGGCTGAGTGATTAACATCGCTCTTTATTGACAAACTATAATCAAACTAAATAAAAGATAGTGTCTTTGATGTCCTTGAAAAGCAGCATGCATAAAGATTTTTCTGATTTATGGAGTTTTGTATTGGAGTATTGGTTATATTGTGCATTGCACAAATTCTGATGTTAACAGGGTTGACCTCAATGCACAAAATTGTTAACAGGGTTGGCTGCTTATGATCGCTTCTTACTCACAGACTTAAAATAAAAGATTAAGTGATTTTAAAAGACACGTCCTTGAAGAGCATAAAAAGTGATATTTTTATCGTTTTATTAAGGAGGAATTTAGAATATTAACAGGGTTGAGTACACAACATTTTTTTAAAGTAAAATTTGATGTCCAGTAAAGCCTAGAATTATTTATAGGGTGAATATCTATTTAATATATTTAAAAATAAAGTTACTTTATACATATGGCTGTATTTAAAAATGTCTAATAGTAGAAGTTAATTGCGTCACAACTAATGCCAATTAAATATTAATCAGAGACACAAATGACAGCCTTTTCATTATAAAAGCTATAATATAGATAACTTAAATATATTTAAAGCCATAGCCTATGTGATACTGATAATAATAGGGATACAAATATAGACATACAGCCACTTTTTCTTGCACTTGTCCTTCAGTCACTCATTGTCCCTTGAAATATCTTTGTTTGTTTTCTGAAGATCCCTCTGCTTAATGAGTCATTGAATACAGGTTAGTGTTTCTGCAATATGCACAGGTCTGTCTCAGACATGAGGAAGGAATCTAGATTAACTTCGTACCTTCATTGCAATTATCGCTGGGTTTACATTGAACTGAAGACACCAACCAAGCCTTTCTGAGTCATAATACTTGCCTTAGACTCGGGTGCAGTGATGTTTGTGCATGAAGAGCCTTTCATAGCTATTGATATCAAGTTTTGGTCAAAACATCCAAGCAGATTAATAGCAGAAATGCAAGATTAGTAGGATGGGATCTAGTGAGTCATCTGACCTTAAAGTTTATCATCTTTAGACAGGCCTGCTACACACTCGTGGAGCCAAATTCTCAGGGTCTGTGTTTATGTATGCTCTGGTTAGGAGCATCTTGACAGGAAATTGAATTCGCCCTCCCTAGTAATGGATGGAAAAATTATTAGTCTGTCAGTTTGATCATTAGACCCCTAAAGATTTAAGTATTTCAAAAATGTGATCGCTTGCCATCACACACAAGTCTTCATGTCTGATGGAAGATCTGTTCAGAGCACACAGGAACATTTCAAAGCAAATATGTTGACTTAATTTCACCCCGACTCATATTTTCGTCAATTCCTAAAGGACTATTTTGGGAGAAAGATGTTGAAATCTGTGATGAGTGACCACCTAAGATTAGGATGTCGGGGAAATGTGGTATTTTATCCTGTTGCCTTAGAGCACGCCTTTTTTTCGTGGCTGTAACTCAAAGTGTTGTCTGGTCAGCCACAGATCTTCATGATGGATCATTAATTTTGGGCTTGACCTCAGCGTTAGCCGACTAGACGCAGAGGAAATCACAGCAGTCTTATCGCTCGCTTGAGTGATTGGACACATACACGCCAAAGAGCCAAGGGCCAGCGGTCAGTGTGATTTGAGTGGCTCCTGCAGGCTCTTTCTCTAAAGCTGTGGAAAGAACAGGGGTGGTGCTTTGCCTCAAGTTCAGTTTTGATAAAGAGTTTTAGTGTAAGACATCAAAGTGTCGAAATTTGTGTCAGGGTTTTCCAGTTCAGAACTGGTCTATTATCCGTAAAGTGTTCATCAAAGATACCATCCACTTGTGCGTTAATTAGAAATAGTTTTCCTGGATTGTGATAACACAAGTTGCATTCGAGGGTTTCTTATCTAATTTCATCCTGTTAAGCACTTTGGTACTTCCCTGTTTTAATGAGACGAAAGGAAGCCCTGTAATTAGGTCCTGTGTGTCAGACAAGATGAAGTGCAGAAGCACAAGGTGAATTGCCCTTATTACAAAGAGTAGGAGAAGCACTTAACAAGACAGATATATTGCCGTTTTATGACCCAACACGATACAGATTACTTTTATTTTATTTTTTAAGTTATTTTGCTTAGGTCTCTCAATAATTTTTTTTTTAATGATCATTAATAGACCACAACAATAAAAACATATTTTTTTAAATAACAGCAAATATTATATAAATATTGATATTACATTAACAAAATAACTTACATGCAAACGTTTTTTTTTTAATTTAGATAGTAAAGTAGCAAAGAAACTATACAGAATTTCACGAGACTGTTTATAATATCTTAATGCCTAATTGTCCACATTTAGCAGTTTAGAGTTGGGCGACAAGATGGTTTACATATGGTGATGATATAACTGCTTCAGTTTCAAAGAACTGAACAAGAGCCATTTTGTCTTATTCTAAAGAACTTATTTCCACTATAAAGAACCTTTTAAGAATCCAATCAAAACATTTACAAAATTGATGGTGTCATGAACAACCTGGGGTCATATGATCATTTCAAATTTTCCTTTCTCTTGGAGTGTTACAAGCTCTTGGTGCATAAAGACGATCTGTTAAATTGCAAAGACTAAAGTCTCAAATCCAAAGAATATTCTTTATAAAAGTTCAGAGTCAGCCCCGCCTACCAAACGCTCAGTCTAACACTTGCCCTCCCCTGTTACGTCACGATGTGTTAAGATTGCATACACCGCCCAAATGTTCACGCAAAGAAAGAAGGCGTAACTTTTATTCTCGCTGTAGTATTGTTTGTTGCCGCCGCCGCCATGTCGTGAAGGCATTGTGTGTTTCGTTGTGAAAGCGAAACTGTCACGGAATGCCAGGAGAAAACAAGGTAAGTTCCAAGTGCAGTTTATTTGAAAGTAAACAGAACAAAACAGAGCAAAAACATTGCAGAAGGTAATCCAAAACCTGACCACAGAAAACTCAAACTGAGAAGACAATACAATCAAGATGCAAATGACAGACAGAGAAGGCATGATATGTATAGCTGGGATAATGATGAACAGGTGTTACCGATCAGACAGGATTAGTGAGCAGGGAACTATGGGAAATGGAGTTTAACACAAACATAAACCGAAGAGCGCCCTCAAGTGACCAGTCCAGGGCACCACAACCAGACACTATGACATTACCCAACCTCTACGGAGCGGATACCAGACGCTACACCAGACACACAAAAGTTCAGGAGGGAGGTGGAATAGAGGCGGCCAGGGGGAGGGATGGCGGGCCAGGACAAAACAAAGGAAGGACCCGGGACAGAGATAGACCAAAGCATGAGCACAGAACCGGCAGGGTGAAAAGCCAAGGCGGGACCGGCAGGATGAACCAGCAAGACCCCAACCACACAGGACTCCCAGCATATGGCCAGGATGGAGCCGGAGGAGCGAGCCAGTGAGGATCCTGCTACACCAGAACCCAGGTGGGACACCAGGACGGAGCCAGAATCCTGTCAGGCAACACTGGTAGGACCGAAATCCCTCTCAGCAACTCAGGAGTACCTGAAAACAAAAGCAGAGAGAGTTTAGTCTCAGCGAACTCTGCGAGCTCCCGGACTGGAGCGGGCTCCGCGAACGAGCTTTCTCTGGAGTGGGACTCCCGGAACGGAGCGGCTCTGGCTGCTCCGAACGTAGTCGGTGCTCTGGGTGGGCTCACGGGGAAACGGAGCGCCTCTGGAGTGGGCTCCTGAACGAGCGTGCTCTGGAGTGGGCTCCCGGAAACGGAGCGGTCTCTGTAGTGAGCTCGCCGGAACGGAGCGGCTCTGGAGTGGGCTCCCGGAACGAGTGCGTGCGGGCTCTGGATGGGCTCACCGGAACGGAGCCGGGCTCTGGAGTGGCTCCCTGAACGGATGCGTGCTCTGAGTGGCTCCCGGAACGGAGCGGGCCTCTGGAGTGGGCTGCCGGAACGGAGCGGCTCTGGATGGGGCTCCCGGAACGGAGCGGCTCTGGCGGCATCCCGGAACGGAGCGTGCTCTGCGAGCTCCTCACGGACTGGAGCGGGCTCTGGAATGAGCTCTGTTTGCTCCCGGACCTGGAGCGGGCTCTGGATTGGGCGCTGCGAGCTCCGGGACTGGACTGGGCTCGGTGAGTTCCGGGACTGGACTGGGCTCGGTGAGCTTCGGGACTGGACTGGGCTCGGTGAGCTTCGGGACTGGACTGGGCTCGGTGAGCTTCCGGACTGGAGCGGACTCTGGACTGGGCTCTGTGAGCTCCGGGACTGGAGTGGGCTCCGTGAAATCCGGGACTGGAGTGGGCTGTGGAGTGTGTTTTCCTGTCCTCCTTCTCACCCTCCGCCGCTTAGGGGGAGTCTGAAGGACAGAGGTGGTGAGCTCCCGACTGGAGTGGGCTCTGTGAGATCCGGGACTGGAGCGGGCTCTGTGCAATCCGGGACTGGAGCGGGCTCCGAGAAATCCGGGACTGGAGCGGGCTCAGAGAAATCCGGGACTGGAGCGGGCTCAGAGAAATCCGGGACTGGAGCGGGCTCCGGGACTGGACTCTGTGGGCTCCCGGACTGGAGCGGGCTCTGTGAAATCCGGGACTGGACTGGGCTCTGGATTGGGCTCTGTGAAATCCGGGACTGGAGCGGTCTGTGGGGTGTGCTTTCCTGTCCTCCTTCTCACCCTCCCCCGCTTAGTGTGAAGTCTAAGGACAGAGGTGTGAGCTCGCCGACTGAGCGGGCTCTGGATTGGGCTCTGCGAGCTCCCTGACTGGAGCGGGTTCCTGCATCTCCCGGGGAACTGCAAGAGACTCAGACCGACATGAGATCACCAAGTTGCGGTAACCAAGGTAATCAATGAGGCCCAAAAAGTCAAGCATTTTAAGCCCATCCATCTCCCGAGGAGGCACGGGATTGTCTAAACAATCATTAATGATTTTCTTTAAGTCAGAGTTATGAAGTCCCATCCCTACCGCAAGGTTCCAAAAGGTCTGAGCGAAACCTCCAATCTCCATCACCCGTTGGCGAAGATCCGCCAACATCTGGAGCCGAGCCCTGCGCTCCTTCGAAGCTGGAGGAATTATCCGAATGTCCATGGTCAACAAAAAAGGTAAAAAGAAAAACAAACTGCTGGATCTAGTAGTGGCTGCTAGATTCTGTCACGGAATGCCAGGAGAAAACAAGGTAAGTTCCAAGTGCAGTTTATTGAAAGTAACAAATAATCAAAACGTGGCAAAAGGTAATCCAAAACATGACCACAGATAACACAAACTGAGAAGACAATATAATCAAGACGCAAATGACAGACAGAGAAGGCATGATATATAAGCTGGGATAATGATGAACAGGTGTTACCGATCAGACAGTATTAGTGAGCAGGGGACTATGGGAAATGGAGTTTAACACAATGTAAAACAGAAGAGCGCCCTCAAGTGACCAGTCCAGGTCACGACAACAAACACTGTGACAGGAATTCTTTGTTTGGTCTTCCAAAAGAGACGATATCTGCTTCGTCATGCCTGGAGCTGATCCGTGCTGGTCGCTGATTAAATACTTCAACTTCGCGCTGTGGATCACCGGATCGGCTTTCAACGTGGACGAAGCGGAGTCCAGCCCGGGTCGTCACATGTGGTTGCTGCAAGCCCGCCGGCCGCTCCTTCGTCGAATACGTCGGCCGCGCCGTTCTCAAGCCCGCCCTCCTCTGCTCACTCAAGCTGGCCTCCGCATACTCTAGTCCGCCGGTCACTCTAGGCCTCCGGCCTCCGCTCACTCAAGGCCGCGGGTGTGACCTTTTTGCGTTGTGAAAGTGAAACTACTTTGTTTGGCCTTCCAAAAGATAATTATAACACTGTTCCAGAACAGTTTAACCCAATATTCAGATGTGTCCAGCGCACTTAATGGAGGAATGTTTCCTGATCCTGGGAGAGTTAGACTACAATGCCGGCTGTTCTGAAAAAGTATGTTTTTATATTTAAAGAATTATCCACTGATGATTCAAACGCGAGTTTTTTGGGCATTATAGAGTAGCGACTTTGCTGTTGTCACATTTCTTCCGATCACAAATCAGACAATGGTTTTATGTTACGCGCCGGCCGCAGGCATCAAATTGGTAGGGGCGTAAAATTTCCGTCACACGCTTGCGGTATTCGGACCAATCACAACGCACTGATAGCTGGCCAATCAGAGCACACCCTCGCTTTTCAGACCGATGAGCTTTGTAAAACTCGACACATTTCAGAAAGGCGGGGCATAGAGAAGAAACAATAATGTATTTATATGTGGAAAATAATGTGTTTTTTGAACCTTAAACCACATAACACATTTCATTACACAAAATAATGATCTTTTTAGCAACATCATATTACCCCTTTAATGCCGCTGGAACTTTCCCTTCAAAAAGGTACTTTTATAGCAAAAAAAAACAAAGAGCCAAAAATTCTCTTTAAGATACGTAAAGATTCGTTAACAGTGGAAAAAATATATTTTTTAAGAACTAATCCCTTGAAAAGTTCTTTTTGAAACCAAATGGTTCTCTAACTATGGCATCACTGTGAAAACCCCCTGTTTGGATCCTCTATTTTTTAAGAGTGAATGTTAAAGGTTCTTCATGGATCCGATGCCAATAAAGAAACTTTATTTTTAAAAGTGCATGATATTCTGGTCCTATATAACTGAGGTCTTATAAAATTAAAAGCGCTCCTCTCCTTAACAAGCCACTCGATTTGAGATATTAGCTCAAACAATGATGGATGATGAATTTCTCAAAGCACAAACCCCTAACTACAATAGTAATAGTGATGCTTGCCCTCAAGCATGACTAATAAATTTACCTCCATGAATAAGAGAGATCTCTGTGATCACCCTGAATGTTGCGGCTTGTTCTTGTTTAGCAGTGTCAGATGTTATACTGCAGCAGTTTAATTCCATCTAACTGCAGTTATTGTTGTGAAACCAGGATGCACTTTGTTACCTGTCGAATTGTTACTGACTCGCAGTGAAAACCTCTACTTGCGAAAGCATCAATCATCTCCAAAAGCGAGTGATATGTGTCAGATCCCCTTTTTTAACCTGTCATGGGCAGCGCTGAAACCTAAAGTGGTCTCACTGCAGGCACAGTGAAGGGTAATCATTGAAATTCCACTGACGTTCAGAGCAGATTTCTGCTGTTGTAATGATTTCAGCTGCCCTGGAGACATCTGCTACCATATATTAACACAAATGAGCAGAAAAACAAAGAAATTATGTGCATGTGTGCGGGTGTTTGTGAGTGAGTGACGTTATACAATGATAACAACATATTATTGTGCAGATGGTGCTTGTTTTCTGTGTCTCAAAATGTATTCCTTGTGTGAAAATAATCAATGATTGCCATAAGGCAGCAATTTCATCATGATGCCTTTTTGTAATTTGAGCTCGCTGTGTCTAATTAATCTGTTCGCTCAACCCTATTACCTGCAGTTGGTCAGTTCCTACCATTTGTGGATTCCTCAGGAGAGAGATGTTGTTTTATGTGCCGAATTAAACGAACGATTTCTTTTTTTTTTTTTTTTTTAAGAACCCTATTAAGGGCCATATTAAAATAAATTATTTTATTTTTAATTAACTTTTTTTTTCTATATACAGTGGAATCACAAAAAAGAACAATTTATGACCTCTTGATTAATGTAAAAAAAATCTTGTGTAATAAAACTTGTGTTTGTTTGTTTGCTGGTTTTATTGTATTTGTTATACTTGTATTTTTGAATCGTTTTTTCCCATGAAAATAGCCTAAGATGCTGACATGGCATTAAAATAAAAATATACTACTACTGCTATGAGCACTTGATTTTTTCAGAAATAATGTAATCGTCATCATTATAATTTGAAGGACTTTTAGTTGTGGCTATACCATGCTAGTGTTGTTCCAAAATAATCAAGGCACTTCAACAAAACCTCTTTATTTTTTGGAAAACACAGTGATCAAAATTAGAGAACAGCAATGATTGTAGCACAAAGAAAGACTACAACTAAAGTTTCTGAAGGTTACAGCAGTCAGAAATTAGTTGCTTTGAATGACTCCAGCACATCTGCGGCCACAGGACATCACTATAGTCTCGCACACTGCTCTGGTATGATCTTGGTCCAATCTTCCAGTCTCTTCCACAGTTCGGTGACTGTAGTAGGTTTCTTAGCCATAACTTTGTCACCAAGGATTTTCCAGAGATTTTCAATTGGGTTTAGATCAGGACTATCGTTTTCAGCTTCAAGGAATTGCTTTACCCATTTTGTAATGGATGGGGGCATTGTCCTGCATGAAAATTGCAGGCTGATTGGGTGATAAATGCAGGGAAGGTACCGCATGTAGCTGAAGGAGGTTCTGATAAACATTTGCATTCACTCTGCCATGTAGCTGTATAAGAGGCCCAACTCCTGCTGCAGAAAACATCCCCCAAACCATGACACTTCCTCCTCCAACTTTCACTGACTTCTTTACACACTTTAGGTTCAGTCTTTCCTCAGTTTGATGACGAACATAATGTTTCCCATCAGACCCAAATAAATGCTTTGGACCAAATAAAGGCCTAGCCTTTTGATTTTTCTGCTGATGAGAGGTTTGGTCACTGTAGAGTGGGCTTTCAGTCAGATGTCTCTTAAACACTGTATGCTGAGACCCTCTTCAGCGTTGAAATGGCGAGCAATTCCAGCTGCAGTGTTGAACCGATTGCCCATAGAGATTCTCTGGATTATCCTGTCCTCTCATGCATTTGTCTTACGTGGATGACCAGCCTTTTTGGGGGACTTGAATAAGTTAGTGACATTGTTAAGATGCAATATTCTAGAAATCACAGCTTCTCTTGCTATGGCCTTCATCTGGACAACCTGCTGTCTGAGGGTTTCAGTCACCTTAGAACGGCTCACCATCTTGCAATCTCAGTGAAAACTGGAAAGTAGGGCTTCCAGTTCAAATAAGGTGTGTCAGATAATTAAGGAAATTAGCACCAGGTGCCAGATTAACTCACAGTGAGGAGAGATATCTAACTGGGAGATATCTAAAAGTATTCTCTAATTTTGACCAGAGTTCTTTTTCAAATTTCTCATTTAAGTTTTTTTATACTGTGCTTCAGAATATATTGAACTCATTAAATATGCTCAAAAACACTTTTACTCCTGTTAGGATATTGGACTAAGCAGTTTACCTCGTTTTGCCTACCTAATTTTGATCTCCACTGTATACAGTATATAGTCATTTCTTAGTAAAAAAAATATTATTTTAACCAAACTGCTGAGTAATATTTGAAATGATTTGCTCACCAAAATCAAGGTCAAGTGATGCAACCAACATGCAGAAAAAAATGATATAATTGAAAGCATCCAAAAATGACTATGTCAGAATCATTTCATCTTTGAAATAATTTGTTTTTTATAACAAGGCAAGTTTAGTTCAGGCTGTAAAATGTCTTTATGTATTTAAATTATGAACTAAAATTAAAGAAAAAAAAGAAAGAAAAACTTTTTACTTTGTAAAATATATTAAAAAAATTAAAATAGCGATTAAGGTGTATTCAAAGTTTAAGGAAAGTACGTTTTACTTGTAGTTATATTAATATTATTTATATTAATTGTAAACATTTATTGAAAGTTTTTCAAAAGCTAATTTGTGAATACAAATAGTGCATTTCTAAGAACTTGGCAGATTTTAAAAAGGTTTATGGACATTCTTATTTATTATTCACACATGTATTTTTCTATGTCTCTTCCTTTTGCTTTGCTTTGGATGTACATTTTTGTGTCTTTCTTGGGTCTGTCTTCTTTTTTGTTCCCTACAGATATGGTTCTCGACCAAGGTGTGTACATGGACAAGGAATCTATATTTCAGAATGTATTGTCTGTAGTGGTCGACCGATATATCAGCCGATATTTGGCATTTTTTTCAAATATCGGCATTGGACATACAGTTTTTTTCTGTTTGGCCGATGCGTTCGAGACTTTTATTTTGACACTGCCTGAGCACACAGTGCTCACATTCTCCCTCTTGTTTGCTGTTTTTCTGTCTAATATGGATAGAAGTCTGTCTAATAATCAAATAGAACGGTTAAACAAAGGAATTAAAATGTATACAAAAAGTATTATAACGATTGCTTTTATATTATTAGTAATAGAAAGGCAAAGATTATAATACCTTCTTGTTTGCCATCAGCATTCAGCAAATACGCATTTATATAATTTAAAAACAAATCTTTGAATGACTAATGAGAGTGCAAAAAGGGGACTGACAGACATTTCATTTCACAAACCTTGCAAACTTAGTCTAATCTAGTTGTGAAATCTTGTGAAGTGTGCATTTGTATCCTGCATGTTCGCGTGTGCTCTGTGTGACGGTCGGTCCGTGCGAATTGAATGCAGACACCGGACAGGAGGAGAGTTCAGCTTCACTGGAGACGCGCGATCGACAAACTTTAAACTCGTGATTTTAAATTATGCCGCGCTTTATGCTTTTGCCCACTTGCCATATTCATGTCATTTCCACTGTGTGCTGTATGTAAAGTGACTGTTACCTTGGCTTTATTTGAAAAAATATGATTCCCAATGCACACAAACTTCCCAGAATACTGAGCACCCTGTTGGTTACAGTGTTTATTTCCTTTTTAATTATATGTTTATTAAATATTTATTTATTTGTGAAAAACTTTGTCATCTAAAGTATGTGTTTATTTAACACATTTATTTTTTAAACCATTTTCAAATGATTTCAAATTTCTTAAATATCAATTAAAATTAATAAAATTATATCGGCCATCGGCCACCCTGTTTTCGAAGATATCGGCTGTCAAAAACCCAATATCGGTTGACAACTAATTGTCTGCTAAGGGAGTGTGCTGGCGTAATCATGTGTTAGTGTGTTTATATGTGTGCGTGTGTCACCTCACCTGTGAAAAAAAATCCCAATGCAGAAAAGTAGATTATGCATTATGCAAGTAAGACTCTCCTCGGTGGTCCCAAGAAGGAATTGGCTTTAGCAGAGCTGATGTTGTGTCATTTCCCAGAAAAGCCGCCGCCACAACCTGTGAGTCACCGAGTTGCTGACAAAGGAAGAGGGTTGTCCTTATTGGTGAGCACTGACCCGTTGGGTTTACTCATTGCAGGAACTGTGAATCTAACTTGCGGGGGCAACAAATAAAGGAGGAAAACTCCAGCTTTTGTCATTTAGATGATGTGTGTGGGTGGCTGTTTAGATAGTTGGTAAGAAAGGTCTGACACCTGTTGACCTATTGACAATGTGGTTTTGATCTTAAAGGTTATATTTTATTTTTGATAAGGTGCTTAATGTGTCAGTATCATTTCATTCTGTTGCCCACATGGTTTCGTATTAAATACAGGTACATTACATTATTGTTTTGCAAAGAGACGTTGATGTCACAAATTCAACGGCACAATTTAGAGAAGCTCATGGGCCACAAAACAGGATCTCTTTAGCCACACTCTTAATTAAAAAATGTCTGGACCATGCAGATAAGGTGATAATTATTTCCAATACACAATATGATAAATGGGCCATTTCATCTAAATGAATGAAAAATAAAATCCTAAGAACTAAGATTGTTTTTAATGCTATAAGTAAATGTAGGCATCATAATATTATAATGTACAATATTAAAAAAATGCATAGTTTATGCAGGTTTTCTAGAGATCACATTTAACTACATTATGGGTCAAAATCATTTCATTTTGTTGCCCACATGCTTTCCTCTCAAACCTTTTGTTGATCATTTACATGTTTTCACTCAGTTGCATGCAGGTACATTACATCATTCTTTGGCAAAAAAAAACGTTGATGTCATGTCTTCTATTTCCATGTTTAATGCAGAGCTGCATGCTCTTTAGCCACACTCTTAATTTTCTTATTGTAATTCATATGGTGCCATACCAAGTCTGGACCAAACAAATGAATTCATTTAGACATTATAATACAATGCATATTCATTTTGAGGTTTGCTAAAAATTCACATTGAACAGTGTAATTAAATGTTTAGGGTTTTTAAGTGTTTTATGATGGCAGCGTTCATCTAAATGTAAAAATAAGTAAAGAAGCATTAAAACAAACAAACACAATAATATCTGCCAATACCTAGCATGGTATCAATATATCATGCATTCATATGTGTGGTATGATCTGTGATATAATTGTACAGTATATTTTAATATGGTTATACAATATAGAAGCATTGCAAGAAGATTACAAGAAGGTTCCATTTGTTAAATTTATTTAATGCATTAACTAACAGTGAGCAATACATTTGTTACAGTATTTACTGATCTTTGTTAACATAAGTTAATACAAATACAGCTTTATTATTAGCCAATGTTAGCTCAGGTTCATGAAATAACTAACAGATACAACTTAATTGTAGTAATTAGTAAATGCTGGAATCTGTAGAAAAAATTAATAAAAAGTTATTTTAAATGGAAATAATATTCACAATATTACTGTTTTTACTGTATTTTTGATAAGATATTTACACTATAAGAAGATATGTTTGTGATACTTCTGTTGACGACGTCACATGGGCCACGATATAGCTAGTATTGAGTTTCGCTGCAACAAACTATGCCATTCCTAACCCTTTTACAAATAGATGCAGTTTCACATTAGTGCTGCTTGTGTGTTCGATTACAAGCAATGTGTTTTTTCTGCTCAACTCTCTGAAAGGGGAAAAGCTTTCCACAAGCCATTAGGAGCTGCAGCTGGTGAGTCATCCTCAAAATTCATGGAAAAGCAGGAAATACCCTACAATCCGGCTCACCTTGACTTGACTTTATTTGGAGGGGTGATGTAATATGTTGAAGAGAATGTACCATGAAAGCCAATTTCATTCCTGCCAAAAGTCCACCCTTGAAGATAGCGGTGAATGTCAGACAACCTGAATCTGTTAGAGCAATGAAAGCGTCACTAAGCTGAACTAATTTGACAACATTTAACTAAATGTTTAGTTTTTCCCTTTGCTCTTTTTTCGTTGGATTCCCATGCTGTTGCTTTTAAAAAAAAAAAAAAACCTGGGATCGTTGTTGAGCCAAGCCAAGCTGCACAGGCTTCAGCAAACGGCAGTTTGACAACGTCCGTACAACTAATAGTTGGTGTCATCGTGGGCATGAAGGCGAGGTTTGGTGCGGTTGGTGGCATGGGGTGGCGGCCGGGCCGCTCCTCGTGCTGTCTGGAGTGAGCTATGCAGATGGGCTGGAGAGCTGGGCGGTTGGGTGTCCATAGACGCAGCGAGGGCATAGGTGGTTGGTAGGTCTGCGATGCTCACCGCCATGTTTGGAGGGCCCACCTCTTTTTGGCAGCACGTCATTCCCTCTGTGCTTAAATGTGTTTATAGCAGCCGCAAGTGTACATTTTGCGTGTGTTCCTTTTTAAATGGATTGTGAGGAGCCAAGTTGGAGATGTGACAGTATCCCTCAAATCTAAAGAGATGCCCACAATGCAATGCTCCTATTGAAATGAAGACACAGTGTATGCTTTCAGATGCTGGCACACTGATTGACTATTTAATTATCTTAATTAATAAAGACATTTATGCATTAGATTATCAAGCAGTAGTTCTTAAAGAAGAATAAAAAAAAACGTTTTTGTGTTTTTACACCATTCTTGGTGTTTATTGAATTCAGTGATTATTTTTTATATTTCATTGAAATTAATAGTTTTCATATTTGCTGCATATGAGAATCAGCTTCCATTAGAGATTGTTTAAAATGTTCACTTAAAGTTAATCTTTAAAAACACTAATAATTTAAAAATGCTAATTTTTAAAAAAATATTCTTTCTGTATCATATTGGATATTAATTTGTGCATGCGCATTTTCCCATTTTTACACTTAGCGTTCGCTTAAAGTTAATCTTTAAAAACACTAATAGAAAAGTGTTAAGTGTAATCTTTGGCAAATCTCTCTTTCATTCTGTAAATTTATAATGTTGTGATGCCTATCTGTTGATTTATTAGTGTTTTATTTTTATTAATTTTGAGAAAATAGTAGGCCTATACAATTTTTATAGTGTAGAATGAATGTGCACCTCTAATATTTTATTTTGTGTGTTGGCAGTGTGTGTACACATCCACCCTATAATGATACAAATCCACCCAGTGTTTTTTTTTAATGTACTAAAATCTTTAGCCCTTTCTCAAATCGAGCCGATCTCAGAGGCCTGTCTGTGTGATGTCACAAAAACAGGCCCCGCCCATGATAGTTTGATTGACAGTAGCGTTTCAGCACAGACTGGACTGGCGTCTTAACTTAGACCCGCCCTGAGTGAGCTTTCATCAGTCCTCCATTGTTTCACCGCCGGAGCAGATGTAGACAAGAATGGCTCCTACGAGATTGAGGTGTTCTGTTGTTGGATGTAATAATGAACATAGCGGTAGTCATTTACTCCCGACATCTGAGCCACTGAAGACGCAGTGGATTACGTTTGTTTTTGAAGGGAATGCGCCACCGATCTACCTAAATGTGTCTTTGTTCGCTAATCATTCGTGATCCAGCTTCACCTACAGAAGAAGTGAGTATAAGGGTTTTTAATGAATCTTTGCAAATCACCTTTCCTAATTATGTGCTAATTAGCAAGTTTCACGATGAATGCGGCTAAAGTAAACAGTCTCTCAGAGAGCAGCTCGGAAGAGAGGGGCGGGGTCAGCAGAGCTCATTAACATTTAAAGGAAAATGCTACAAAACGGCTTGCTCTGAAATTTTTTTTAACCAAACTATGCTACAGACTTTTCATTAAGACCCTAAAGAATCATATCAACTTGTGGAAAATGGGCATCCAATGACTTATGCATATAGTATGTTTTTTTTCAGCATATATAGGATCATGAAGTGAACAAACTGTGTCACTTTTTGCATTAGTGTTGTTTTTTTGTGTTCTTCCACCAAGTATCCTTCCTCAAATGGTCTCTGAGATCTTTTGGATCTTGTGTCTTTTGTGTGCTGTACACTGTGTGCTGCTCTGCCCTGCTAGTGTGCACTAAGCATACGCCTTGGCTTGAGCTCTGGAAACTTACAGCAAACCCTTTTGTGTTTCTGTCAGGAGCCCAGGACATTTTTTTTGTGCTGACTGTTTCTGCAGAAACTCAGGGACCATGCAAGCTTCAGAAACAAAGAGGGAAAAATAAAGAGCATTGAATGAGGCTTAGAGACAGAAAAAAAAACGCTCTCTTTTTACCAGAGAGAGGAGGTGTGTCTGAGTTTAGATTCCCACTGAGCCAAACTCCAGTAGTAACTGGTAACTGCGTATCATCCTAAAAGAATGTCTGTGAAGTGATTAACTCTTTTCTTTTTTGCACTATTAAAAGAGTCTTTTATCAGAGGCTTTCTGGAATTAAACTTATAGGGCACAAGTTCACCCTGCATTCCTCTGCTATTTAGCCGTTTGCAGTCTTTTTGCTTGTTTAGGCAGCATCATCGGCATCAGTTTTTTATTGTTACAATAAATACATGTGACAGTCGCAATTAAAAAATTAAAAAAATTAAGAAAACAAGATGTGTTCACAGAAAGACAGCTGTTTTCTGAAGTAAATGAGAGTTGTTCTATCTTAAGGCAGAACTTGCCATCATGAGGCTAGGATTTTGTAAGTGTTTTTTCACTTTTTATCACTAGCCAGGCAAAATAAGTAATAGAAACCTAGAAAAGCAGTAACAACTCTGCACCAAGCAGCATGTTTTCCTCTCATTGATGAATTTGGATAAATGAACATAGTTAGGAATGATATTTAATGATCTTCAATTATGTACCATTATAAAATAGTAGTAAGAAAGGGCAATATTTAGCTATGCTTCACTAAATGTCACTTCAGTGAATGGTTTTTTTGAGTAGCGAGGCAAAATTAATCATTGAATCAATGAGTTTTGAATCGATTAATAGACAGTTTTAACTGATTCATGGAAATTGATCAAACTGTTAATGTTTTATACTATTAAACTTTAAATCAGAGATGCTATTAAAACATTTCTGTTTTTTCTTTTAAATTTTTATTTGAACAGATAATTTTTTTTATTGTATTGACCGACATTGTCAAATAAAAACGAAATGCTTGTGTTACCATGTAACGATGACTAAATCATCATTTAAGACCACTTGATGTTTTTAAACGTATATTATATGACACCCTTGACAAAAGCTTGTCATGTCAACTCCTTTTAACTTCAGCTGCTTTTGAAATTACATCCCATCAGCCGCAGAAAGTGCTGTTTATTCAAGACTCATCGTTTCCAGCTAGGTAATTTGACATAATCACTACAAGAGCCATCAAGAGAGAAACAGCCTCTCCGCAACACCGCAAAGAGCATTTGGCAAAAAGAGCAAAATATAGCGATATTTGGCTTTTTTTTTTTTACAGTCAGGCACAGGTTGCTCCAATTTGTATAGCTATTTTCCGTGCAAATGTTCGTAATCTTTTCGCTGGCACTTTGTACTTTGACCCTCTTGAGTTCAGGGCTTTTTCTCGCTTTGCTGATGACCGTAATTGCTCTTCTTTCTGCGGTGTCTCCGGGCGACTCGTCGATTTTGTTGCGTAAAGCTGACAATTATAAATGGACAAAAAATAGACCTCATTGTCTTGCCTTTCATGTGTCAGAATATGAAAAACTGCTCTCAGATCAGCCTGTGGTTGCTGGTGACAGATTCGCTGTCTGGCATTAAAAGCTCTCCGACTCGTCTTTGAAGAGCTCCGTGGTCGCTACCTTTAGCGTTCCCTCCACTTTTATCCCGCTCAGTGTGGCTTAACAATGTCTCAAGGGCAAGAGGGCACTTTGTGTCTTCAAAGACAACACCACGAGTGCCTCTCTCAACTGAAGAATGACATGAAATTAGACTGGGAGATGATGTCTGTGTTTGCTGTTGGCAGGCGGACACACTGTCTATGGCCAGTTATGATTTATTTCCAGTGGACAGTTATGAATAGAACTGCATTGTGTGACATGATGCGACAAATGTTTTATTTAAAGGGATCATACCACAAATAATCAAAAACATTTTTTGAATAATTTTTTTTAGGAAACAAATGTCGTTGTGCTGTGAAATTGTCCCAAGATTATTATTTTTTTGTATTTTTTTATAATTGAGGCAAGTGATCAGATATGCTTGGGTCAATGACTTATAAAGGTGATAAGAATGTCCACTGTTAAAAATTTGGTTTAAAACCACAAAGTAAAAGGAAAGACATATTTTCCTTATACATATGTGTTCATTTTGAATATTAAATACTTTTAACCTTAAATTATATACTATAATAAATAATGTTGTGTGTGTCATGTATATTAATAGATATAATATAATATAGACTCCACACACACCTCACAACCGCCACACATAAAATTATAATATTTGGAATATTTGCAGAGGTCCTATCCTCATCCTATCACATATTTTTTTCTGTGTATATTGGAGAAATATATTTTAAATGGAAATGATTATAGTTGTAATTTGAAAATAATAATAACTATAATAAGAAGATAATAAGAATAGAAGAAATATTACTATATCATGCAAAACGATACTACTTTAAAAACTTTTTTGAGGCATTTTAAAAAATATATTTTTCCATTGTAATATCAGAACAGTTTTAACTGTAATTTTAACTTGCCCCTCCCCCCAACAAAAATCAAACAAACAAACAAAAAATGTATTCATTTTATTACAGAAATGATAAAAACATGCTCATAATAGAAGAGAACTGTATTCTTAAGGTATTTTTATATAGCACAAAAAACAAGCATCATCATTGTCATTGAACTTAAGAGTCATTTTCTGTAAATTTTGCAATTGGGTGGAGACACACTGAACCATGAATGTTATGTAAATCCTCTGTGATGTTGCAGCACTGGCAGAGGCATGTAAGGGGTTTTTGGATCTCTATTATTACCATTTTTGTCTGTTTGTTAGTATTTCAAGTTAATGGTGTCTCTAATTTACTAATTCACTCTGTTTATGTTGTGTTTGCAGAGTGGAGATTTTCCCTGATGAAAGGAGTCGAGCGTTCAGCTCGAGTTCACTAGGGTCACTTCCGGATGATGACAGTAAACATGGGTAAGCTGTCCTCTCTTTCCCTCCTGGTCTCACACACAGGCCTCTTCCCCCTCATAGTGTACACACTTCCTGTAAACAGTTCCTCAGAGCACAGCGAAAAAAATGAGACACACAGAAACATGTTTAAACATATTCCTAACTTAGCCCGTCTTGGGATCATTTGTTTTTAAAGCTCTGTTGTGTTAAAACACCTCACCAGTTCTTACAGACGTTAAACATCAATACATAAACATCAAAAGAATATTTCTACATAAATTGCTTGTTTCTCTTTTTAAAAGTTTGTGTATTGCACCGGGGGACATGGTAAAAATTCAACATCTGCTCTAACCATCGTAGTGAAATTATTGAAAAATTCCCCTGTGTGTTCATTTCATTGTAACATTATGGTAAAGAAAGCTAAGTAAAATGATTTACACCTTTAAAAATGTAGATTTTAACAGTTTGTCTGATATGTAATGGGTACATTAAACAGCACTGCACAGTCAAAGTTACCCATGGTAGAAACTGACAGGTTAATACTGACCTCGCAGTGCTGAAACTTACATCATGAAAGGTGATTGTGTCGCTTAGTTCCACACAATTGACTTTGCAACATGCCAGAGCGCTTTTAATGTACGCCACATTTTGAGAACAAAGAGGAAGCGCAACTAAATCCTGAGGAAATGTTGCATTGTTATTGTTGTTGTATGATAACACTGGCTAATATGGTGTCGTTTATTATTGAGGATTACATTCAGATGAAGTTTATCAGTGAGTGTGGGTTTGTTTTCAATGGCACAGTTCACAACAACTGATTGCATGCTTGTCACTGAAAAATAATGGTCAGATCAAATTTTATAACAACTTGAAGAACCTATAAACACATCTTTGTGATAAAAATTTCATACAAACTGTTTACCAGAATGTCACTGTGTGATTCATTGAAATGTACTCCTGTCATTTGAATACTCTTGATGTTGTGGCTGTTTTGACAGATGGCGGTCTCCAAAATGGACCCGGACAGCACAAGAACTCACAAGGTTTGTCATTTTTTAGACTCGTTTTATATGCATTAATATGTACTACTGAAAACTGAGGATTCCAAAGAGGTGTCAGTGTCAATGTGAAGTGTGCAGTGACCTTGTCTTCAAAGGCCACGATAATGAGATAATGGCACAGTTACCACAGCAAAAAGCAAACACAAAACACACCTCTGAAACTGTTACATCATCTGCATTATTCTCTCATTGAACATTAACTCAATAGGGCACAACTGTACAAGGTGAGTCTTACGAAGCCTGTCAAAGAAACGTTTGGTCATATTTCACCTCAAAATGAAAAAGAAATTATATTTGCATAAAGAAAATGAAGCCTGTTTTAGGATATTTTGCATTGTGGCATCATTTTCATGCCAGCTAAGCACATTTCACCATCAATTCATGTTACTGTAATGTAAAATACAATCTCATTATCATTTCCATAATGCAGAAAAAAAATAATGATATATTATTTAAATTTTAAAGTATTTAAATATGAGCAGTATTTGTTGTGTTGTCTTTTAGTTGTATAGGTGATTTTCATTACAGTAATGAGAATTATAATTGAAAGATAATGAGAATTACAGACAAACATAAACTGAATCATCTCAACATATTTTGGTAAGAATGGGGCAGCTTTTGGATAGTTAGTTTTCAGATCTGTCATCTTTTACTCATCCTCAAGTTGTTCCAAACCTGTACTAGTTTTCTTTTTGTTTGGAACAAAGGTGATATTTTGAAGAATGTTGGTAAACAAACAATTTCTGGTAGCCACTGGCTTCCATAGAAAGGAACAAAATACTATGGAAGTCAGTGGCTTCGGTGGCTAACAGTTTAGTTACCAACAGCATTCTTCAAAATATCTTCTTTTGTGTTCAGCAAAAGAAAAAACTCATACAGGTTTCGAATAACTTGAGAGTGAGTAAATGATTACGAAATGTTCATTTTTGGGTGAACTGTCCCTTTAAATGTCATTAAAATAATAACACAATCACATAAAAATTACAGTAAAATCTAAGTTTTTCTTTATGCAAATCATTTATTTTGTTTGTTTGTTTGCTTATCATGTGGATTTTGGGGTGAAATATGATCCAGAGTTAAGATTTCACCTGGTTATCTGAGTTTTTGTTTCAGTGCATTTGTACAAAACAGGCAGGGACACATGGGGTATTTTGGTAGTAGAGACGATGGAGCGTGTGTTGCTCTAATCTTGTTGAATGCTTTAGTGGTGATGTGTGGTGCAGCGTTGGGGAAATCCCCTCTGTGTCTTCATTGACTTCAGCTCTGATCACATCAGAGGCTTCTTCCAGCTCGCCCTGGCAGCAGAACATCAGTACAATCACGCAACAACCCTGAGAAACCTTTTCCACATGTGGAGCACTTGATTCATGATGTCAAAGACTGTCAGTATTAATACAAACAAAAGATTGTGAGTTTATATTTACAGTTGGATGTGTAGTTCTTCATGGTGGTGTTCATGGGAAGTTGTGGTAGAGAGACCTTGCCTAGTTTTAGTGTCTGTGTACAAAGTATAATATGTGTATACATCAGTGTTTGTGGGAGGCTGGCTTTGGATTGAGTGATGCCATTGATTTGCACTTCTGGGTTGTGTTGTATGGTTGTTTTGTTTAGATAGATGTGTTTTTCTCTCACAGCTGGCCTCACATCACTTTTCTCTAGCTCACTTCCTTTAAATTTTGTTCGTACTTTTGTTCCTTTTCATCTTCTTGACATGATCGTCTGTCATCATGCCAAGTCAGTGTTCTCTGAGAAATATAATAGAAACATTGTCACTCAACCAGTCTCAAGGATTTCTGCTAGACTGCCATGGTGTTATCGCAGTGAATCATCTTATCTTCACATCAGTATGAAGTAATAGAGGGACGACGATCCTCTTTCAATTGCATCATTCCCGCCGGAGCACCACTTTACACTGTTTACAGATGATACAAAAGCTCAAACCGCGAACACATAAGCGCGAGCAGAGTTTTTGTGCTTCTGATATATTCTATTCAGTTTAATCAATATTCTGTTTGATTTAGTTAAAGGTTGTTCTAGTACATTCTATCCAAGATTCTATTCAGTTTAGTAAAGACTGTTCTGTTTTACTAGATTCTATGAAATTTAATTAATATTCTATTCAGTTTAGTAAAGATTCGGTTCAGTTAACTTACATTCTATTCACGGCAATTCTATTTGAAGATTCTATTCAGTTCAGTAAAGATTCTGTTTGATAAATTCACATTATGTTCAGTTACATTCTATTCCAGATGATTTGATTTGATAAGATTCTATTCATTCTACTCTGTTCTGTTTTATTTGATTAGATTCTATGCAATTTAATTAAGATTCTATTTATTTTGGTTATGTTCTAATCAGATTATATTTGATTATTTTCTATTCTATTAGATTAATTTAATTAAGATTCTATTTGCGGCGTTTCCACAAATGGAAAAACAGATATTATGAGCTGTATTTGTCCAGTCAGTGTTATTAACCTCAAAAGTACAGTATAAAATCTCAAAACCTGACTAATGCACATATATGAACATTGTGAAATATGAAACATGATAATCAAGGATTATGTTTTTCAGGGTAAAGAGTGACCTTGCGTTAACAATTTCAGTTATAAAAAGTATAGTATAAAATTCTATTCTAGTCTAGTCTAGCCTTGTGTTTTCTGTTCGATTTGATTACGATTCTGTATGTGGGATTTCCACACATTGGTAAGCAGTTATTAGGTTATGATCTGAATTTGTCAGTGTTATTAACCTCATAAATATGCTAATCAAAATGTTAACTCAGGGTTTACAAAAGTACAGTATGAAATCTTGAACCCTGACTACCCAAGGATTAATAATTAACCCAGCATAATGCATGATCAGTGTGACATGTAATCCAGGATTTTGTTATCTAGGGTTAAGAATCACCACAATTTCATTTAATTTTAATTTACATTACATACATTCTATTCTATTCTATGCAATCCTTTTGCATGTACAACATGAAACTGACACACTCAATACTGCATTTGTGTAGTTTCTCATGTCTTCTGTAGGGCAGATGGCAGACTCACCAGATCTGAAGCTTGCAGCAGATGGAGGTGTTCTGCATTCTTGTTGTATTTCTTCCATTAAATTATAAGATAAAATCCTAGCTCAGTGATTAATAAACCATAACATAATGGCACATATTATTATCTTACCTCAACACCACTATGCTCATGCTTTCTGTTTTAAGTTACTTGTATCATACTCTAAAAATAGCCTGCATGCAGAAGAGTGACCACACTCTTAGAAGAGTTGATAGTTTGTTTTCTTTTGTAACTTTAGGTGTTGTTGAGCAAAGCCAGAGCGACTTTGCTTATCACTCTTCCGTGTACTGAATGAAGTGAGCATGCCGTTGTGTATTGCGTCACTGAGGGTTTGACATTTACGCATGATTTGGTGTTTCTGACCACGGCAGATATCGACTGAAGACACTTCTGTAGGTGCTCAGTGGGCAGAAAAGTTGAAGGCAGCACTCTCTCATGACTAACGGGTCGGTAGAGGTGCTACAGTGGCTCTTTAAGTTAAATTGTGGGATTATTATGGGGCAAATTCACTAAGAATGAAATACGCCTCCTGAATGTGCCATGGGTTGTGTTCCTTTAGTAATTAGGCAAATAAATAAAAATGTCATGCAACTCATCACTTTTTCATCTAAATTCTTTGAAGCATTTGTTATAAATTCACTTAATACGTTCATTTATATTTCTATGTTTTATTTATATTTGTGTATTACATTTTATTTTATCTTTTATGCTTTTATAACCTTTAGTCAGGATATAGAATAACATTTAAAGCCGCATTTATGTTAACTAATGTAGTTAACTAATGTTAACAAATAGAACCTTATTGTAAAGTGTTACCTTAAATTGGTTTGTGGGTAAAACATTGTAATGTTGCATGCAAAAGTGGCACAACTGTTTAGTGAATTCCCCCATCAGTGTTTCAAGATCAATAGCTTCTGAAAAGTATTTTTCTGAGGATGTTTTGCAGAAGCTGAAGCACTTTAGTGTGGCAATATTAAAATAGAAATGGGGTCAGATGGAGAAAGAAAGTGTGTGTGTTGTGAACCCTTTCTGAACCCTGTCTAATGGTGGATGCCACTGTGGAAGAACAGCTGCGGAGTGAGACTTGCGCTGGTGTCAGAATCAAAGATCGCCCCCAGACTCCATCTGCCTCAGCCTCGCCCAGCACTCCTCTGCCCCACAATGCCCACTCTGCCTCCCCTGGGATGCAATAAAACCCCTCAAATACACCACTGTCATTTGCTGCACATGACCCACCCTTACTGCTTGAAATTTGGGTCCAGCACCAGCCAGTAATAATGTTGTTAGCTTGTTTAATGGAATAGTTTGGCCAGAAATAAAAATGTTCAGAATGTTCAGAGTGCTTTTCTTTCTGCACTAAAAATAAATGGCTCCAAAAATTATAAAAAAGACCATTAAAATTTCATAGAAGTGGTCCAAAGAACTCATGTGCTGGTTTTTTTTGTTTGTTACTCAAAACGTTCCATTTTATTAATAAGACTAAGTCAAATAATTTTTATGATACTTTTTGTTGCTGTTTTTTGTAGTTTTTGCAGCTGATGCCCTTATTAGCTTTCTTAATGCTTAATTTCTTAAAATTAATCGTTTTACAAAGTCTTTATAAAAAATAATGAATCCTCTGAAACAACATAATTTTTCTGATGACATCACGTAATCTATGCGGGCTAGTGACTGATGTTAACAATAGGCAATACTGCCTGTATAGTCAGTAGGCCAAAAACGATATATCGTTTAGTCGATATTATCGGTGATATGAGCCTGAATATGCCGCCGATACGCCGCCGAAATGAATTTTTTTTTACGAAAATATACCGCAGATAAAAATGCTTGAATGGTGTCTGTAATTACTTTGTTCAGCAGAGCGCGCTCCATTGTTTGCTATTGGCGACCTGGATGAAACGCTTTAAAGCTTAAGTCAATTGGAAAACCATTGAAACTTTGAACGGCAATATCTCCGTAACGGCACGGCGGATCCGCTCCAAATTCGTGGATCCATTCAGCTCGAGGAACCCTCTAGCAGGTGACAATTGAGTGTACGCCTCGAGGCCCTCTTTCGAATGAGACCAACCCCGCGTGGATAGCCCCCAGGGTTCGGAAGTTACGGGTGGTTAAATTCGCGGTCAGGCGCCGACCGATCTAGCGATCCCGGGGGCTTACCGACGCGCGGAGGGTGGCGTTCGGGAGGGCTCCTCGAGCTGAAGGGATCCGCTGAATTTGGTGGAGATCCGCCGGCGCATTTGCGAGATGTGACACCAGCCAACACTTTCACTTCAGTAAGGAGGTCTCGTGTTCAGGCAGCAGCATTCAAGCGTTAGCTTATTTGACCGTAAGTGCCCTGCGAAATGGACATCACAGGATATTCCACCATGATTCCAGTTCAAAGGGAACGTACACGTTACATTCAAAGGGCATTAAAGTGAGTGAGACGTGAATTTATATTTTATTTATTTACAGAGGTATATTATGTAACACTTCACACTTTTCTAGTAAGTTTGGTCTGTGTGTGAAGACAGTAGCGCAAATAGAATTGAATTTAATTAAAGTTGAATAAACTTCAACGGATAAAGTTGAATGGAATTACTTTACTGTTCAGGGCACTAATGTCAGATCATTTGAAACAAATAAAGTTTATGGTTAATTGTTAAATGCCCTGCTCCATCATTACGTATCTTTGTCACGTCATTATAAGTGTTTGATTACCACATTTGAGTGATCATTGCAAAATATGTTTTTGTATATATATTCTGTTTATGTATATTGTATTCTATATATAGTACCAGTCAATTGTTTGGACACACAAATGGGAGTGTCCAAACTTTTGACTGGTACTGAACTATAATATACACAAAAGAAAATCGGCCGATATATCGATATTGGCCTTTTTTTAATCCCAAATATCGGTATCGTATCGGCCCCAAAAAACCCATATCGGTCGGGCTCTAATTGTCATTGGTATAAATGGATAGTTCACCCAAAAATTTTACTTGTCGTAATTTACTCACCCTCGTGTTGTTCCAAACCTGTATGAGCTTCTTTCTTGCTTGAATATAACACAAGAGAGTTTGAAAGAAATGGAAAATAAGTATGGACGTCGGGGCGGACTAAAAACTGTTCGGTTGCATTCTTCAGAATATCTTCTTTTGTGTTCAACAGAAGGAATTCTTAGGTTTGGAACAATTTGAGGGTGAGTATATGATGACAGAATTTCCTTTTTTGGATGCAAAACAAACTCGCATTCAGTCTGACTGCAGTATGGTATAAAACACCCACATTTAAAAATATATGAAGTCCATTTTTTTCTCATCACATATCCTGTTTAAATGCAAATACAATCTTTAAAGTGATAGTTCACCTTCAGTTGCTGGTCTCCATTGACTTCCATAGTATGTAAAAAAACAATATGCAAGTCAATGGGGACCATCAACTGAAGGTGAACGATCCCTTTAAGTTGAGACTAGCTAATTTTTTATGATTGTTCATCAAGTGGTGTAAAAGCAGATCTGCATGTTTTGTAAATGCACCACCAGTCCTGGCACTCTTCCTTACCTTTTTAATAAAGATCAATTACTCATGATGTCTGTCGAGTTAAGGCCTGTTTATGCCAAGAACGATAACTGCAAATATATAGTTTTAAGAATCATTTTAAATACAAAAGAGAAAAAAAATAGCAGAGTCCACAATAATGTTAATAATACAGGGGAACAATGTTGTTGGAATCACTTTCAGGATGCTTTTTTCCAGCCAATCAGAATCCATCCTGCTTTAAAGAGTTTGAGCATTCAAAGGGACAGACCTAAATGCATTGGTGGGGACACTAATATAGTTATAGTTCATGGTATGAATGGGCCTGTGTAGGTAAAGACTAATTCAAAGAAATAGCACATTCAGCATTTACTCGTCATCATATTGTAGGATAGATGCAAACAGACTTACCAAATTTAAAAGGCTTCATAAATAGAGCAAATAATTTGGCACATAGGCACCTGAGATTAACAAGAGCTCTTTTCTCTTTCCCACTATCTCCTCCCCATGATAGCAGAGGTGATTGACCTTCCACTCAGACTGTAATTACAAGACACGCTTAATTGGCCCCATTAGGGCCCCTTGATATGCTAATGTCTGATACGCTCATTTGCATGATTGCTCCCCAGCATTTCCCTTTCGATGATGGCTACAGCATTCCCTTTCGAGTTTGTGGACTATTTTAATGTTTCACAGGCTGCCTCTGGTGTTCATATTCTTGTGTTTTTCTTGCCGCAGTCGTTCTTCATGTGATCCCGTTATGAATTCAAGACACACATGAGCTGCTTCAATACGTTCTTTGCAGAAACCTTCCCGTGTCCTTCTGATAAAGCATTGAGGCTTTTATCTGACGTATTGTAATAAAAGGTTCCCATTAATTGTTGGGGTAAAAAAGAAAGCCTGTTAGCTTTCGCTTTGCAAAGGGCATGTTAAAACAAAACCTCTTTGTTTTCCAAATTTCTTGGTTGATTTTTCAGTTGAGTGGCTCTTTGAAGCTCAGACTTGCTGTAATCTTGTTTAGTGTTTGTTGCATTATTAAAATTCTCTCTCACACTAACGCTGCAGTTGTCATGCCGAGAGTTTAATGCATCGGAGCAGAACAAGCCTTTAGTGCTAATATAAAGTGATCTCTTGTGTCTGGCCACGTGTCCGTCCCTGTGTGCTCGCTCTCTCTCTGTGGCCTGTTGGTTTACATCATTGGCCACACTACAGAAAGAGGAACACTTCTGCACTATTATGGAAATATGTCAGGGGTGTGTCTGTGTCTGCAGTGATGGAAAACCCCCGATAGAATCTCAAAAGGAAACAGTGGGTCGGTTTGTGTGCTACACACTGCGTGAACATCGAGTGCCGTTCTGCTGTTTTGAATGACATCTTGGTATTCAAATGAAATGACAAATACGAATGAGAATATGATCCAAACAGGACCTTTCTATTATAGTCGTTCAAAACTCAAGAACTGCTTGAGATGAGTGTGCGAAAGACACCTTATTTGCACTTGGCTCTAAAATAGAGCCAAGTGAGAGAAATTCAACTTTCCTAGAACTCGTGAACATGGTGTTAAGTAGATTTTCTGAATTGTAAGTGAATCTTATCAAGCAACAGTCTATTTAAATCATATTTTAGTGCTGTTTTTTTAAGGCAAGAATCAATATTTTTGTTCATACTTTTGTTAAAAAAAATGGGATAAAGGGATAGTTCACCCAAAAATGAAAATTCTGTCATTAATTACTCACCCTCATGTCATTCCAAACCTGTAAGAACTTTGTTCATCTTCGGAACACAAATTAAGATATTTTTGATGAAATCAAAATACACACGCATGCGTCATGAACACACGTCAAAGACTGATACAGAAAAGAAGAAATTGTTTAATAAAGTCATTATTTTTGTTTTTATTGCGCACAAAAAAGTGTTTTCGTAACTTCATAAAATTAAGGTTGAACCACTAATGTAACATGGACTATTTTAGCGATGTCCTTACTACCTTTCTGGGCCTTGATTGTGTCAGTTGCGTTGCTCTCTATGGAGGGTCAGAAAGCTCTCAGATTTCATCAAAAATATCTTAACTTTTGTTCTGAAGATGAACGAAGGTCTTAAGGGTTTGGATCGACGTGAGGGTGAGTAACTAATGACAGAATTTAATTTTTGGGTGAACTATCCCTTTAAGGAGGAACCCGAGTCTAGAGACCACAATACCATTTAGCTTGAGGGTGGACTGTGTTGACATGGACCAGTGAACAAAGAACTAGAGCACTGTTGAACCAGCTAAAAATACATCAAAGACACCTTAGCAACTGCATAGCAATGTGCAAAAAACACCCAGAAAACCCTAGCATAAACTTGTCTTTGTTCCTTCCAGATGATGAAGAGGCGCTCACCTCCATAATGATGGACCTGGCAGCTTTACGCTTCTGTTGCCAGCTCAAGAGTAACAACAGCAACAAGCCCAAGAGCAGAACCCCGTCCTACAGACAGGTAATTACCCACAGTGCACCACTCAGCAGCAGCTAGGCATGTGCAAGGCGGTGTTTTCAAAAGCAGGTATTCAGAAGGTTGTCTGAATGATTCATTGACTAATCAGTCTTTAAGTATCCTTAATAATTTGGTGGAACAAAGGACAAAATGCAGTTTCTAAAACTATGGAATTAATGTTCACTTAACTTTCTTAGAAATACAACAGTGCAAGACACTCAACAAAACAGCTGAGTTGTGACGTATTTGTTAAAAATGTCCGTTCATTCATCCATTTATATATATTATATATTACTGAACTGCAAAGCTAAATAAATTAATAAACAATCCATTGCTATAATAATATAATAAGAGATTCTGTGTGTAAACTACAATTAAAAACTAAAAACAAATATATATATACAAACACACACACACACACACACACACACACACTACCATATAAATATAATATATATATATATTATACAGTGGGGCAAAAAAGTATTTATCAGACACCAATTGTGAAAGTTCTCCCACTTAAAAAAAAAAGAAAAAAAAAAAGGATGAGGAGACGGGCCTGTAATTTTCATCATAGGGATACCTCAACTATGAGAGACAAAATGAGAAAAAAAAATCCAAGAAATCACATTGTAGGATTTTTAAATAATTAATTCGTAAATTCCTCGGTAAAATAAGTATTAGGTCACCTACAAACAAGCAAGATTTCACAGACCTGTAACTTCTTCGTTAAGAGGCTCCTCTGTCCTCCACTCACTACCTGTATTAATGGCATCTGTTTGAAAAAGTATATCAGTATAAAAGACACCTGTCCACAAACTCAAACAGTCACACTCCAAACTCCACATGGCCAAGACCAAAGAGCTGTCAAAGAACACCAGAAACAAAATTGTAGACATGCACCAGGCTGGGAAGACTGAATCTGCAATAGGTAAGCAGCTTGTTGTGAAGAAATCAACTGTGGGAGCAATTAGTAGAAAATGGAAGACATACAAGACCACTGATAATCTCCCTAGATCGGGGCTCACGCAGATATCACCACTTGGGTTTTTTTTTTTTTTTTTATGGTCAAAATGTCACAAGAACTGTGAGCACAAATCCCAGAACCACACGGGGGGACCTAGTGAATGACCTGCCGAGAGCTGGGACCAAAGTAACAAAGGCTACCATCAGTAACACTGCGCCGCCAGGGATTCAAATCCTACAGTGCCAGACGTGTCCCCCTGCTTATGCCAGTACATGTCCAGGCCCATCTGAAGCTTGCTAGAGAGCATTTGGATGATCCAGAAGAGGATGGGGAGAATGTCATATGGTCAGATGAAACCAAAATATAACTTTTGGTAAAAACTCAACTTGTCGTTTTTGCAGGAGAAAGAATGCTGAGTTGCATCCAAAAAACACCATACCTACTGTAAAGCATGGGGGAAACATCATGCTTTGGGACTGTTTTTCTGCAAAGGGACCAGAACAACTGATCCGTATAAACGAAAGAATGAATGGAGCCATGTACCGTGAGATTTTGAGTGAAAACCTCCTACCATCAGCAAGGGCATTGAAGATGAAAATGTGGCTGGGTCTTTCAGCATGAAAATGATCCCAAACACACCGCCCGGGCCATGAAGGAGTGGCTTCGTAAGAAGCATTCCAAGGTCCTGGAGCTGGCCTAGCATGTCTCCAGATCTCAACCCCATAGAAAATCTTTGGAGGGAGTTGAAAATCCGTGTTGCCCAGCGACAGCCCCAAAACATTACTGCTCTAGAGGAGATCTGCATGGAGGAATGGGCCAAAATGCCAGCAACAGTGTGTGAAGACTTACAGAAAACGTTTGACCTCTGTCATTGCCAACAAAGGGTATATAACAAAGTATTGAGATGAAATTTTTTATTGACCAAATACTTATTTTCCACCATAATTTGCAAATAAATTCTTTAAAAAATCCTACAATGTGATTTTCTTGATTTTTTTCCCTCATTTTGTCTCTCATAGTTGAGGTATACCTATGATGAAATTACAGGCCTCACTCATCTTTTTAAGTGGGAGAACTTACACAATTGGTGGCTGACTAAATACTTTTTTTCCCCACTGTATATAGTTTTATTTATCTTATTTTATTTTATGTTTATTGTTTTATTTTATGATAATGAGCTACAAAGCTAAATAAATATTGCATAATAAATGTTGTGTAATTGTGATGATTGCAACTCTGTAACTTATACATTCAACAATAATATGATTTATTCTGTCTGTACAGGCCTTTTTGTATAAGCATTATAAAATAGTTTTTTTATTGCATAAGTATGCCTTGTAATGCACCTATAATATTATTATAATTATTAATAATAATAATAATAAATAATCTTATATGTATTATTATAAATAATGTATTTTATTGCCTAAAGTGTTGATTTATGGCATTAGTACTTATTTATAAGAATGAACTGCAAAGCAGAATTAAAAAAAAAAAACAATGTAACAACTTATATTCACTTGACACATTGCTCACAAGACTTTTCAGTAAAGCTTGAACCTGACCTGATATAATCCCAGCCAGAGCTGCATTGTAAGAAACAGTTTTAAACAGGATACAGCTCAGAGAGGCACTACTGTTAACATTTAACATCCGCTCCCTATGTACTGTACAGCATAAAGCACCAGTATCCTTGTAGTTTTCTTTCATTGCCTGAATTCTCACTACATCGCTGTCACTCCACACTGGACACCAGTCAGACCTCAAGATAAATAGCTGGCACACACACACACACTCTCTCTTTTGTTCCGTCTAACTCATTCTTGGTTTCTTTTTCTCACACTTTCACCTCTCATTTTTTCGCTCATACACAAAATGCCAGAAGCAACTTTCCCAACTTAACCAAATGTCATTATAGTAACACAACAACAACCATCCAAAAAAAAAAAAAAACCCAGCAACTCACTGGGAGTCTTGACAGGTTAAAACACATGCATAATGAAGACGCACGTGAAGCGCATAAACTTGCAGATTACTTCTTGTTTCAGCCTCTTGCTGCATTCATAATGGAGATGACGTCACAATGTCAACAGTATCGGTGTAAACAGTATTCAGACTGTTCGTTATCTTCAGCGGTGGAAGGCACTGTGTCGTCTCAGGGGAGACAGTGCAGTTAATGCTTCAACCAAACTTTGAAGTTCGAAATTCAGAGTGGTGCTGATTTCAGAACAGTAGGGGTGACCGGGGGCAGTTTTATTTTCCAATGACAAACAAGTTAGAGTAGAATTTGTTCTAGGGTTCAGGGGCGAAACATTAAAAAAGAGTCCACAGGTACTTTTAAGAAAACCTTTCCGGGTTCTTTTCTTTTATTGTGAGGAAAAGGAAAAACGATCTGTTTCGTAAGCGGTTCACACAAAGAGCAAGAACGCGAAAAAAACTTCAGGGCTAGGCCAGGCCAAAATAATAAACAAATAAAACTACCTTAACCCAAAACTAAATATCCTAACCAAAGTAAAAATAAATACAAGCCTTTACTCCTTAACTAATCCAAAAACAGGAGAAAAACATGTCCAAAATAAATGGCACCTAGCCCCTACAGCGTTCATAAGCCAAACTTATCAGATCAACATAAGTAGTCAGTAAACACTCAATGAAGGAGAGGGGAGAAAAAAAAGAACGTGAGGGAGAGAACAGTAAGCAATTTCAATGGTTCACACAGACTTTCACTAATCTTACAATCAAGATACGATAACACCGTCTCAACAACGTCCAACAAGATGAACAACAGATTCTGCTCTCTCACGCCCCACCCGGGTGTTGCTCATCAAGATGCCAGTGCTCCTCGCCACCTATCACCACGCACGCTGGTGGCACGTCCAATTAAGGCGGGGCAACCTGCGAGAATCAGGACAGGAGAGACGAATGACGGGAAAGAGAACAACATCAAAAAGGAAAAAAAGACACCAATACAACCTCATGCGTAACAGCTACAAATCATTATCTGTCACTTGGGTGGTTTTCCATCATACTGTATTTGTATCTGTCAGTAAAATATTGTAATGCTTGCTACTTTAATGTGACATTGATATGACAAAAAACTTTCAAAACAAGAACATACATATGTGACCTTGGATGACAAAACCAGTCATAAGGGACACTTTTTTGGAAATTGAGTTTTATACTCTTCTGAAAGCAAAATAAATAAGCTTTCATTGAGGTATGGTTTGGATCAGACAATATTTGGCCAAAATACAACTATTTGAAAATCTGGAATGTGAGGGTGCAAAAAAACTAAAGTATTGAGAAAATCGGCTTGTCCAAATGAAGTCCTTAGCAATGCATATTACTAATTGAAAATTAAGTTTATAATAAAAAATACAATATAATATTTTTAGTGTCAAACGATTAATCGCGATTAATTGCATCCAAAATAAAAGATTTTGTTTACATAATATGAGTGTGTAATGGTGTAGTTATTATGGTACAGTATATAGAAATACAAACCATGAGTGTATATTTAACCAGAAACTTTCTGTGTAGCATAGATATAATATATATATATGTGTGTCTGTGTGTATGTATATATATAATATATATTATATATATATATATATATTTATAAATATATATATATAAATAAACACAGTACATATACAGTATATATATATTGTGTAAACAAAAACTTTTATTTTGGATGCGATTAATCACGATTAATCATTTGACAGCACTGAATATTTTAAATTAATTTATTCTTTATGTTAATGTTTTAGTGGTTTAATACAAAGAATATAAATACTGAAGAAGAAAAAAACTTTAAACATCCATGAAAAACTCCAAATCAGACATGTTAGAAAGTCTTACCAGAAGTAGTTGCAGTTTGTTATAAAGTTACCAACCACTTGGCAAGTACATTTTTTTCTCCATTATATATACACTTTCCAACATCTATTTTTTAATGAATATACTGCACATGTCCTGTGATGTTTCTGAATGCTATTTTCTTGTTTGTTTACAGTACTGATTTTACTTATAGTTTGCACAGAAGAACAGATTATCAGAAGTAATTTGTGTATTTGATCCGCAGAATGAATTCATTTCATTTTGTTGTTTTCTTCTCTCAGGATTTACGGGTGAAGCTGGAGCATGAGCGAGAGAAACGGTGAGTTGGAACGTTCTCATTATTTCTGCAGCTCTCTGTCCTGTCTCTGATCTCATTCCTCTCGTCTTATCCTGGCTCTCGTTACGCCATTTCTAAGATCTCTCGGTACAGGGGAGAATGGAAAATATGCCAAGCTGCCCAAAAGAACCAGAACGTTCCTTTAAAAGTATTTTGATATTTAGACGAGGCATTTCACACACACTTTGGTACAGTTTGGCAGACGGAGACAGAGGAAAGAGGAGGTCAAGCCAAGTGTTTGAGCTCAATGGCACACCCAATATTAATTTTCAATGTCCTGTAGGTCATCCATACTCCCACACACAGAACATGTCATTTTTCCCATCTCAAGACTGCCAAATGCCAACACGTGAGTCTTTGCAAAGTATATCCATATGTGTTTTCAGCAAACTTGTACTCCGGTATTTTCCCTCATATCAAGCCAGTGTTTCTGCATAGGAATAATGTATGACATTGACAAAGCTTTGTTTACAGGAAGAAAGTGAATTCACGTTATTGTCAGTCAGTACCACGAAGCCCTGTTGCGTCACACTTTGCTCTTAAAGATTCCCAGAGGTCCGCCGTCTGTGTGAAATGCCTCGGTGGGTTATGTCACAGGAAGTTGGCGCAGCATTTGAGGTGACAGGCAGCTGGGTGTGCTGCTTTCGTAGCTCTGCTTGGCTGCTGTGGCACAAAATCTTTGTGTTTAACTCTCTTCTGTTCTGCTTCGGCTTTAAGCAGAGATGTATGAGGAAGAGGTGATGGACCACTAGTGGATAAATCAATGGAAGTAATTGGGTGGCTAGAAAACGACATCCCACCTTCAATCAGAATAGCCATTCTCCTTCATGTCACGTCGGTTTGCTTTAGAATTTTTTTTTGATATATTAGATATTAGATATAGACTCCCAGATATATTAAATATAAAGGCATACATATTTAAATATTTTCATGTCTACAGACCCATTCATACTCATAAAAACATATTCCAAAATAAAACATTTGACTTTTGTTTGTCCACCTATTGTTAGAATATTATTAAAACATTTTCTGTTCAATACAAATTTATTTTTATTGCATTTTTCACAATTAATATAATTCCAGACCTGCAAGAAGAGCTAAATGCTTGCAAATACATTCTGGTTGCTCTTGTATTCAAAGCAATTTTTTAAAATTGTTATTGTTACAATGTTTTTTTTTTTTTTCTCTCAAGTTTTCCGTAAACCCCCAGCATGGCCCCCCTGACTTGCCTTAAATGGACTTTGTTTTTTAAGGAAGCTTAACATCTTGGCATTTCCTTTACTGGCCAGGGATCTGTATATATCCCTTCTCTCCTGCACCGTTTATCTTCACTAAGAGCAACAATTAAAATGAGGGACAAATTAGTATTAAAATCTGCCTGTGTATTATTGTTTGAGTAAACAATGATATCAGTGAATCTTAATAAACCAGCCTGGCCAGATGGTGGGACTTCCATCCACTCTCATGAATATGCACAACAGTTTTTTTTTTCCACTGTGCAAATTGCATTGTGCACTGGTTTATATACATGCAGCTTAAAAAATGGTGTTTAATAAGAAAGTCTGCTATGTTCAAAAGTTTTTTTTAAATTAATAGTTTTATTTAAGAAGGATGCATTCAATTGCCCGAAAATCAAATACATTATTTTCTTTTTAAATTAATATTCATCAAAAAGCCTGAAAAAAATCAGTTTCCAAAAAAATATTAAGCAACACGATTGTTTTCAACATTGATGATATTAAGAAATGTTTCTTGAGCAGCAAATCTGCATATTATAATGATTTCTGAAGGATCATGTGACTTTGAAGACTGGAGTAATGGCTAGTGAAAATTCAGCTTTGCATCACAAGAATAAATTACATTTTAAAATATATTAAAAAAGATACTTTAGGTCAGTTCCTATTACAATACAAAACTACAATGCTATAGTTTTTACCACGCCAAACTTTTTAACAAACAGCAAAGTCTATTCAGTCTATTTCCACAGCAACATAGTAATACCACTGTGTTTTTTTTGCTAGTGCCATTAAAGTTGTTTTTATTGCGTTACATCAGAAAGTCGTAAAATGTAACTGGCATTAAACTTGTATGTGTATAACTCACAGCACACAGTATAAATCAACACACTTGCGCCCACAGTAATAAAAACCTCATCAGAACAGGCATTAGTTAACAGACCAGCCTAGTTGGACACACTCAAAACCGTCTTCCTCTGGCAGCGACTGCAACACCGAGACAGGAAGGAGGAGAGCACCGCATGCCATGCCAAGCGCGGAGAGATGTGGCCAAACCGAGGAAGGAAAATCATCTCGTACTCTACATCCTCCATTTCTCCAGTCTTCCGCTATGATTTTCTTCCATCACTATCTCACTGATCGGCCAGTGTAAACAGAGCCATCGCTCAAAACCCAACAAGCAGCTTCATCAGAAGATCTGACAGCTAAACAACATCCAGCTGATCTCAGATAGCATAAAAGCTTGATTTCACCCATGACAGATGTCCCTAGTTGTCGTTGTTTCCCATAAATGTCTTTAGATGTGAACCAATCAGCTGTCATTAAGTTGGAGATACAAAAACCACTAATTGCTAAAGTCAAAATTTGTTTGTTAAAGATAACAGTTCCTCAAAAGTAGTTGATACAAAGTGTTGTGTTTGTTTGTTTTTTTTAATGAATTTTATTCACCATGCAAGGACGCAATAAATTGATCAAAATGACAGTATGGCAGTAAAGTAAAAAAAGTGATATAGGCTACATGACAGTAAAGACTTTTACTTTGTTACAGAAGATTTCTCTTTCAAAAGCTGTTCTTTTGAACTTTCTTTTCATCAAAGAAAAATGAAAAACAAAAGAATGAAAACAGTTTTCAACACCGTTGAATAATGTAAGAATAATAAATGATTCTTGAGCAGCAACTCAGCATATTAGAATGATTTCTGAAGGATAATTTGTAAACTTGTATACAAAAACCATTAATGGCTAAATTCACAGATTGTTTATTAAAGTTAAAGAAGGTTCTTCCAAAGTTTTGTTTTAACAAATTAAGGTAACAATTTATAATAAGGTTCCATTTGTTTACTTACATAATTTAATGATACATACTTCTAAAAAATTTTTTATCTTAATTATAACTATATTTGCTAATACATTATTAAAATCAAAGGTTTCATCTGTGGCTATTATTTACTAACTAAAATTAACTAAAATGAACAAATATGAATAAATACTGTAACACATGTAAAGCTCATTGTTCGTTAGTGTTAGTTAATGCATTAACTTATGGGACCTTATAGTGAAGTGTTACCAAAATTAATATTTTAACACAGCAACGATGCATTGAATTGGTCAAAAGTCATAGTACCGCTGTCAAAAAAGATTTATATATCAAATAAATGCTCTTCTTTCTATCCTTGTGAACTTTTATACAAAACAGTCACATGATAAAGCTTCATCAAAAGTAATAGATATGAATTGCTGTGTATGTCTGGCAAAATTTGGCTGGTGTGCTAAACTTTGGAGGAGGAGGGGAAAACATGCTTCCTGCTACTTCCAGCGCTGCTCCACTTTTTTTCCTCTTTCCTCTCAGGAAGCGCTCCATCTGCCTTTCTGTGTGTTGTGATGTGGGCCTCGGTGTTGAAACAGTGGTCCGCTCCGCTTGATTAGGCCAAACACACACTCATGCACATTCAAACTCATCATGCTTCCCTTGCATTATAATCAAGCATGCACACAAACCAATTTACACTCTCAGTTCCTTTTTCTCTCGCCCCTCATGTTGACGCACACTCTAAACATAGTCATGCACGTTAAATAAGCAGAGACACACTGTTTATGGTCTGTCCCATGCATGAATACACCATAAAGGCTGTAGAAGTATTGAATCGCACACATCAGCAGTGACGCCTTTCCGTATGCTGATTAATAATTCTGCAACGTCAGATCGCTTTCCACTCATGTTCAACTGACCTGTCCTTCATCACCTCTGTTGCTATGGCAACGACCCCAAATGTAAGGATGTGCCCCATGATTGGAAGGGTGCCATCATGCATGTCCACAGTACCATGTTTACATACTGCTTACGTATGGACAGTGTAACTAAAAGAAAGGAATGTCTGTTGTACTTTAAATTTGCAGGTGCCTTAAAGTTGTTTTGGTTTGACCAGACTTTTTCTTCTCTTGCTTTAGAATCATTCCGTTCCAAAGGCCGCTGAAGTTCAAGGATCTACTTCAGAAGGTGACAGAGGCCTTCGGTCAGCAAATGGACCTATACTACACTGATAAAGAGGTGGTGTATTGATCCTAGTAGCTTATTATATTTTTTCGTAGTGATAGGTCAGTAGATATGAGCCAGAACAATTAATCAGCCCATATTCGGTCATTTTGGTATTACCTGCATCAGCCAATAATTGTGCCTGTTGAGTTTGTTAACAAAAATGGTAGTTTGTTTCACTTCCCAAATTCACTGATATCTCAGTGAATAATGCAGGTAAAAAGTTGTAAATAAGTAATTATTGACATGCTGTCATTAAAGCAAAAATGGGATGTATTATTTGTTTTATATACACTACTGTTCAAAAGTTTGGGGTCAGCAAGATTATTTTATTTAGTAATTTATAAATAATTTTTTATTTAGTATTAATTTAAGAAGTAAATTCTTTTTTCAGCTTGGATGCTTTAAATTGATCAAAGTGTCAGTAAGAACATTAATGATGTTACAAAAGATTTCTATTTCAAACATATGTTGTCATCAAAGAATTCAGAAAAACTGCATCAATGCTTTCACAAAAATACAACAGTTTTCAACATTTACAATGAGAAATATTTCTTGAGCACCAACTCGGCATATTAAAATGATTTATAAAAAAATCATGTGATGCTGAAAACTGAAACTAAAGGACATTTTTAAAAATTGAAATAGAAAACAAATGTTTCAGATTGTAATAATACTTCACAATGTTACCATTTTTACTATATTTTTTATCAAAAAAATGCAGACTTTGAAACATTAATAAATCCTACCGACCCCAAACCTTTGAATGGTAATGTAATGAAAATGATTAAATTATAAAAGAATGCAAAATTGGTACAGGTTTCATACTTTTGCACCCCACTTTATATAAATTTTATACTTGCCCCCTGACCTTTATCTCAGTATATCAGCTTTTGACACTACATATCAATTACTCTTCAGTTGCGTTTAGCATTTATACTTTGCAGTAAGGATTTATGCATTTCATTTATGCCTCGTTTTTAAACTTAGATGTTGGTGGCTCTGAAGTGTCAGGAGGATTTGGACCGAGTAGTTCAGGGATTGAGCTCCAGCTCTGGAATGAACAACCTACTGAGAGTGATTCTGAAAACACCTCCCAACAACCAAGTGAGTCTAACCCAAAACAAAGCAAAGCGACCCAAACTAAACCCAAACCAAAACCAAAACAACACCTAAACCCTAACGGAAACCCTAACCTGTACATGAACTTGTTCTCAGACCACAAGTTTACAACTACACATCCTTTACTCTTAAGACCTTTGTATTATTCAGGTTAAATAAAAAATGCTACATTTTGTTACATTTAATTTTAAAACAAATTATTATAATATTTGTTATACTCTTGGTGAAAAGTTAGTAAGTGTATTAGTAATAAATATGAAAAAATATTTTAAATATGTATTTTTTGGAAATATTCTGTATGAAAGAAAAACCTTCTCATATATTCTCTCTTAATGTCTTACATAATTTTGCCTCTGATGCTGTTTTAAGGTTGCGTAGATATTTTTATTGAAAAACAAACTATGTATTTTTTAATTAGCAGAATTCGTTATATATGTCCACCTCTCCACAGTTCCTTCAGGTGAGCGGCCAAGACAAGCAGAGCGAGATGAGGTCATCCAGGTCCCTGGGAGATCTCAAAGCCTCGGTTCTCAAAGGCTCTGAACGAGTGCGCAAACACTCTACCAGGTGCGTCACGCTGGCTCACACACACACCCCTAACACACACACACAACACTCAAAACGGCAGTATATAATGGCTTTATCATTTGCTTTGTTTGCACTCTCTCCATCAGGCCTGGAGAATAGCATCAAAGAGCTCAGAGTGACGTCAGGGCTGTTAGAAATAGCCTGGAAAAATCATTTAGGATGTTTTGAATGGCAGAAGAGTGGATTAAAATCATCAGTTTGATACCACTTCCCTGTGCGATTGCATTTACATAATATTTGGCTAGTTGGAATCAGTTCGCTTGAAATGCATGTACCAAATAAACGGTTTACTTGAATGCACATTCTGGAATATCAATTCGGGTGCTTGTTTACATGGTAGTCATGTAGAATCCTTTCTCAGAGACGTTACATTTGTTTTTTTGTGCCTCCTTATGGCTTTAGGTACTGTTTTTGCAATCGAGACTGATACGGATACCGTTTTTAAACGTCTTTATATTTCACTGTAATAATGAAGTATTAGTCTGCATGTACATGCAGTCTATGAAATGCATGTTTATGAAAATTCATGCAGGAAACTGATGACAGAAGTCATATTTGACTGATGTAGCTTTTAGGACAGCGTAAGGACAATCAAGTGTATCTTGAGTTTGATTCAGGCTTTGTCAGGAGCTGCGTTTTGTAAAGTAATTTCATTGTCAGTCTCAGATCATAGAGTGCGTCAAAGACTAGTGGAACGAGTTTGTAGTGTTTGAAAAGGCATCTCTCAAAGCTTTTCTCTCTGTCAGCAGTGGAAGAGTGTGAATTCACACCCATTTGTCATGTCTCTGTCAACATACAAACACGCATTAATGACACCAAACATGTTTGTTTGTCTTCAGTTTCATACATAAGTGTTTTAAATCTGGCAGCATGGTATTTTTTTCGTAAGGTAATATTAATTAGATGTAGGTCTGATCAGGTCATTAACAGTATTCAGCAGCCAATAAACAGTGAGAAGTGAAGTTCATAACATGAATTTTATGCAAAACAAGAATGAGTGTTGTCTCCAAATAGAGCGTGTATAGAGCGAAACATTTTTCAGAGATAGAGAGCTCTGTGACGCACTCTCTTTCTCACCCTCTCACGTTTTTTTCAGTGTTTGGCACCATCGCTTTGTTTTCACACCTGAAAACGAGACGAGAGAGAGGAGTTAGCTCGCTTCCCGTTTCATACTGAATGATGGAGGTTGTAGGTTTTTGCTGGCTGAATGTCAAAGATGTATTTTTACAGATTTCAGTGTGTCAGAGCAGGCATCGTAATGGGGGGAAGGAGAAATACTTGTGCACTGCCTACATACATAGCATGTTTTGCAGTTGGTTAATATAAATAGCATTTAAAAAGGCCATGTCATGAAAAACTAGATGCTTTTTGAAATACATAAATGGTCATGGTTTTGACATTACATTCTTTAGACCATTAACATAACCTCCCACGTTTTCTGTATAACATAATTCACTTATGTATAGAAGTATTAAAGGTACAGTAACAAAAACAGCCTGTTTTATTCATAGAGACTGAGGAAAAAGGTAACTTCCTAAAATATTTTTTCAGGATTGCTTGAAGAACAGAATTGAATTCGAAATCTTTTGTAACATTATAAGTGAATAATTTTTTAGCAATTTTAATATCAATAAATAGATTTAGTATCATTAATTTCTTTTACAAAATATGTCTCAAGAGTCAGTAAGGTTTTTTTCCCCCACAAAGAGAATGAACCATTTCCCCCAGTGCAGTAAGATTTTTACTTATACACAAAAAATCTATTTTCCAATAAATGCCTATTCCTTCTTTAATTTTACCTTTTCATCAGAAACATGTCTAAAAGTAAAATGTTTCCGCACAACAGATCGTTTTTATAAAAATAAATATTTGTATGTATAATATAAGAATACGACTATGAATGTTTTCTTTTACAAATTTAGCATATTAGGATGTTTGTCTGGCGGATTAACTTTTTGCCCTGAAAATTCGCTTTGCATCACAGGAATAAATTGCTTTTAGAGAGATTAAAATCGCAACATCTTCTTTTGACATAGAAAATATTCCATCGTATCCTGTTTTTTACTATAAATTTTTCTTAATCCATACTTCTTTTGGATCCTATAGACACACAACTTTTTATCACCCGCGGAACAGATGACTTACTTGAACGGTGAAGATGTCAAAATTTTTCTTATTTTGTTGAAATACATTTTTTTTCCATTTAGTACTGCCCTTAAGAAGCAACAGAAGATACTTGCATGTTTCACGGAAGACAAATTAAGTACAATTTACCCTGATCTCCAAATTCTAAAAGTTTCCTTCTGGAGCATCAGTGAATGTCTGAACCTTTTTAAATAGTTGTGTTTGAGTCCCTCAATTATCCTCAGTGTGAAAAGATGGATCTCAAATCATACAGGCACTTTTTTATTGCTGGAAAGGGTTCAAATATGCAAAAGATGCTGGAAAACCAAATAATTTGTGGGACCTGAAGGATTTTTTTCTGAAGAACAGTGCTCACTTTAACTTTCAGAAACACGGGACCATCCTGACACATCACAAACCAAAAAACTGTTGGTCGACATCCACATAAACCACCCACAGTAATTGAGACCCGGGTTCCCAAACTTTTGAATTGTTTTCTTTAATATTTCGCTTATGTTTTGCTCTTGTGGAATAAACACATTTTATGTAAATATACTACTCGTTACAATTACATCCAGAAAATAACATGCATTTGTATGATCTCTCTTATTTTGTTAAAATGTGTCACATTTTCACAGATTCTGCAAGGGGTTCCCAACCTTATCGCAGTGCCACTTATATAGATATTTATCAGTATATATATTATATATATATTATAATCCTATCTATATAATCCTATTTAAACAAGTCTTGTTACTATGAGGTTTACTTATTGCACTCACTTTGCATAGATGATTCGCATAGGCACAAAAGACCAGTCTCACAAAAATAAATATATAGCACAAAACAAATAATAAACCTTATGTTAATCGCTGTACCCTGGATCTACCCCAAAACAGTTTCACAACTTCAACCCCCCCACTGTCAACCAAAACTACGGCCCTTGATCCCGGTCATTATTCACTTCAGTCTCCTTGACTCTTTTTGTTTCAGGCATCCGCACCTGTTCTTAGTTGCTGTGGAGTATGAACTATTCCAACTTTGTATTTTGCATCAGACTGCATGATTGGTCCATGCTAACCTCACAAGCCGTACTGGCTGCAGGATCTCTGAACCACGGCCGCACCTCACCCCCCCAGCAGCGGTACCAGAAGAAAACAACAGCATACTCGTCTTCGGGCATTGTCCTAACACCAGCATCCACAGTGAGAGTAGTTTCACTCCCATAAATGCTCGACCGACTCAATGTAGCCTGTTTGGCTGTAAGATATTACGCTGTGATTAAAGTTAATCAGACTTTTCACATGCTTAACACCATCCACCTCTTTTTAATAGCCACTTTACACTTTAAGCAATGATCACACAATACACGGTCTTTTAACCACTGGACTTGATGTTGTAGCATATATTACTGAAATGGTGTTTACCTCCCAAAAAGACAATTCTGTCATTGAATTACTCCACCTCATTTCGTGTTCCAACCCGTAAGCCCAGATATTTTTGGTGAAATCAGAGAGCTTTCTGACCCTCCCATAGAGAGCAATTGCAACTGAAATGTTCTCATACCCGAAAATGAGTAAGGACTGGAAGATGCCATGTGACTCAGTGGTCCAACCATAATTTTACAAAGCTACAAGAATACTTTTTGAAAGAAAACAAAAATATCGAATTTATTCAACAATTCCTTCTCCAAGTGACCATCTTCCCCTCCGCCATTATCGAGAGTACCATGATGCATCAGTTGACTGGATAGATTAGATACAGCAGATTTACAGCTAATTAATATTACCTCAGTTTTACCAGTTAAATTTAAAGTAATTTGCCTTCCCGCCATATTGAATTCCTTGATGCCGAGCTTTGTTAATGTAGGGGGAGGAAACACTGAAGTGGAAGGTGCGCTAAAGTAAATCTGAATGTCATCAGCATAACAGTGGAAGTTAAACCCATATCGTTTGATTAATTTCCAATTGATTACATATAAGTAGTGAAACGAAGAGGGCCCAAGACAGAACCTTGAGGTACGCCAGAACTGATGGATTTGGTGGATGATTTGTGTTTCTGGTATATAACAAATTTATTATAATAATTTAATTTAATAATTGTTAACAAAGTGTGAAAAGTCCAATGAAAATAAACAATAATGACTTTTTAAGGTCTCTCATGTTCTTTTGCCCTGTACTTTGACTTGTATAAAGTGTACAAGATGTCACTGTTCTGTGTAACTGTGCTCTTTATAACAGTCTGGGGAAAAGGAAGCTCGGACATATTATGAGCATTGGTTCATGGAAAGTCTTAACCAGTCTTCAGGTTAAGATGCACAGACCATAATGAAAAATGTAATGCAATAAAATTGTAATTTATTTTTTGTCTATAGATTATGGAGCCATTTGGGAGTGCGAATGGGTCACTTTCTAGCAGCTGTCAGTCACTGGACCAAGCACTGGACAGGTGGGCCAAACACCTCTATATTATGAACTTGTGTGTGTATTGGGATGAACCAAGACTACCTTTTTTAAAAGACCAGCCTACTAATTGGAGTTTAAGAAAGCCTGGTATTTACATTTAGCAGATGCTTTTATCCAAAGTGACTTATAAATGAGGCACATCACAAGCAATTTTTCATACAAGAGCTAGCAATACTTGCAGTACTGCAATGGCACGTTTCAGAAACAGTTAGAGGGTTAGAGGGAGCAGATTGAAACAGAAATGGGATGTTTTTAAAGAAGAATTTTTATTAACTTGAAACAACTTCAAAACAATGCACAAACTGTCAGAACCATGATGTCTGTCTTTGAACATACAGTTATAGTGATGGCAGGTTTTATACTTTTTTTATTTTGAATTTAGATTAAATTTTTTATTTATTTTCAACTTATTTTGTTGAACTGTATGTTTATTTCATTTGTCTTTTCCTGTTTTCTCTTTTTTGAAGTTTTTTGAATAATAACTAAAACTATTAATAAAACTATCTGAATCATTCTTTGAAATAAAGCTGAAATAAAAAGAAATAAAATATAAATATTAGATGAAAAAAAATGTAAATGTTGTCCTGGCAGCTAATTAACATATAGCTGAATACTAAAATGACTAAAACACAAAAAAATAAAGCTACCTAGAAATAAAAAATTTAAATGAAAACTGAAAACATGAAAATAAAAGTATATGAAAAGAAACAGTATAATAGTATATAAATTATACTAAAATAATTTTACTGCAAAAATTAGTGTGTAAACTGATAACATTTAAACATTTAGTTTTACATTTCTAGTGTATTCTGGTGCCATTATTAAAATAATGTTATGACCTTTTGTAAAAAAAAAAAAATGTTTTAGAAATGTTTTTAATACTAAACAAAAATTAATTATTGGGCTTTTTTAAATTTCAGTTTAGTTTATTGGAGTCATATTTTATTTGTTTTAGTGTTGGTTTTTCCAAATTTCATTTATTTTATTCTTTTTTTTTTTTCTTCCAGTATTTAGCCACTAAAACGTCAAAAATAGTCTCACTGATTGACTAGCTGTTGGGCATTGTTTTAAAAACAGCAGAAATACAGTCACATTACTAAAATGTCGTTTAGTATCGTCACTACTTTTAGTTAGATGAAATCAAACTAAAAATGCCTTATTTATAGTTGTCAATGCATTTAAATGGAAGAATGTTTTTGGACGATGGAAGAATGTTTTTTTAATGTTTCAACAATTACTCACTTTACCTTTAAAGTGTATATTATAATAATTACGGGTAGGGATATCTGATAAACGTACCAGCTGCCCAGAGAGGAAATGGAATCAGGTCGTCACAGAGGCCAACCAGGAAGTCCTTGATGTAACTATGGCGGCAGCTTACTTATCAGGACGCCTGGATTCCAGTGCTATCGCTCGCCGCCTCTGCTCAGCTCAGAGAGAGAGAACGAATGAGACTGAAAGAGAGGAAGATGGAGAGAGAGTGGGTTGATCTCACCAATCTATTCTGCTCTCTGCTTCCTGTTTGCTATTGTTATAAAAAGAGTTGGTCAATAATGCAGTGTGAAACAAAAAACGGGAAAAAAAGAGTGAGAATGAAAGACAGGAAAGTGAGAGAGAGAGGGAAAGAGAAAGGAAAGCCATGCTACCTACACGAGCCTTATCTGGCTTTTAGCCCTCAGAACAATGGCAGGAAACAAGTGCATGGAAATTTTTCCCCTCATACGGGTGTGTGTGTGCCCATTATCCGGGGTCTCACTGATCCCCCCGCTCCGTACTGACGTCACCGTCTGACAGGGATAACGGGGTCGGGGCAATAACAATCACTTTATGTCTCTCTGCACATTAACTCATTCATTCATTCATACTATGTTGAAAAAAAAAAAAACTCATTCATAAGCAGCACGAAAATGACAGCGCGAACCTACAGGCATTATATAGCGGGTAAATTTGACCCGTGCTGGCGCTTATAGGTATAAATGCCCTGTTTTTTGATCTGATTTTATCTAAACCGTTTTTAACAACAGGGGATTGTAAATCACACAATTTTAGTAAAAGTCAGTGACTGGGAGACTTGAATGTTTTATTAAAAATCTTTTATGTACGTTTTTAAAAACAGCCACGGATAAAATTTACCCCGTGGCGGTTCTAGTGTTAAATGACTTTATAATTCTGCTGACATCATCAAGTCCTCTTATTAGACCCCATCCCTTTAAAAGGATCAAATCAAGTCTTGCTTGTCATTTCAGTCTTGTTGATTATCCCGTTTTAACACTGAAATGCATATTATTCAAATAAACAAGTTTGCGATTTGCTGATTTATGTTGACTTTAAGCACACATCTTGATTGGCAGAGGCAAGATCAGTATACTTTTTTTACATCATCCTCGAGTGCTAGAGCTTCTTTGTTTTGTGAATCAATGCCAACTACAGCTCACATTGATTTAAACAAAAAATTACCATTGCTGTCTAACTACCCACAGCTGAGCGAGTGATGGCAGATTGGATTTAGTCATTTGTTTGTCTGGAAAATATGATTAATCTGTTTCTGAATCTGTTTTCTGCGTAACTGAGGCATCACTGAGAACTTAAGAACACAAAAATATACTTTTTATGAAAAAAAATGTAATGCTATGCAAATGCAGTTGAGTTAAATACCAAATGAAATGCCATTTTTAAAAAATTTAGAATTTGGGAGAGCGAAAGTATAGATTCATTCTGAAGCTTTTATCATTTATCATATACTGCTGTTCAAAAGTTAAAGGGTTAGTTCACCCAAAAATAAAAATTAGGCTGCGTTTTACTCACCCCCGATGCATCCTATATAACTTTCTTTTTTCAGGCGAATCCAGTCGTCATATTAGTTATAAGTTATATTAAAATTTGTCTTTGATCTTTCAAGCTGTTTCATTGCAGTCAGCGGGTGTTGCATTCCTTCTGTCCTAAAGACGTGAAATAAAAAGCACCCTTCCACAAAAAAAAGTGTCTCACACGGCTCCGGGGGGTGAACAAAGGCCTCCCGTAGCGAATCGATACGTTTTTGTAAGAAAAATATCCATATTCAAAACATAATAATCACTTGAATCTAGCTTGCGCTCACTGTTGCACACGGAAGCAGTTCCGGGCGAATGATGCATGAGGCACTTTGTGCATGCGCCGCTCAGAAAAGTGACGCACGCGGAGAGTCGAAACAAACAACGTCACTATTAGAAGGTTACAAAATGAGGGATTTGTGTAAGAGAATGGCGAGGTTCGATATAAGCCAGAGAGCCTTGTTGTCCTTTTGCAAAGTAAAGGAATCTTTGCTTTCTTTGAATCTGTAAAACAAACCGTTTGGTTTCACGAGACTCACCGCGCTTCGCAAAACGCTGACCTAATTCCTGTTGCCTTCTCCCGGGAACCTGCCTTCTGTGTACAACTGCTGGCGCAACTAGATTAAAGTGATTATTACGTTTTTTAATATGGATATTTTTCTTACAAAAATTTATCGATTCGCTACAGGAGGCCTTTGTTCACCCTGGAGCCGTGTGAGGCACTTTTTTTATGGAAAAGGTGCTTTTTATTTCACATCTTTTGGACATAAGCAATGCAATACCTGCTGAGTACAACAATAGAGCTTGAAAAATCAAAGACAATTTTTAATATAACTCAAACTGGATTCGTCTGAAAGAAGAAAGACATATAAACCTAGGATGCCTCGGGGGAGAGTAAAACGCAGCCTAATTTTTATTTTTGGGTGAACTAACCTTTAAGGAGGGGCCAGTAATGTTTTATGTAAAAAGGGCTTGTTAAGCTTGTAAAGGCTGCTCATTGCTCTTCTTTTAAAAAAGCCTATAACACTAGCTTTCTCTATTCTTTTTGTATTCTATCTATTTTTTTTCTTTTTATTTATTATAAAAAAAAAAGCCTTGCTACCATGTACTGCGTTAGCTATGCACTGTATACCACTTGCATATTATTGCTCTTTTGTTGATTTTGATTGCTTCCATTGTCCTCATTTGTCGCTTTGGAAAAAAGAGTCTGCTAAATGACTAAATGTAATGTAAATGTTAATTATCAAAATAATAAAATAAAATAAAATCTTACTGACACCAAGTTTAATGTGTATAATGTGTAGAGTATAATGTGTTTTTTTTTTTAATTCACAACCAAAGCCATGGAGCATGACATTCATGACATCGTTATGTTCTTGGGTCTGAAATATTTTCACATACTAAAAATCTAGTGTAATCTCCACATAAAAGCAAAATTACTTATAAAGTGAAAAAATGGTGGCCTACATGTCCACATACTTTTTGGAGTCACTACATTTGACTGACACATAACGCTTTCGTTGTGCTATTCAAAAGTTTACAAAACCCAGATGAATGGTCAGACGTTGTATGTCGGGTCAGATATCAGGTAAAGAAAATATCAGGTCCCCATCATCAGGTGGCAGGCGGTCACATTGGCACGACGGGGACTGTGCAGTGCAGGAATGTAGGCTAGGCAGACGGTGCAGCCCAACCTCACCACTGCACACAGGGGAGTAACAAACAAAAATAACCTCCTTCTCTCCTTGTGTTTCCACAGCCCACCATTCTCCCAGAACAACCGGGACAACAATTACCTGAACCTCAACTATGAATACAAAGGTGAGGTTGACATGAGCAATGAATATGGATTTCTATCAGAGCTGTGGGCTTGTATTCATGGGGCAAAGGTGCTTCCTTTGAGCTGTTGACTGTGGTCACTCTGTGTTGCTAATGGGGCGTCACGTCAAAACAAGACTCTACATTGGCAGTCCTGTTGAATGTGGCTGTGATTGTACCTCTGTTTCCAAACAAAGTGAGCTGCTTTGATGTTTACTGCCTAGATAGGCAGCTGTCTTCTAAGGGAGCATCCTAACAGAAATGGAGCCTCATTAGTGACTGATTTGGTGTCCTGTACAGGACCTTGTTTTTGAAGCGCATGGGAGATTTGAGTCAAAATTTGTATTTTAATTTGATTTATTTGTATTAATATTTTCTGTACAATTAAAGATATTTATAAAAGTATGCTATTATACATACTTTCATTGAACAGAAAATATTAGAATAAGAGAATATCTTAAATAATAGATGGAATAGTATATTAAAATGCTATAATAGCATTTTAATGAAATAGAATATATTTATATTTCTTAATTATAAAACATTTCACTTCATCCCATTTTTTGTATATTTTTTTTTGTCTTCTGTGCAAAGGATAAATTTTTTCGGAATCAAAGTTTCGTTAATATAAGGTTGTTTTGAAAGACTGTCTTAAAGTTCTATTTACTATATCTTATTATTTTAATATGAATATATATCTCATTGGCAGTTTATTTTGAGCATAAATTGAGCAAAATGTAGTTTAAAAAAATGTGTATATACAGTATATGCATGCACACTACTGGTCAAAAGTTTGGAATAATATATTTTTTAATGTTTCTAAAAAAAATTATTTTCATTTATTTGATCAAAAATACAGTGAAAATAGTAATATTGTGAAATGTTATTACAATTTAAAATATTTGTTTTCATTACATTTTTCTTGGTTTAATGATACTTAGATATTTATACTTCAAAATAAGACAAAAATATTGATTAAGAAAATTATTATTTTTTTCAGTCTAAAAAAAGTCTGTCTTCATAGGCAGTTCACAGAGTTATAGACCTGTATCGATGGGGAGTGAATGAGATTTTCTCTCTCCTTTTTCCCTTTCATTCCTTTTCTTCTGCTGTGCTGAGAGATTGAAAGTTACTGGAGTGGTTAAACAAGGAGATTTTCTCTCATGTCCTTCCCTGGTTAGTATTCTCTGTCTCTCCTTTGCTCTGTCACTCTCGCTCTCTCCAGCTCTCACGCTCATGCCCAGCTCTCCCTCTGTTGTTTTTCCTCTTGAGCGGCGATCAAATAGAGCAGGCCTGCCTGATAATGAGATAGTAATCTTCCCCAACAGAGGGAGGCCAGTCACACACATATGCACAAAAACACTTTTCACAGAAACTTTCCCTTTTACGCACAAACCATTTATATCTCGGTCTGTTAGAGAATAAAAAGAGCTCTGTGATATTGACAACGTGCGTGTCTTTCCATTGAAGGCCAAGCACACTCGTACATGCATTCAGATCCCCAACACCATAGAGAGCAGGCCGTTTTTTTTCCTCTGGTCTTGTGAGGAGATTTTTCCTCTCTGCGCTCTGCTTCTAAACAGAGCAAATCACTGGGTGTCCCTGGGAGACGGGCTGCAAACAGCACATGGAGAGGCAGTCAACTCACTCAACAGCTGCTTTCAATTGCATGCAGCATCAGAATGCAGCACTCGTGTTTTAAGCAAGTGGCCTGCTTGTGTTTACGCACAGCCACTTACTCTGTCCTGCTCATTCTTTTCCCTCCTGTTCTTTGTGTCCTTCACTTTCTTTCTTACGTTCAAATCTTTTTTTCAGTCTCTTTATTTAGAGGACAGATGGGTGAATCACAATGCCTGCATTATATTATTGGAGGAACATTGCTTTTTTTGACATTATTTTCATGGCAGTTAATAACTTTTTTGTCAATTAAATTTTTTTTTACAGTTTAAAATATTAAAAGAAAGAATGTATTATTATTACTTGTAATGAATTTACTCAAAACAAACCCTCTAGCATGACACCATATCACAGTGCTTATATTTAATGTATGTTTCAAAATAATTTAGCAAAATAATTTTTCATGAAAATTAAACATTTTTTTTGCTAGATTCCATGTAATTTTATGGGGGTAAAACGACTGTATACATAATACAGAAATCATTCTTTCTACTTATTATATATGATTATTCATATTTTTATATAGATATACTGTCATATCTATATATAATATATATAGCATTGTAATATGCTATAATTGCTTTTTTATATATCTTTGTGTGTGTGTGTGTGTGTGTGGATATACAGTGGGTACGGAAAGTATTCAGCCCCCTTTAACTTTCACTCTTTGTTTATTGCAGCCATTTGCTAAAATCTTTAAGTTAATTTTTTTTCCTCATTAATGTACACACAGCACCCCTATTGACAGAAAAACACAGAATTGTTGACATTTTTGCATATTTATTAAAAAATAAAAACTGAAATATCACATGGTCCTAAGTATTTCAGACCCTTTGCTGTGACACTCATACATTTAACTCGGGTGCTGTCCATTTCTCCTGATCATCCTTGAGATGGTTCTACACCTTCATTTGAGTCCAGCTGTGTTTGATTTTACTGATTGGACTTGATTAGGAAAGCCACACACCTTTCTATATAAGACCTTACAGCTCACAGTGCATGTTAGAGCAAATGAGAATCATGAGGTCAACGGAACTGCCTGAAGAGCTCAGAGACAGAAAAGTGGCAAGGCACAGATCTGGCCAAGGTTTTTTTTTACAAAAAAATTTCTGCTGCACTTAAGGTCCTAAGAGCACAGTGGCCTCCATAATCCTTAAATGGAAGACGTTGAACCCTTCCTAGAGCTGGCCGTCCGCCAAACTGAGCTATCGGGGGAGAAGAACCTTGGTGAGAGAGGTAAAGAACAACCCAAAGATCACTGTGGCTGAGCTTTAGAGATGCAGTCGGGAGATGGGAGAAGTTGTAGAAAGTCAACCATCACTGCAGCCCTCCACCAGTTGGGGCTTTATGGCAGAGTGGCCTGATGGAAGCCTCTCCTCAGTGCAAGATACATGAAAGCCCGCATTGAGTTTGCTAAAAACACCTGAAGGACTCCAAGATGGTGAGAAATAATATTCTCTGGTCTGATGAGACCAAGATAGAACGTTTTTGGCCTTATTCTAAGCGGTATGTGTGGAGAAAACCAGGCACTGCGCATCACCTGTCCAATACAGTCCCAACCGTGAAGCATGGTGGTGGCCGCATCATGCTGTGGGGGTGTTTTTCAGCTGCAGGGACGGACGACTGGTTGCAACGAGGGAAAGATGAATGCGGCCAAGCACAGGGATATCCTGTACGAAAACCTTCTCCAGAGTGCTCAGACCTCAGACTGGGCCGAAGTTTACCTTCCAACAAGACAATGACCCTAAGCAAACAGCTAAAATAACGAAGGAGTGGCTTCACAACACCCCTGTGACTGTTCTTGAATGGCCCAGCCAGAGCCCTGACTTAAACCCCAATTGAGCATCTCTGGAGAGACCTAAAATGTCTGTCCACCAACGTTTACCATCCAACGTGACAGAACTGGAGAGGATCTGCAAGGAGGAATGGCAGAGGATTCCCAAATCCAGGTGTGAAAAACTTGTTGTTTCTTTCCCAAAAAGACTCATGGCTGTATAGATCAAAAGGGTGCTTCTACTAAATACTGAGCAAAGGGTCTGAGTACTTAGGACCATTTGATATTTCAGTTTTTCTTTTTTTAATAAATCTGCAAAAATGTCAACATTCTGTGTTTTTCTGTCAATATGGGTTGCTGTTTGTACATTGAGGAAAAAAAATTAACTTAAATGATTTTAGCAATGGCTGCAATATAACAAAGAGTGAAAAAATTAAGGGGTCTGAATACTTTCCGTACCCACTGTATATCTATTATATTATACTATACTAATATATATATATATACACACATATATGTATAGGTGTATTGTTTGTGTGTGTGTGGGTGTTGTTAGTATCTTTAGAATGCAAAAAATCTCTTTCTTATACTGAAATTATATATTGAATGAAATCGTAAAATATACCTGTGGAAATTTCCTTTTTTTTTCTTTGTGAGATTTATCACACTGTCTTATTTTATGTAATTAATAAAATTTGAATTACGTAGGCAAATAAGAGTTTTTTGCATTACAATAAACTACTAAGAATCGCTTATACAGTATATACATTGGACATTTCCTTAGTTTTTGTGAGATTCAGCCAAATTGAACCATTTTCACATAAGCTGGACATGAAATTCAGTCTCATAGCCGTCTGTTCTGTAGTGCAGTAGACAGCTCAGTTGTTTATAATGGGAGTGTTCTAGTTTTGTAGCTTTGAATGAATGAAGTGTCATGTGGTAAAGAGCTCCTCACTACAGCAGGCCCTGCTTATCTGATTTCATGAGGTTTCCCTCACAGTTTATTCAAGTGACTGCACGCACAAAGTCAGTATCTTAATATCAAATACTCTAATCAGTTTCATTATCAATATTTGCTTATTATTTGCAATATATTGCTTATTTGCGATATTTGCATCTAACCGGTTTGTATGTAACTGCTCCACCTGCAGGGCGTCACGGGAAACACGGGACCTTCCCACGCCAGTTCCACATGTCCAGTCGCAGTAAAGACTATGGTGACGGTAAGCTGTCCTTTACCTGAACAACTGTGCTATTTATAACTATAGAAAACAGCCACTGTGTGTATGTCATTCATTATTTTGAAATTATTTATGAACTTTATTATTTACTTTTTTTTTAAATTTGAGACTTGATTTAAACTGAAAGCTTAAATGTAAATCAAGTTGAATAACCAAAGTTCATTATACTGACAAGAGTTATAATCTGTTGTTGTTTTGTGCTTGTATATTATTTTTAATGAAGCCTTGACTCTAAAATAATAAATAATAAATTTAAAGTTATAATTAATTAAATAGATATGTATATATTATATATATATATATATAGATATATATATATTAATATATAGATGTATGTATAGTCTTATATCTAGTTAGTTATTTATTTGGTATTCTGAAAATTTCTGAAAACGCAATGAGAGTTAGTAGTTTCTGTCTGAGTTTGATGAATTTATTCTAAACAAATGGTATCACATATGTTTTGTTTCTCTTTTATAATTACACCATTATTTTTTCACAAAGTAACGATGCAAGTCTGCATGAAAACTGGTGTTAAGAGCAAAAACTTCAGTCTGGTATTTGGAGCCTCTCCTCAATTCTCAGAGCGCCTAATTAGTAAATTAATTCTTTGGTTAACATTTAGCAGATGCTTTCTTATCCAAAGCAAGTCACAATTCGCTAATTGCATTCACCGTCCCTCTGTATTGTGTTAGCGGGGAGGGCATTGCTCAATGGCACAGAAAAGGACTGTGTTCTTGCTGATTCTCCTACTTGGAATCAAACATGCGTTTGCAGCCTACATCCATAAATTGTCTGCCACAACCAAAATACAAAACCCATTTTCATCTAGAAGGCTAGTTTATGATGATTTGATGCTGTTACACAGGTGCTGATATTTTCAACAGGGATATTACAAATTCCTTACATTATATGCAGTGCTGGAGGCAGATAAAGATGTGCATATGGTCAACATGATTTGAGTTTCCCCAGAACTCGAGAAATGTATTAAAGACTTAGTGTGTGTGTGTGTGTGTGTGTGTGTGTGTGTGTGTGTGTGTGTGTGTGTGTTTGTTTTATTTGTGTTTCCCCTGATGGGGCACACTGACTGTTGCAAAACACTGTACTGAGAGGAGCTTCCTGCCTTGTGGAAAGGTTGATGGAGGAAGTGTAAGACAAAGGAAAAGAAGAGCGTGAGAGAGAGAATTAGGGAATGGGAGGAAGAGGAATATAAAGATGTTTGGACATGTTGATTGCATGTGCCTTAAAGCATGAAGAGATGATTCAGAACATCTGAATTCTGCAAAGATTTAATTAGTTTATAGGGAATGTTATTTGTGCATTTGGTAGATGCTTTTACCAAAGCAGATTTGAGTGTTTTTAAGGTAACAATATATCATGTGTGTTCCCTGGGAGTCAAACCTATGATCTAGACGTTGTTAGTGCCATTCTATAAAAAAAAAAAATAACTTGAAAAGTTAGATATAACTTTTTAATACAACTTTTATAAACTCAGTATACAGTAATAGAAAAAACTGGGAAAATCTCCAAAAGATCATGGAAGTTTATTGGTCAAAACTCTAAAGGTGTATTTGTATTTTGTATCATGTGTGCCTAAAATATGTGTTTGTATGCAGGTCGAAGGACCTTCCCTCGAAGCTTTATGCCTCAAGAGAACCTGTTTCAGCTGGTCCCGTCCAGCCGTACACGCAGCTATAATGGAGAAAGCACAATGCTGTACAGTGGAGATCTGCGCTCCATCAGCTGGACTGAGAAAAACAGCCAACGCAACACTCCTAAATGTAAGAGCACGAACATGAGGACACTTATGCAGACCATTAGAAAAGAAAACGTTATAAAGCACATTTACACACTTGCCTTCAGACCAGAAGTGTCTGGTTGTAGCGTAACCATGAACAACTCTGAATCTGTAGCACCATAGCAAAATAAATCATATTTAACCTGAGTTGTCAATAAGAGTTTGATGTGTATATTGAATGTAGCGTGATAAAAAAAAAAGACTGTAACGCAAAATAATGACAAAAAATTTATATTGAATTGTCCTTGCAGGCTGCATGCAAAAAAATAACATGATCAGTTAAATTTACAAGCAAGTGACTCTCATGAACTGTTGTCTTTAGGGAAAAAGAAATGTTCAGCTCGACCAGTGTAGTCTGATTCACAAGCAAATTACTCTCATGAACTGTTGTCTTTAGGGAATCAGAAGCGTTCAGCTCAACCAGTGTAGTCTAGAGGTCTGCACAGGCTTTAAACTGAAGCCCGAACCCGACCCGTACCCGAGATCGTCTGACCCAGCCCGACCCGACCCGAGCGGCACAGTTCAATTTAGAGCCCGAACACGACCCGAACCCGAAATCTTTTTTTTATCCCCACAACGAATAGCCAATTAAAAAAAAAAATCTTAAGGCTCGGCTGTTCCAAAGCAAAAGAAAAAAACCTTACCAGTTAGGAAGGTTTATGAACATCAGGTGCTCGGTCAAATAAATTCTGCGAGTTTTTGAATGGTGATATGACAAGACCGATAATTCATCGTGAAAGTATGGTCATTTTCGTCAGTAAGGCTCGGTAGCATTCGGCATGCTTTAAATCCAGGACACGAGATGCGCAGGGGCGGTAAGATCGCATGTATTTGAATGAATAATATATAAATTATTGAAGTAAGCAGAGAGAGAGAGAGAGAGAGAGAGGGATAAAAGTTGCGTGTGTGAACCTGCGTCTGCGTGCCTCTCTCTACAAGCAATGAGGCTTAGTTCCTTCAAAAACAGCGACCCCCTCATTGCAGAGAAATATAAAGATGTGAGTCAGTAGCCTGTCGAAGCTATTTAACTAATAAAAGTGTCCGTGCTGTGTTGTCGTTGTCGTGTGCAATAATGTGTGTGCATGCGTCTATGAAAGCAGCGTAGCCTAGGCTACTGCATATAGTTTTAGTTTAGCTATAAACCCGAGCCCGAGCCCGACCCGAAGCTATTCATTAAACATTAACCCGAACCTGACCCGAAACCCGAAAGTATTAAGTATAGCTCGGGTCGGGTAGCAGACCTCTAGTGTAGTCTGATTCACAAGCAAATGACTCTCATGAACTGTTGTCTTTAGGGAATCAGAAGCGTTCAGCTCGACCAGTGTAGTCTGTTTGCGGAAACAAATTACTCTTATAAGCCAGTTCATTTCATGAGTAGAGGACTAAAGGATTTGAATTTCCTTTGAGTTAACCATTTGAATCAGTCTAAAGCACTGTCCTGTATAACTTACAGCAGTAGTGACAAGAAAGTGGTTGAACTTAAGAATGTGCAAGCGAAATGGACATTTTAACTGAAACATATTTAAATAAATCGGAATCTTATAAATTAGAATTTAATCAAATCAGAGAATCTGTAACTAATCTCTTTCAGTTAGCTTTAGTCATTATATACACATTGTTACCATTCGATTTTGTTCATACTTCCCGCCTCTATTAGAGATGATGAATAAACCCAGCTCTGCGTGGTATGTGCTGTGCTCTTGTGTGTTTGAGCTCTGCAGTCTACAAACAGGTTCTTTAATCAGCTCCATTTCCTCCGAGGAATCCAGGACAGGCGCCTGAGTTTGACTTATGAGCATGGATGCTCGTCTCTTCTGTCTGCCTGCGGGTTCTTTCCCCCCAATGCCTCCATAAACTATTCAGATAGCTTCATGTCAAATGTCATTATAGGAGCACTAAGCTGATTAAAATGATCGTAAATGCTGACGCAAAAGTGTCCATCATAGAATAAGTGGGAAGTGAGTCAGAGAGATGCGTAAATCTTGGCTGGTGACTGGTATTTCTCAGACTTGGGTGTAGTTTAACTGCATCCAGACTTGAAGTTATTCTATCTATGATTAGATCCATACAGCATGTTTATAGAGCAATAGCAGCAGACAAAGATTGTATTATTATGTGTGTGGCTCATGATAGCAATCAGTCATGAGAGAGCCATAAAAAAGAGATTCAGATATTGCCAAACACAAGATGTTGTATTAGTGTTAGAAAAAAAACACGGCCTGAAGGATTTGCTTCAGTTCGACGGAGCCTTGATTTAAAGAAGTAATATTCAGGTGTTTAATATTTAGTCTTTAATAATTTGCAGTGGCTGCCAATAGTTCACTGTCTGCCTCTCTGTTCATTTAAATCCTAGTTTATTGCCTGAAAGGGGAACAGTTGCAAATAAATCTGAAAGTGTAAATCTGTATAGTAATACAGTTGCGGTTTGACTCTGAGTCGTCAGCGAGTCTGTGTGAGTGATTTGGTCTGGTTTAAGTTACAGTCTGTGGTTTGCTGGTGAGGTTAACTTGGTTTGTTTCTTCTTACCCTCCTCAGCCCCAAGGGCTCCTGTAAACTGGCGTCAGGGGAAACTGCTCGGTCGGGGAGCGTTCGGAGAGGTCTACCTCTGCTATGATGTTGACACGGGACGCGAGCTGGCGACCAAGCAGGTGCCCTTTGACCCTGAGTGTCAGGAGACCAGCAAGGTAAGTGTGAAGTGGACTCAGATGATGACAGTATTTATTAGGGCTGGGGTTTGACACAAATTTCACAATTCGATTTGATTCATTTTGTTCCCCCCCACCCACAAAAAAGCTGGCGATTGATTCGATTCAATATCGATTATTTTCTATATATATCCAATAAAAATCTCTCAACTAATGCTGTAAAATGTAAATGAGAGTCAGTTGGTACTACATTACTATAATATTGAAGGTTAAAATTGACTGATTTGTAGGCTATATACAACTGCTAAAATTACACTAAAAGGGATAGTTCACCCAAAAATGAAAATTCTGTCATTAATTACTCACCCTCATGTCGTTTCAAACCCATAAGACCTCGTTCATCTTCGGAACACAAATTTAACAAAGATACTTTGGATGAAATCCGAGAGCTTTCTGACCCTATATAGACAGCAATGCAACTGAAATGTTCACAAGTCCAGAGACGTAAAAAAGCAAGGAGATCGGTAAAATAATCAATTTGACATCAGGGGTTCAACCGTAATATAACGAAGCTACGAGAATACTTTTTGTAAGCAAAAAAAAAAAAAAAAAAAACGACCTATTAACCATTCGTCTCACTCGCATCACCTGTAGCGCCATTTGGAGAGTATCCGCTGGACGTAAACAACGTATGCGGTCTGTGTCAGCTGCATCACGCCGGATCTCTTTCCTACGTTGTTGTGATTTGATCTGAACGAAAAACAGCGTATCTCTGGACTTGGAACATTTTAAGTGCGTTACTGTCTGGCAGGCTCAGACAGATCTCAGCTTCCATCAAATATATCTTAATTGTTGTTCCGAAGATGAAGGAAGGTCTTACGGGTTTGAAACGACAGAGGGTGAGTAGTTAATGACAGGCTTTTCTTTTTTGCGTGAACTAACCTTTAATGAAGTTTTAAAATAATAAAGTTACAATTACATAATATTTCTACTTCAATTTGTTTTTGAAATATAGACATTTAAATGGTGGCTGTCATAAAATCTTGATGGATTTATTCAAACATACATTAAACATTGAAGAACAGTAAAAAGTATAATGTATATGTTATATGGTGCATATATTTAGCAAAATGCCCCTCTCTGCAGTTTTTTTTCTATGACTAACGAGTTTATGGACACCGAATATGTTTTTTCTGAGGTAAATGTGACGTTACGTGACATTGTTTACAAGCCGTTATATTGACGTCTTTGCGCGGCTGAAACACTGATTGAGCGATTACATGAGACAGGATACGGATTGTAAAGTTGTACTCTTTCTTTTAACTTACCTTCGGATGTTTAGTCATGATTATTTTGTGCTGAAAAATTGTCCATAAAATGAGAATCGATTAAAATCGAGATATCGATATTTTTACCCAGCCCTAGTATTTGTGCTCTGTAGAGATGTTGTGCTTACTTGCCTCTTGTCTGTCTCCACAGGAAGTGAATGCACTGGAGTGTGAGATCCAGCTCTTGAAGAATCTGCGTCACGACCGTATCGTGCAGTACTACGGCTGCTTGCGTGATCCGGTGCAGAAAAAACTGTCCATCTTTGTGGAATTCATGCCCGGGGTGTGTATACTGTTATGCTTGTGTTTGCTCTGTGCTGATGCAGCTCATTGGAGGTATTTGGAGGTCACACACATTAGATTCAGCCCCTTAGTGTCTATTATTATTTTGTTATTTTCAGTATCAGTTAATGTAGACTTCATGCATACTGTGGAATGAATAAGAAAACAGTATTTGGGTAAATTCACCATACTACTACTTTTGCGTGACTATTTTAGTACAAAAATATGTTTCTTATTTACTGTCCATTGACAATCTTTATGAACAAGTTACTCTTATGAACCAGTTCATTTTAGTGAATCAAAACAAATAGCCTGTCCAGTGTAGCTCGATCCACGAACAAATGATTCTTATGAACTAGTTCCTTTTAATGAGTCATACATACAGCAAGACTAGTGTATCCTAATTCATTAATAAATGACTCTTATGAACCAGTTCATTTTAGTGAATCACAACATACAACAAGACTAGTGAATCTTGATTCAATAACAAATGATTCTTATGAACTAGTTCCTTTTAATGAGTCATACATGCAGCAAGACTAGTGTATCCTAATTCATCAATAAATGACTCTTATGAACAGGTTCTTTTTAGTAAATCAAAATATACTGCACAGATAGTGTATCCTGATTTACACACAAATGACTGTTGTGAACTGGTTCTTCTAAGTGAATCAGAACATACAGTGTGACCACTTTACTCTGATTCTTGAGACAACTCTTATGAGCCGATTCTTGTAATGAAAAGATGAGTTACTGGTTTGAATTCATTTGAACTATGAATTTTCTTTTATATGTAAGCAAAATCGACAAATGAATCAGTTTCAAATCAAATTGAATTGAAATTGGAATCTAAACAAAACAACTGAATCAGAATCAAATTGAATCAGGAAATGTGTATTGATACCCTGTCTTATTTACTTCACCGAATCAGGTTCTAAAAAACATGGATAGGGTATGTGGAAAAAAACAACAACAACAACTGTTACTGGCCACATTCTCAGTGTCTCTTTGTGTTTTAAGAAAATGACATTGTTAAACTTACAATGAATCTGCGCTTTCCAAATAATGAGCAAACCCACTCCAAAATGTCACTTGCTCGCGAATGTATCCACAGTGTTCTTTGTCAGCACAACCGCACGGCTTTACAAGTTCATTTTCTCGGCAAATGAGTGTCTTAACGAGTGTCAGACGTGGTCTGTCCCATCCGTCAGCTCCATTTTAATATGCACAGACTCGCAGTGTCTTAGTCACATATTGTCTGGTAAAGGGGAATGTTTCACCAAGGTCCCTGGCAGACAGATACATCGCTTCTCAGAGCCAGAGCCAGAGCCACCAGCCTCTGCACAGCACTGCTGCGTCCTGATAAGAGCAGAGGTGAAGGGAACAGACAAAGAGAGAACAAGTTTGAATGAGTAGGATGTGGAATAGGGTTACGTGAGGTGAGAGATATATTGCATAATGAGGGATCAGAAGATCGCTAGAGCCTGTAGGAGTGTATTACAGTAGGATTACATATGCGGTACACATTGTTTCGTTTTAATAACTTGAAAAGGACATTGTGATACTTCATAATAAAAAATTACTGCTTTGAAGGAGCTGTGCAAATGTATTATTGCTTGGAAGGCATTGTGGTTTCTCTCATTGTAGTTTGCGTCACAGGTGTTTCACGATGTTGTCCTTGAGGAGACATTGTTTCTTTGGTGAGGGGTGTAAACAGGAAAGCTGAGGAAATATGAACTTTGCTTGGGCCAGTGTTTCAAAGAAACAGTCACATGTGAGAAACGTTTGGCACTATGATCTGTTTTTCCAGAAAGTTAAAAAAAGTTCAGTGTTCTGCATACACTTCCAGCTCCACTTTTGTGAACACATCTGAGTGTGACTTCCTGACACACTGCAAATAATATAATATAATATAATGCTGTGAAAAAGTATATGCTTTAGTGCTGTCAATTGATTAATCGCATCCAAAATAAAAGTGTTGTTTACATAATATATATATATATATATATGCTGTGCTGTGTAGATTTATTATGTATATTTAAATACCCACACATGCATGTATATATTTCAGAAAAAATATGTTATGTTTATATATTAAATCTATTTATTTATAATATAAAATTATATGAAATATAACGATAGGGCATGTAATATTTTCAAATATATATGTATGTGTGTGTTTTTATATATGCATAATATACACAGAACACACACATATTATGCAAACAAAAAAGTTAATTTTGGATGCGATTAATCGCGATTACGTTTTGACAGATTTACAGTGAGGCAAAAAAAGTAGTTAGTCAGCCACCAAATTGTTCAAGTTATCCCACTTAAAAGAGGAGAGAGGCTGGACATTTCATCATAGGATACTCACTATGAGATTGAGAGACCAAAAAGGAGTGGAAAAAAAAAAAATCCAGAAAATCAAATTTTAGGATTTTTAAAGAATTAATTGGTAAGTTCCTCTGTAAAATAAGTATTTGGTCCCCTACAAACAAGCAAGATTTCTGGCTATCACAGACCTGTAACTTCTTCTTTAGAGGCTCCTCTGTCCTACACTCGCTACCTGTATTAATGGCATCTGTTTGAACTCGTTTCAGTATAAAGAAACCTGTCCACAACCTCAAACAGTCACACTCCAAACTCAACCATGGCCAAGACCAAGGAGCTGTCAAAGGACACCAGAAACAACATTGTAGACCTGCACCAGGCTGGGAAGACTGAATCTCCAATAGGTAAGCAGCTTGGTGTGAAGAAATCAACTGTGGGAGCAATTATTAGAAAAGGGAAGACATACAAGACCACTGATAATATCCCTCGTTCTGGGGCTCCACGCAAGATCTCACCCCGTGGGGTCAAAAATGATCACAAGAACTGTGAGCAAAAATCCCCGAACCACACGGGGGGACCTAGTGAAGGACCTGCAGAGAGCTGGGACCAAAGTAACAAGGGCTACCATCAGTAACACACTGCGCCGCAAATCCTGCAGTGCCAGACGTGTCCCCCTGCTTAAGGCAGTACATGTCCAGGCCCGTCTGAAGTTTGCTAGAGAGAATTTGGATGATCCAGAAGAGGATTGGACGAATGTCATATGGTCAGATGAAACCAAAAAAAACTTTTTGGTAAAAACTCAACTTGTCGTTTTTGGAGGAGAAAGAATGCTGAGTTGAATCCAAAGAACACCATACCTACTGTGAAGCATGGGGGTGGAAACATCATGCTTTGGGGTTGTTTTCTGCAAAGGGACCAGGATGACTTATCCGTGTAAACGAAAGAATGAATGGAACCATGTATCGTGAGATTTTGAGTGAAAAACTCCTTCCATCAGCAAGGGCATTGAAAGATGAAACGTGGCTGGGTCTTTCAGCATGACAATGAACCCAAACACACAGCCCGGGCAACGAAGGAGTGGCTTCGTAAGAAGCATTGCAAGGTCCTGGAGTGGCCTAGCCAGTCTCCAGATTTCAACCCCATAGAAAATCTTTGGAGGGAGTTGAAAATCCGTGTTGACCAGCGACAGCCCCAAAACATTACTGCTCTAGAGGAGGTCTGCATGGAGGAATGGGCCAAAATAACAGCAACAGTGTGTGAAAACCTTGTGAAGAATTACAGAAAACGTTTGACCTCTGTCATTGCCAACAAAGGGTATAAAACAAAGTATTGAGAAGAAATTTTGTTATTGACCAAATACTTATTTCCACCATAATTTGCAAAATAAATTCTTTAAAAATCCTACAAAATGTGAGTTTCTGGATTTTTTTTTCTCATTTTGACTCTCATAGTTGAGGTATACCTATGATGAAAATTACAGGCCCTCTCATCTTTTTAAGTGGGAGAACTTGCACATTTGGTGTCTGACTAAATACTTTTTTGCCCCACTGTATGCATTTCAGATTCTTATTTAATGTTATGTTGATTTATAATTAGTATATATGGATTAGGGAATTAAAGGTTATTGAGAACCCAAACGTGTCAACAATCAAATCTCTGTGTAAAAAAAAAAGAAAGGGTTTTTTGTAATGTTACAAAGGATCGTATTATTAAATTATTTTATTGTTATTATTATTTATTATTTAGGTTTTTTTATATTTTATTAAATGTTTTATTTATATAAGTTATACATTTTATATTTTATATTAAATATGATTAAATATTTTATAATATAATTAAAAGTAATAGAACATTATTAATGGTAAGATATGAGCAATAAATGTGTGTTATGTGAATAAATTTGTATTTGTTAATCTTTGTGAATGTAGGTAATAAAAATAGTTATTAGAAGTAAATATTTATTGATGTACATTTAAATAAAAAATAAAAGTTATGTTTATTTTTTTTTTTTGCTTAGCATACATAATATTAACAGATGCAACGTTTACACCCCCTGTGATTTTACTAATGTATTGTAAAGTTGAAATATACGAATTAAAATAATAACTTTTAAATAATTTGCATTGTTAATCATGCGAACTGATGCAATTAGCAAATGTTAATAATTGAACCTTAATAGAAATATTTTGTGTAACAATTTTTAACATTTATTATTTATTCATATTGATATAATTTAAGGCATTTTTATATATTATCATATAAACATATGTACACATTATATATTGTTGTAAACAAAGTAATCAAACACACAAGGTAAAACAACACATAGTAATAGTAGGGCTGGGCAAAAAAAATAAAAATAGATTTTTCAATTAATCGTTTTTTTTAAATTACGTCGATTCGATATCGATTCTCAAAATCCGGGAATCGATCTTTTCCGGGATTTATTTAAGCACATTTAAAACAAGATCTGATTAACATGAATCTTATAATTAGTCTTCTCCACTAGATATCACCCTTATTTACCTTGCGCGATGTTACAACAGAAATCTGTCATTCATTCAGCACTTATCATGGCCATACGCGCAATTCGCAATTCTCAGGTGAAATGCTATAGTAATGCTATAAATCTGCGGAAGCATTTGATATCACGCATAAGGCGCCATGATTTCCGCAATGAATGAATGGTGGATGGCGCGGCACACTGTTTTGTTTACTACACACATACCAAAGCGCGGATGACGCTCGCAGTGTTTTCACGTTCTGCTGTCTCACTATATGATGATATGAACACAAATGTCATCTCCAACTGCTCTGAGAGTCACTTCATTAGCATTTTACCGTTTCATTTGAGAAAACTACCGTCATATCACATACACAGCAGCTGCAAGTTCTTCACGGCAACCCGTCAAAATAAAAGTTTAGTTTAAAGTTAAGAAACTGTCAGAATGTATTACTATTTAGCAGTCTTAAGACTCAATGCTACTACTGCTAATAAATATTAGTAAATATTTATTTTTAAAGGAGTAATCACATCTGTTTTATTTTTAATTTTAACAGTAAACCTTTGTTGTGCAGCACTTTGTTTGCCAAAAAATAAAAGGGTTTAATTGTCATTTGATTATAAATTAAATTAATGTTTTATGCCTTCATCTGATTACCAGAAAAATTAAGAACATTTTATAGGGCCCTACTATTGTTTAAAAAGGAACAATTGTAGGTTCTTAATTTATTTTTATTAATTCACTATTTGTAAACTGATGTTTACTGTTAATTATTTTGAAATATCAATAGCATTTGTATTAAAACTATATTCACTGAATGTAATTTTAAAAAATCGAGAATCGAGGAGAGCTTGCGAATCGGAAAATGGAATCTGCATCGCATCGAAATCGAATCGAATCGGGACATCTGAATCGATACCCAGCCCTAGTAATAGCACACTTCTTAAAAAGCAACAAATATTAGTTAAACAGCGAATTTTAATACTTTGCACTTGTTACATAATACATGTTTACATCCCCGCATACAGTATTAGCAATAATAATACAGTAAAACCTTTGCAACAACAAAAAAACAGGATATCAGGAAGGGGTCAAACCATTTTCCATTGCACTGTATTCTTTGGTAAACAGGTTTGAATCCTGTTTTTATGTTTCCTGTCAACGCATATGCTGACAGCTTGTTCTTGAAGTTTCCTAATAAAAATACATAGCCTTTATAATTCTTTCTGCTTTTGAAGAATAAAACACATGCTTACACTTTATGTGCCGAATATGGTATCTGGCTTCTTTGCTCTTGTCTGTCCAGTATGATTAATCTGTGTGTCCATGTGTGTCTAGGGCTCTATTAAAGACCAGCTGAAGGCATATGGAGCACTGACTGAAAAAGTGACCCGCAGATATACCCGACAGATCCTACAGGGAGTCCACTATTTGCACAGCAACATGATCGTACACAGAGACATCAAAGGTAAATCGCAGTAGTCATAAATCACCTCCAGCTAAGAACAGTGGGCTGTTGCTTTGTAATGTAAATCTGAAGGAGAGTGTCGCTTGCACCACACCACCTGAAATACATTCCTTCTAATTAGGTGAAATAACATTGGTTTGGTTCAGATTTGTGTTAATTCCTTTGCCAAAAATAGCAAGGGGGAAAGGTTTTGCATTCCTCCGGACTTTAGGGATAAATCCTGACCAAAATGAACAGCCAGTCTATTTTTTAAGAAAAAAAATGTTCTATTTAGCCAGCATTTTTTAAGAATTGATATTAAATGTCCTAAAATTATATTTACCTACCAAAAAATGTCAGCATTGCATCAACTAGACAAGGACATTCTTTATTAGCTCAGTTTCTTAAGAAAGGCAGACGTGGGCCCAAAAACTGGACGCTTAAAAATGTTCTATATGAATGTAATTGCATTACATACATTTATTAAAAATAGCAAACCATGTGACATTTATTTTAAAGAAACATGGCGCAATCACTTTAAGCAGAACATTTCATAAAAATAAGTTTTAAAAATTGTACACACAAAAAAAAAAAAAAAAAAAAAAACAAAAAAAAAAATTATAAATATCTATAATATATATATATATAGGTATCTAAACTATTCGAAAATATTATGTCCAAAAATCAAAAAATAGTTTGTTCAATTTACAGTAAAAACGTCGGTGGGGTTGACAGAAAATTCACCTTAAAAATGCAAGTTCAGTGTGGAGACAGAAATATGGTGCGTGGAAATTGACAATTTTATGCCGTAATTTCATTAATTGATATAATGATAATATTCCAAGCTACTCAAAGTACCAAAATCTGCTTTTTACCTTAAATGACAGTTCACACCCATCATAATATTATAAATAAGAAACATAATTAAAATAGGAAACAAAACTATTTATATAAAATATAGTCATATGTGATGCACCACACAGGGAATTTTAAACCTTGTAATATAGATATTTTGTTATTTCTATATTAGTTTATGTAAAAACGTATAATGCAGTGTTAAACAATTTATTGTGGATTTGTTTTTACAATATGTATTTTTTTTATTTTTGTATAATTTATAATTTTTTTTACAGTGATGATTATAGATTATGTAGTGTTCAAAATGAACAAAAAAACTGAAAATAAAAAAATTGGTAGAACAAGAATTTAAAGTAATTGTAAATTTTTTTTTAGAAATGTTAAAGTAATGTTCCAGCAACACACGTTTGCAAAACTTCATCTGATACATTTACATTCAGACATTTGAAGTGGGTTCAAACACTTTTAAGGCCACATACTTTTTGCACACATGACCAATACAGTCTCTGTCATTCCCATAACAAACCGAAGATCCTCTATTGGAAATATCCACAATAAATGCTTGCTGCAAAGGAAGGAGTCTCTGTCCTTCCTCTCGTGTTCGGTCTTAATTTTCCATTCACAGTAAAGCCAGACTTCCAGGGTGTGGAAATCTTGTGGCTGGCGGGAATTAGTCACTACTCAAACAAGCACAAATCTCACAGGCAACACGGCTAAAGCAACGGAAAATCACTCCAACTAGAAGCGTGGGAGGAAAGAGTTAGTCTGAAGCTTCAAACGCCATCAGCCATAGGCAGCTTATGATTTGATGCAGTTGATGCATACAAACATCTCGACTGGTGTAACTCTAACTCTACAATCTACTCGTGTTTCCTCGCAGGCGCTAACATTTTGAGGGACTCCTCTGGAAATGTGAAGCTGGGAGATTTTGGGGCTAGCAAGCGCATTCAGACCATCTGCATGTCTGGGACGGGAATCAAATCGGTCACCGGCACCCCCTACTGGATGAGCCCGGAAGTCATTAATGGAGAAGGCTACGGACGCAAAGCAGATATTTGGTGAGATCTGTTGCATTTGATGCAAATCAGTGTTATTTTTAGTATCATTGAGATACGATTTCATTGAGTTTCAATGTCCCTTACGTCTCTCTCTCTCTCTCCTCAGGAGTGTTGCCTGCACGGTTGTAGAGATGCTAACCCAGAAGCCCCCGTGGGCTGAATATGAAGCAATGGCAGCCATTTTCAAGATCGCAACCCAGCCGACTAAGCCAAACCTGCCCGAGGGTGTGTCCGACGCATGCAGGGACTTCCTGTGGCAGATCTTTGTGGAAGAGAAATGGCGGCCCACTGCCGAGAGGCTTCTCAGCCACCCTTTTGTCCAGGGCAGCTTCTGATCCTACAGATCTCTCTGGAATCCCCAGGGAAAACCACACACCTGCCCGGCGCGGACGATCACCACTCTGCCTTCCAGGGTCTGGAGAAACCCACCAACCAGCCAACTAAGAACAAACGTGACCACAACGAGGGGGTGTGTATCTCCCTAACGCAGCTCGACAAATATCATGGACAGCAAAATGCTGATAGAGCTTCCCGTATTGTTAATCAGAGTCAGAGCCCTGTCCCAAATGATGCACTTCATTTCACGAACGTCATTTCATGAGCTACACCCCTTTTGCTAAATAGAGCCTTTTTACATTTGCAGGGCTCTCAGGAGCAGAAGTTAGGTAAACTTCTACAGCAAATATAATTTGGCATTCACATTAGCTCCAAAAGCAAAAGCAAAAAAAATCCATGATAACATTTCCACGACTTTCCAAAAGAGGAAAAATAAAATGGAGAGATTAATTATAGCAGTCAGAAGAGAGAATGATGTCAAATGTCAGCAGTGTTAATTATTATTTTGTAATTTACTGTCAAGGTAATATAACAAATCATAGCACTATAAATACATATTAAATATAAAAATGAAAATATGACAAACTTATTGGGCACACTATTACCCAACATTCCTTGTGACAAACTGTATAAACTTTTAAAGGGCAGTGAGAGCTGAGAGTGGGTTGGTGACATCCCAGATCTATTAATTTATCCAAAAATAAATGTACATTAATTCAGTACAGCTGTTCTTATAATTAAGCCTCATTAAAATAACTAAATGTTGGGAAAACAACAACAACAACTTGAGTAGTTTGGCATAGTATAGAATTATTAATGGTTAAAAATAATAAATACTTTCAAAATGTTATATGCTTTGACTCCCGATTTAATAATTTATGGTATTTCTAAGAAAACCTTGTAAAAATCACAGCACAAAAAATGAGTTCACATTAATCACAAATATAAAAAATGATAAAGATGTGTACACTCAATGTGTATTTAACATGTAAGGATGTTATTATTATTTTTTACTTGATGGTTATACCACATGACATTTTTATAGGCATTTTTAAAAAATGGTATAAAGGTTTTATTTTAAACCATAAAATGCATTACTAAAAACGTCCACAGTTTTATAAAGTGCATTTGAAAAGATTTTTTCCTTTTCTTTATGATGGACACTCCTATTTGTCATTGCCATTTGGGACAGAGCCTTTGGCTAGGGATTGATACAATGCAGTCAAAGTGCCAACACTTACTATACTGGCACAGAATGGCACATAAAGTGTCACTGTCCAAACAATGCTGATTACAATAGCTTAGTTTACATGCATTACTGCCGGTTGGCTTTATCTGATCCCCTGATGCACTTGAAACCAGCCCAAGCGTTCTGATGCGATACTACAGGGGTTTCTGGACAAATCACATACGGTCTGTATTTGGCACAAATGTATTAAGATGGTCTTTTGTTTAACAGAATTCATTTGGTCATAAAAGAGAGTTGATTTTGATTATGGCTCATGTACCTCTGTATCCCTGGGTCCAATCCTGAGTGTCATTGAAAGTACCTAGAAAAGACATCATGGAGCAATTATAATGATATATGTACTGTACAATACTCATTTGAGTAATTTTTTGTTAAGATTACGGTGTTTGATGGTTAGAATCTAACCAAATAAGAATGACACAGAGTAAGACATATGCAACCACCAAAGTGGTATGAGACAGAGAAATGTGTCATTTTTCCATGTCTTTTTAGCTAATGAAGACTGTATAAACACATCTTTTTTATATTGTGTAACGTTTTAGTTAAAGCACTCTTTACCCAGAGATAATCACTGTACATACATTCCCATTGCACTCTTGGACTCATGCACAGAGCACATAGGATAATCAGCTGAGATATTTTTATACATTTTTTAAAATTCACGTTTGGAATGACAGTACCAAACTTTTTGTATTATTATAAAAATTACCCTAAAGTGTCAAAGCAATATTTCAGAGAAGACTACTACGGCTGGTGTGTTAGCATTCTTGTACTGTTCACTCCGTCGAATACAACCAAAGAGCGAGATGCTTGAATTATGAATTTGGTCACTTCAGAACCGTTCGGTGTCTTGATTTGTAACCTATTTGGTGAGTTTCTTTCTTTTGTTGACTCAAACTATTCTTTGCTGATGTGCAGACATTTTCCTTATCATTATGAAAATAAACACAATGTAACAAAGTTAAAGCAATAGTTCACCAAAAAAATTGCTAAATTTACTCACCCTCAGGCCATTTAAATTTGATTCTTAATATGAACAGATTTGGAGAAATTTAGCTTTACATTACTTGCTCACAATGGATCCTCTGCAGCGAATGGGTGCCGTCAGAATGAGAGTCCAAACAGCTGATAAAAACGTCACAATAATCCAGAAGTAATTCACACGATTACAGTGCAGAGAAAAGCTGCCGTGTTTAATATTTGTAATAAACAAATCCATAGTTAACAAGTTTTGGACTTTCATTCTGACGGCACCCATTCACTGCACTGATGTAATGCTAAATTGATCCAAATCTGTTCTGATGAGGAAACAAATTCATCTACATCTTGGTTGACCTTGGATGACATTTTTGGATTAACTATTCCTTTAAACATACATTGTCTTATATGACATATTATATTGTCCAGATATAAATGTTAAACTTTAAACACTTGATTCTATGATTGCTGTTTTTTTATGTTCTGAACTCGAAAAAATACACCAGCAGCAATTCATGTTGCAATTAGTGCCTTCTGCGATGCCCTTATTCTGAGAGGTCAGTCATTTCAAAAACATTTAGCGGTGGAATGTGCTTTCTGATGTCCTTCAGATGGTTTCAGTATCTCGCATTGATGCTGTCAAGGACATTTGCTGAAGATCTTTTAGAGGATTAGAGGAAGAGGATTGTATTGTAAATACGTACTGTACCGAGCTGTCATAATGTTTCATTATATTCAAAGTACCTTAGTCACAGTATATTATTATTGTTCTGAATGTGGAGAGGTCTGGGTTTCAGATGAGCTCAGCTGAGGGTGAACAGACCCCGCTGGTTTTTGAGGGGCTAAGAATGAAGAATTCTGTGCTGCCTTCATGAAAAAGCCTGGAATGTTTATCAGTGATTTTGTACATTTGAATAAATAAATCTATCGTCTAAAACCAGCTTCTGTGTTTATTCTGTGGGATTTGTTTTTTAACATGAAAAATTGTAATGTTATTAACTTTTCAGTAGCAAGTACATTATGATATAATGACTTAATCATATGCATTACATGCATTTACAGATTTTCATCTTTTGCAACATTTTTAAATGCTAAATTTTCATATCATTGCTCTTTTGTTGATTTTGATTGCTTCCATTGTCCTCATTTGTAAGTCGCTTTGGGTAAAAGTGTCTGCTAAATGACTAAATGTAATGTAAAGTGAGACAATTTTAAAATTAGCCTACATAATTAAGCTTACAGTGGTCAATAACACATTAATACACTTTGAATAACTAATATGAACTGAATGCATTTCATGCATAGGCTATTTTATTCCATTAGATACAAAATATCAAACCATGTTGCATCTGCTAACAAATGATCCTGGAGCTGTTTTCTTTCTTTCTCTCAAATCTAACTTTTTAAAATCATTTTGGCAATTAATTGAGCAAAAGTTCTCAAAACGATTTTGAACAAATCTGACGGCCATGTCTATGAACACTAAGAGCTATCTATTGTTTTAGCTTGAACCTATTTGATTTGTTCATATGAAATAATCGTTATTTGTTGTAAGTGATATATTTGTTACATCGTGTAAAACATTCCTGTTCATGTTTAACTGTAGCTAGTCTGAATACATTTACGTCATTATTTTAAGAGTTGATTGACAGCAAGTTTAGTAAGAAGGGCACGCGACGCACATGCGCTTTCAGACCGCACGTTCGGTAACCTCTCACGCACGTGACCTAAACGTGCCCTGACACACTTCCAGTCTTCCACGGCTGGTCTGTCTGTCTGTCTGTCTGCATGCTCAACATAAACACGAGCGCTTGAGACTTCTTTAAAGACCTATTTCCAGGATGTCCGCTTCTCGTACGGTCATATGTCTGCTGAGGAACGACCTGCGTCTGCATGATAACGAGGTAACGTTACTGTAACGGGTAAACTTCTCGAGCAAAACACACTCGCTCCTAAATCAATATGCTTAAACGTTATTACATCATACGCTGCTCGAGATATAACAAGTTGCAATTATTCTCTCACTAATAATACCTTTTTTAACCATAAAACAGAACAGGTGGGAATAATAAATGTAGTTCGTTTAATCTATTTGTGTTGCAAAACATCATGTCCATATGAAGCCAAATCTGGGCGCTCATTGGGTGGTTTGTCGGTAATCGTCACAAGGGGCGTGGCCACATGATAAAGCTTGTGTGGAGGACTAAACTTGCAAATAGATATACCCCCGGTTTCACAGACGAGGCTTAAACTTAGTCCCAGACTAAAATGTAAGTTAGTCTGAGCTGTTTCAACTGAAAGAAACGTGCACTGATTGGTCTTAAAAAATATCAATGCCTTTGTTTTGTCTCAAGAATGACACCAGTAATAATTTTTTTCTAAGGCATGATTATAAAAATTACTTTAATGTCCTATGAACTATGGCCTAATCCTGGCTTAGTCTAAGCCCTGTCTGTGAAACCAGGCCATACTGTTTATAATAAATGACTCGGTGCATAAATATATATATTTTACATTCAGCTGTATTTTTAATGCTGTCTTTAATTCATTTGTTTTTTGTAATAATTTAATATGAGACAGCAAAATGCACGGACAAAACTCAAAAGTATGTGTATTTCGATTTGTGGGGTGATATTGTGGAATAGATTAAACGGATATATCAAGGAAAGTGTTAATATGTTGCAATTTAAAAGTAGGTATAAAAGATTTCTTTTTGATAAATACAGAAGTGGGGGGTGAGAGTGAGAATTTCAACATTGTTGTTAATGCTGCTTGATTTTTTTTCTGTTTGTCTTCTTTATCTTAATAGATAAAGTAGGACGTAATTTGGACTAATATTTTTGTATTATTCAAAATGTTATGTCTGATTTATTATGGCTGATTGTGATTTGGTATGGGTAATTACTGAGGGTAGGATTTAATAAGCCTAGGGCTTCTACCTACCCTTTTTTATTTTGAACAGGTTGAATATATGTAAAAATAAAAATAAAAAATGAATAATACTTTATATTTGGTGATTTTTTTTTTTGTGTGGTTTTTTTTTTTTGTTCTGAGATTATTTGTATAGGTATATATGTTTTTTTCCTTGGTATTTTTAAATTGAAAAAAAAACTAATAGTTATAGTATATTCTTGCTCTCTATGGCAATAACATTTAAAACTAAGTAAATATAATAAATTATTACAAATACAAATGAATTAAGGGGAGAGCTTTAATACAAAAATGGAAATGACATTTATTAAATATTAAATCATATCTAATGTTTGAATTATATTTATTCAATTTAAAAGTACTTTATTGGCATGATTGTGTTTACATACGATATTATGTATGCATGTAGGTATAAGACACCTAGCAAACCTTTAATCTGTTCAATTAGTAAACAAATGTTAATTCTATGAACTAGGCAAATGAACTGCAGTGCTTGCTTTGACAAGTTAAGCTTTGTTGGACCTATTAGAAAAACATGACAAACTGGTTTTGTTTTACTTCATTCATCTAGGTGTTTCATTGGGCTCAAAGGAATGCCGATCACATAATCCCCCTCTACTGCTTCGACCCGCGGCATTACCAGGGCACCTATCACTTCAACTTTCCTAAGACTGGTCCGTTCCGTTTACGTTTCCTCCTGGACAGTGTGAAAGACCTGAGGGCCACACTGAAGAAACGGGGCAGGTGGGAATTTCATTATACACTTTCTGTCTACATACTGATGTTATATGATTAATATGTATTTATATGCCTTTGTGCAGCACACTGTTGGTGAGACAAGGGAAGCCGGAGGATGTTGTTAGGGATTTGATTCAGCAGCTGGGTTCAGTCACCGCTGTGGCTTTTCATGAGGAGGTGCGTTTCAGAGCCATTAACAGCCAGCATTGATCATATAGGCTCTGTGGCCACATATAGTGCTGAAAGCTGGGAATGTAAAGTACCAGTCTGACACTTTCTGTCTATTTCCTGAAGGTGGCGTCAGAGGAAAAGTCAGTGGAGAAGAAGATAAAGGACATCTGCTGCCAAAACAAAGTCAAAGTTCAGACTTTCTGGGGTTCCACACTTTACCACAGAGACGATCTGCCATTCAGTCACATTAGAGGGTAGGACAAGTGTTGCAGTGTTATTTTACTATTATTTTTATACTATTATAGTATTTATTAATATTTATAATTAGCTTTTATTTTTATATTGTCAGTTTTCATTTTAATTGTAAGTTTTGATAATTTTGTTATGTGCTTTTGTCATATTTATGTATGTATTTATTTTTTTTATTGCTCCATTATTTTGGTTTTTAATGTAAAGTTGTAGTTTTGAAGTTTTTTTTACGTTTTTTTTTTTGTAATTTTTTAAGGGGGTTCATAGGCGCTGCTAAAAAGAACAATGTGTGTATTTGGTGTAATGAAATGTGTTTAAGGTTTAAGGTTTAAGGTTCAAAAAACACAATCTGTTCCACATACTGTAATTATTGTTTCTCCTCTATGCCCCGACTTTTTGAAACGCGTCCTTGTCGATTATTTTTTTTTACAACGCTCATCGGTCTGAAAAGCAAGGTGTGCTTGATTGCCAGCTCTCCAGGTGCTTGTGATTGGGCCGAATACCTCAAGGTGTGACGGAAAGTTACGCACCCTCCACATACTGTGATGCCGATTTGTCCCGGCCGGAAGTCTAGAAGAGTAAAGTGAAGTTCCGAGAAGTCAGATCATGTGAGAGACGAAAAGTGAAGTGAGTAGTGAGACGTATAAAGGAATAGGTGAGGTAAGAAACGGAGTGATGAGACAAATAAATTAAAACCCATTATAAACGAGGTTTTTGTTGCATCCAGTGTGGACATAATTATGGATTATAATGATTATACTGTCTTTTTACGCATTGCGTTGAATTGCATCGGGCCGCGTAAACATAAAACTCTGTCTGCATTTGGGATCGGAGGAGAGGACAGAAGAATAGAAACGAATGATAGAGAGAAGAGAAAGAGAAAGGAAAGAACAAGGAAGAAAGAACAAACAAACAAGGTGCTACTCGAGACTTTGCTCCAAAACTCGCGTTTGTTTTTTTTTTAATATCATGGCAAATCCTGTTAAATATAAAAACGTTACAGTCTGTTTGCAAAAATGCGCTGCCTCTCTGAAACACTTGAATCTTTGGGGTTGTTGTTGTGTGACTGTTCTGGAACAGTGTTTGTACATACAACCTTAACACTGATTCTAGTCGTTTGTCCTCTTTTGGCAGGCCAAACACCAAACAAAGTAGTTTCGCTCTTTCACAATGAAAACAGAGTCACACAACGCACCTGTGAGCGTGAGCAGAGGGGGGCGGGGGTTGTGCTTCTTGGGAGAAAGGCCACGGGCCGGCGATTTCGACGAATGAGCGTCCGGAAGGACATGTGACGACCACGGGCTGGACTCGCTTCGTCCACGGTGAAAGCCGATCCAGCGATCCACAGCGCGAAGTTGATGTATTTCCTCAGCAGACCAGAGGATCAAGCTCAAGCATGAGGAAGCGGATACTCTGGTCCTCTTTGGAAGGACAAACAAAACGTAGTTTCGCTTTCCACGAGGGAAACAGCGCTTTCACGACATGGATGGTGGCAGCAACGCAACAATACTACAGCGAGGATTAAAAAGGTACGACTTCTTGCTTTTGCTTGAACATTTGAGCGGCAATTATGCAAATCTCCCAACCCCATCTGACGTAGAATGTGGGGGAGTGTGAGAAACGAGCCGTTTTAGGGTAGGGCCATGGTGACTATTAACTGTTATAAAGAATTATCTCTTGGGATTTGAGATTTAGTGTTTGCAACTTTAACAGATCTTTTCTGCACCAAGACAGCTTTTGTAACATCCAAAGAGAAAGGAAAAATTTTTTTAAATCGCAAATCATATGACCCTGTTAAAGCTTTTCATGTAATATTTAAATTGTATTTTATTTTAGAATTATGTCAATTATTGAAAATGTTAACACTGTCACTTAACAATAACATAAGTGTAACCTTAGTTAATCCCATCATTTGGATAGTTAATGATAATGTTTCAAAACTTTGAGAGTATTATGGAACTGTTATGGTCTGTGCTTTTCCCTCCTACATAATATTTTGCTATACTTCAACAACTTTACCAAACAGGTGTATGAAAACCATTATCTGAAAATGCAAAATACCACATAAGTAATTGCATGATATATTTAAGTATTTTTTTTAATGAATTATAAAGATTTATTCACAGATATTCTTTTATTGTTGTTTTATTGTTTTTGTGCTTTTTGAAAAAACACCGTTTTTTTCATAAAAAAAACTTTGTGTGCATATAATTAAAAATAACCAAATTACTTTAGCCTAACTATGTAGTAAATAATTTAAGGGGGGAGGACTGAAAGCAAAAAACAATTTTTTCATGCACCTGTTCAATTTGAGATTTGGCTTTCTGCCTTTTTTGGACTGTAGAAAGTGTTGATAAGCCCCTAGTGGAAAAGGAAAGGGAAGGAAGGAAAACATCCAAAAGGCACCGTTTAAGTGTTTATTTTATTGCACTTTATTTATTTGTGTCTGTAGATTTCAATTACTATACATATTTTTAAAGGCTGTTTTCTCAAAATAATTTTTTTCTCCTAAACGAGCCATAAATCCACTTCAGTAGCAATTTGACACAAACCAAAACTTTGTTAAATTTTTTATTCCTGTCTATATTCTGAAGGTTTTTACACAGGGATTTTTTCATATATAATTTGCTTGATTATATACAACATTTTATTCCCCCAAAAATTTTGAAAATATATTGTTTTCTGGCTGTTCAAAGATTTTTCTGAATTATGGAGTGACAAAAAGAGATACCCAAAATTCCCTCTGTAAAAACATTTGACTCTAATATGTCAAAAAAATTAAACAAGAATACTGACATCATCCAGTGTTTAGATTTTTGTAATAGAAATGTATGCAAATTAGCGCATATTTCATTAAATAATGCCTAATGCAATTAAACATCCAGTTTAGGGAAAACTTGTTAATACAAATTTTTTTTTTTTTGCAATTCTGATGTAATCAATCCAAGGGTAAGTAAGGTGATACCATTATCTATTTTTTACCTTATTCACCTGCAGTCTCGCATTAACAACTCATTCAACTTTTCTGTGAAGTTTCCTAGGAAAGTACTGAAAACTATTCTGCAAGTCCACTGCTACTGTAACTTCCTGTTTTTTAGGATCTGATTAGTAATTGCAGTTTCAGTTTCAAATCAATGTGGGATCAGCACATTATTTGTGTTTGTGTTGGTTGATTCTTTTTTCTGATATTTCCTGATGTGCTTCTGAATTCTGTTCTGTTTTTGTTAGGTTACCTGATATTTACACCCAGTTTAGAAAAGTGGTTGAGGGACAGGTGGGCAGAAGAGTTTCGGCGACTGTCCTTTCCACCCGGAGAAGGGTACCCAACACTGGGCGTCTTTCCCTGGCTGGAGTTGGGGTACGGGGAGGGGGCGGGGGGCCACCATTCCCCCGACCCATGTGAAAAAGGGCCTGGGGGGACAGACAGGTACCTGTGATTTACATAATTATACTGTATTTAGAGTAAACTGCACAAGTATCTCAAGATACAAAACATGGCACAGTCAGTAATATGGTGAAAAGCTCCAGGCTGAATCAGTTACTCATATTTCCTCTTTCTTAATATAGCAATGTTACATGAATTGTGCTGAAATTTCCTCTCAGATGACTGTACAATCCACAGAGGAATATTTACAAGATAAACAGAATTCATTTTATGTTAAGCAGTGAGGAATAATCATGATATATTTCCTGTCTGTGGTTTCAGAGCCGGTGGAGGACTGCCGCTCGGCCTTCCCATGCCGCGGTGGAGAGACTGAGGCTCTTGCTAGGCTGTGAAAAACTTACTTTTTGGGAAATACAGTGAGGCCTCTTCTTACAGTTTTCTAAAAATGACTTAAAGAAATAGTTCACCCTAAAATTCCGATTTGTTTACTCAAAGTTTACTCACCCTCAGGCCATCCAAGATGTAGAATGGTTGTTCTTATCCATAAAGATTTGGAAAAATGTAGCATTACATCATTTGCACACCAATAAATCCTGTGCAGTGAATGGGTGCCGTCAAAATGAGAGCCCAAATAGCTAAAAAAAACATCACAATAAAACCACAATTATTCCACATGACTCCAGTCCATCACTTAACATCTTGTGAAGTGAAAAGCTGCGTGTTTGTGATAAACAAATCCATCAAAACATTTTTAACTTCAAACCATTGCTTCTGGCCAAAACACTAGTCCTTGATCTATAGTATTGCTTTTTTCAAATTGTCTTGTCGGAATCAGGAGAGAAATATGCACAGACCAAACACTGTTTACAAGCAAAAACAGGCCTCAGTTCTAAACAAATACTGTATGTTGTGGATTTTGAAGTGATGAGGAAAACAGGAGTTCACGTGATATACGGATTGGATTAGGACTGGGCAGTGGACTATTGTGATGTTTTTATCAGTTGTTTAGACTAAAATTCTGACGGCACCCATTCACTGCAAAGGATCCACTGATGGGCAAGTGATGTAATGCTAAATTTCTCTAAATATGTTCTGATGAAGAAACAAACTCATCCTGATCTTGGATGACCAGAGGGTGAGTAAATCAGCAAATGTTTATTTTTGGATGAACAACTCCTTTAAAGGGGTCATATGATGCAATTTAAATTTTTATTTTGTGTATTGGTGTAACAGAATATGTTGTTGACATGCTTTAATGTTCAAAAAACACTTTATTTTTCAAATAATGTACATTATTGTATGTCCTCTATGCCCGCCTCTCTCAAACACGTCATTTTCAACAAAGCCCCATCCTTTGACAAGCGCAGTCTGCTCTGATGCCAGCTGACCCAGTGCTTTGTGATTGGCCGAACACTGCAAGCATTCGTCGGAAATGTAACGCCCCTTACCGTAATCGCGAGCTTCAGCTTTCAAAATAAACGTAAAGACAGTAAATAATGACATTAGTTTTACCATCAGTTCAAGCCTGAAAGGGGAACAGAGTCGCGTGACAGACGCAGTGATGATGCAGTACACAAGCCGTGTTTAAGACAGCTGACGTGCTATGATTTCTGACAGGCAGTTCACTCCTGTGATGTGACCTTGTGCCCCTGTTCCCTCTCACACACACACACAACGCGTTACTCAGCGCTGCGCAAAACTCCGCATTTGAACAGTCAATAGCAAATACTTAAACTAAATAACAAAACTACTTACAGCGCTGATTCCCAGACAGCGCCCCCCCCCCCCCCAGATTGTCATAGCAAGTCGCGCACCATGTACCCATTTTTTTTTTTTCACGCTGACTTTTTTTTTTTGAAATAGCCTTTGTGCACAGCAAGCCTTGTAATCTTCTAGGTTCAAAAAACTGTCGTCAATAAAATGTGTTGCACAAATTCGAACATTTGGGTTGTGCTGTTCTGTTGTAAATAAATCTTAACCAATGATTCCTAATTGCATCTACTTCCAGAAGGCCAAATAAAGTGCTTTTGCTTTCACACTGAAACACACAGCGTCTCCCTGACATGGCTGCATCAACACGACTGCTGTTCCTGAAACCACGCCTTCTTTCTTTGCGTGCACATTTGGGCGGCATTATGCTAATATTTCCACATAGTGATGTAGACATGTGAGGGCATGTTAGAAATAGCCGTTTTAGGTAGGCGTGGTTGACTCTTAACTTTTATAAAGAATATCTCTTTGGATTTGAGACTTTAGTCTTTGCAACTTTACAGATCTTCTTTATGCACCAAGAGCTTGTAACACTCCAAAGAGAAAGGAAAAATTGAAATTGCATCATATGACCCCTTTAATCAATGAGAGAGGGTTATTTAATGCTTTTGTTTTCTCACAGAATGCTGTTGCAACTTATAAGGAGACCCGGAATGGCATGATCGGAGTTGACTATTCCACAAAATTTTCTCCATGGTGAGCCCTCAAAACTATGTTTTCATATGAGCAAAGCAAAGACTAATTCTGAGCAGTCATGGGTTTTTGATGCTCCTCCTTCAGGCTTGCGTTGGGCTGCATATCAGCCAGGTACATCTATGAGCAGATTAAGAAGTATGAGGCTGAACGAACCGCCAACCAAAGCACATACTGGTGAGTAACGTGTCGAATAAAATTAACTTGTGTCAGTGTTTTATATGCAGCATTACAACATTTTTCTTCACCAGGGTGATATTTGAACTTCTGTGGAGAGATTACTTCAAGTTTGTGGGTTTAAAATATGGAAACAGAGTATTTCATATGAATGGTAAGCCTGGATTTATTTATTTCTTTTGTTCAGTGTCACATGATCCTTCAGAAATCATTCTAATGTGCTGATTTGGTGCTCACAAAATATTATCAATGTTGATCAATATTATCAACATTGCTTTTTGATTTTTTCTGGATTCTTTGATGAATAGAAAGTTCAAAAGTAAAGCATTTATTTGAAATTTTGTAACATTACAAATATTTTGTAACATTGCAAATGTCTTTACTGTTACTATCAATTTAATGCAACCTTGCTGAATAAAAGTTGTAATTTCTTGCAAAAAAAAAACAAAACATACTGACCCCAAACTTTCAAACTGTAGTGGAGGGCAAAACATGTAAATTCATTAAATACTTATTTTCTTTGACATTTGAGTATTTATAACTGGTTCTTGAATAACCAATTTTAAAGTGCTCAATTCAATTCTAATATCAGCAAATGAAATGTTTAAATTATTGTTTCTTCCTTCATTTATCTGAAGGTCTGCAAGACAAGCATGTGTCCTGGAAGACGGATATGACGTTGTTCAATGCATGGAAGGGTAATGTGACTCTTAGAATTTGCTAGTCTTTTTATCCAGTTCTTAATTTTGTACTTGATTTTATTAATCAACCGAAGAATGCACATTTCAATAGATTTTCTCTCAATGAAAAGTGAAATATTTTTCGCTTGTTGTTCAGAGGGGAGAACTGGGGTGCCGTTTGTAGATGCGAACATGAGGGAGCTTGCACTGACAGGATTCATGTCCAACAGAGGACGTCAAAATGTGGCCAGCTTTTTGACCAAAGACTTGTGCTTAGACTGGAGACTGGGCGCTGAGTGGTTCGAATATTTGCTGGTAGGAAACATTTGCTATGTGTGATGGAGTGGGTTGATGCTCTCTGCTTTTTGCTGCCGCTTGATGCACTATTGTCTTTCATTGGTGTCAGGTGGACCATGACGTCTGCAGCAACTATGGAAACTGGCTCTATAGTGCTGGAATAGGAAATGACCCAAGAGAAAACAGGAAGTTTAATATGATCAAACAAGGACTGGACTATGACAATAACGTAAGTTGTAGTTTTTACAGGTCTTTTACGGTAATAGCACATAAAACCAAAAAAAAAAAAAAAAAAAACCTGCATTCTTGATTCATATATTTTGCTAGCACATCTAAACAAAAAAGTAAGAGAGTAGTTGTCACACTTATTCCTCCAGTGAATATTTCTCAGAGTAGATGTATTTTTAGAGCTTTATCATTTTGAAAAGTAATATTAGTTATTTGTATTCTTAAAACAAAAGGATAAACTTGAACTTTTATGACAACCTGCTCCAATAGCAATGCGTACAGTACTATGGGGTAAGTTGGGGTAAGTGGATCATGACATTAAATAACCATAATTTAAGTAAAATAATGATAAAACAATCCATGGAACACTTAAATTGGAAAAGGAAACAAAAATATCAAACCATTGTTTAGCAGGTTAGTAACAATTAACAGGCTTTAGTAAAAAAAAAAATATATATAATAAACAAAATAAAATAAATTACAGTTTTAAAAGTGCTTAATTATACTCTGATATCATTCAATTGAATAGATGTTTAGATTTTTGTTTTTTTTTGTTTGTTGATTCAAATTATGATCCATTAATACATCAATATTACAGCATGCTTTTGGTTCTTATGTGAATCATATTCATACATATTAATACTCTTTATTGTTACTTCAGTGAGCAGGTTCTAAGTTGTCACAGTGCAACATGTCATTAAATAACCATAATTTACAACAGTTTTTACAAATAAAAAATACAATGACATAAATCATAAAACACCAAAATTGATAAGGGAAGCATAAAAAAAAAAATCAAATATTGTTTAGGTGGTTTATTTTTGTTCAAATAATATAAATAAATAAATCATTCACCAACTCTTGAATATGGTAATATATCACCAAATTAAATGGATGTTTCAATAATTAAAATGACCATTAATAATAAATTGAAGTCAGTTTTAGTGCCTAAACCTATGTGAATCATATTCGTAAAGGCATATCCTGGTATTTTCCACTTTGCTCTTCATTGTCACTTAAATGAGCAGGCTTTACTATGAGCGTAAGTGTAAATATAGGAAGAGGAAGTTACACATATTTCTAATGCGTCTGAGAGATTACTGCAGGATGATAAGGCATAATTTGATACAAAATTGACACTTATGACGTGTCTGTGAAGGGGGACTATGTGCGACAGTGGGTTCCAGAGCTTCAAGGAATTAAAGGTGGGGACATTCACACCCCCTGGACCCTCAGCAACTCTGCACTCTCACGCGCCCAGGTTTCACTCAACGAAACATATCCTTCCCCTGTCATCACAGCGCCTGAGTGGAGTCGCCATATCAACAACAAATCAGTAAGATTATTAGCAACGTAACGTCATTGATTATTAGGGACAAAGATAAGCTTGTTTTTAAACATATTACACAATGTAATTTGCTATCTTTTCAGTCTGGTCCACCAGCAAAAGGAAGGAAGGGCTCATCGTACACACCAAGACAACACAAAGACAGAGGCATTGACTTCTACTTCTCCAAGAATAAGAGTTTCTGAGGAGGAGATGTAGTGGAAAAGTGCTTTTTCTGCTGCTGAGCATCACAAATAGACACGAGGCATCTGTTTAGGCCACAGGTTACGCAGTGGAATGAGGAAGGGGAAGTGTAAAATAGTTTGGTTTTGTGTTGCCCTTTCTGAATCTGTTTTCACACGCAGACACAGAAACCGCTGCTCACATTCTGAAGACATTTTTATTAACTGTAACTCAGATTTTCATGTGTTTGTATATATTGTGTTGAATACAATATTGTATTTCTGGTGGATTTAATAAATCCCTGTGAATGTCCTGGTGTAGTCGAGTATGATAAAGTTTTGGTTTGGAAATAAAAGGACTGGGATTTTTTTGGGGGGTGAGTTTTCCCTCATCACATGAAACGGTGATGATATATGATGAAAACTAAGAAAACTGAAAAAGTTTGAATAGTGCGCACATAAAGAATATTTTCTTCATTTATTCAGAAAAAGGAAGTGAGAAGTGCCAACTGTTTCAGTTTGGTTTTAAAAACTGAGGGAAAACGCTGTAAAAGACAGCTGTGTGCTGAGAACGCTAGTAAAAAAGTAAAAAGCAACCTTCCCTCCCCCCTCAAACTTTAAAGCATATTTATGATACATGAATTTCAAGGACTTTTCTTAGGGTTACTCAATTTTATCATTTTAAAAATAAGTCAAAATATATGTTTCCTGTCAATAAAATTGCTTCCTGTATGTTGGTCAGAGTCAGACCACTGACTTTTGGTGGACAAAGTGTTCATATTTTACAACAAAATTGCTTCACTATCACTTAAACTAAACGCTAACAAAGCTGTAAACATAATTAGACAAAATATTGTATAATATTCTACGCACTGAACCAAAACGCTTCTGCAAAAGAGACAACTTAATCCCAGCGTAATCGCAGCGGAAATGGTCCATATTTGGTGTTGCTCGCGGTGCCTTTGGAAGCAGATCTGAGATCAGTGTTTGACTCATTTCTCCAGGACGCACAACGTCCTGACACTGGTCCTGAAACAGTCGATCCCATCCTGCCTTTGTACCTGAACATACGCGCGCTCATGACTCCATTGGCTGTACGTGTATTTCGTCATTTCTCTGACTCACGTTTTTTGCGAACATTTCCTCAATCTTCACGTAGTTGTTTATGTACTGTACTGTGTAGCAAACCACAGTTCCTGACAGTTTATCGGTAGCGTCGGAAAATGACACCTTACAATATTTAACTTTTGTATCACTTTCTCTTCTCGAGTTAAACGCGGAGATTAACAACTTTAGTTTTTATAAGTCCGATTTTGCCATAAATATGGCATCAGAATCAAGTATAGACTATGAAGCGATTCCAATAACGGCTTTAAACTGCAGTTTCCGAAAGAAACTGGGGCTGTATTTGAACCCAACAAACACAGTGGCAGCAGACTGGAGGACAGTCGCCGAATTGATGGACTTCACCTACCTGGAGATCAAAAACTTCGAGAAAAGAGAGTGTCCCTTTGAAAAGGTCTTAACGGAGTGGGAAACTCGTCCAGAGGCAACAGTAGCAAATTTACTGTCGATTTTAGAAAAAGCTGAAAGGAAAGATGTTATATCTGACCTCAAAGAAATGATAGGTATGTCAACAAGATTTTACTTATATTATATCTTTTATATTATAATATAACCACGAACTATTGCCTAATCCTGGTTTAAGTCTAAGCCCGTCTGTGAAACCAGGCCCTAATGTTTTATTAATTATGTATATGCTTTAAATAACTCAATTGAATTAATTTAAATGCTTTTTTTTGTCACGTTATTATCAATATTAGTATTGTTTTTCATGTCCGTAAAAAAATGTAACAGAAAGGAAAATAACAGAACGGATAATAGAATAACAGAATTGAACTCTAACAGAATTATTTAACAGAGCCACCCACAAGTAGAAAAATTAGTATGAAATTTCACATTTTATTGCAATTCTTGTCCACTCACTTAAACAAAAGTTGTCTGTTTATTGAAACATCTTTTCAGAAAATTTTGGAAAAAATCTCCAAAGAGCATGATTGAGAAAAGAAGGACTAATTCTGAGGAAATGAAAACACAAATGAAGTGGCTCTCGTTAATTTGGACAACAGAGAAGATCTCCATCTAAGTGCTGTTGTATGTTGTTGGTGTTTGTGCACAGATGATGACTGCAGGAAGTATTTGGAAAGACAACAGAGGAAGCCTGTCCAGGTTCCAGTGGTGGACAGCTGTGGGCCGCGCACACAGGAGCGAGAAGGCATCACGCTGTATGATGATCCACAAGGTGAGTTGTCCCTGTTCTGTCTGAATGCACTGTGGAGTTATTTGTGTAGCAGATTACCAACTAATCATTGTCTTCACTGGACAGGACTGACACCGGAGACCTTTGATGCTTTCATCTGCTATTGTCAGAATGACTTTCAGTTTGTGCATGAGATGATCAAACAGTTGGAACAGACTAAATACAACCTGAAGCTGTGTGTCTTTGACCGAGATGTCCTTCCTGGCACGTGCGTGTGGACCATCGCCAGTGAGCTCATAGAGAAAAGGCAAGTTGGTTTGGGGTTATTTATCATCCAATGCTCACTTAAAGGTAATCTTTAAAAAATATAATAATAATAATTTAAGAACAATTTTAGTTGTAATATTTAGCAAATATAAAAATGAATATCTGTTCTTTATCACGTACATAATATTGCTGTGGTGTCTTTTATTTTTAATTTGTTTATACAAAATAGTCTATTACAGCAATATCAGCCATTTATTGTGTGTCAGTCATAAAATAATTATTTTAAAAATCAGCTTTGGTATTGGCCAGCAGAATTTTAATATCTGTGCATTCCTAGCTATTATTATTGTATGCATTTTATACATTTATAAATTCTTGATGAATTGTTTAATATCTTTAAATGTTTGTGGTCAGTTGTGATATATTAATTTCTTTCCCCTTTAGGTGCAAGAGGATGGTGGTGGTCATTTCTGATGACTATCTGGACAGTGATGCATGTGACTTTCAGACCAAGTTTGCACTCAGCCTTTGCCCAGGTACACCATTTTTCTTAATACTTATTTGAGTTGCATTGCCATTTTTATTACTAGCTAATTAGGGCCAAAGCACTGTTCGAGGGCCCTATTGATTTTTTGTGTCAAGTTTTGTCAACTTAACATGCTTAAACCAGAAATTTGAAACGCACACCAGAGTTGGCAGCCATAAACATAGTGCATATTTCCTACATACATGCACAAAACTCTGTACATATATAATTCTCATCAAGCTGAACAAATTTCACCCAGATATTCAGTATCTCCACCCAATAGGAAGTCAGTCATTTTTGATTTTGTGAAAAGTGCATGCAGTGAATTTTAAATTCCTTCCCCTAAGACACTGGGATTGTCATCCATTTCATCCAAAGTAATAACAAGACATAGGGTTGGGCCGATAGACGATGCCATCGTCCATCACCGATGCCTGATAGACATCACGATGTTGAGCCGGCATCATGATTCACCCTCCACCACCCCCAAAATGTGTTCGGAAAAGCAAATATGTTGTATGCAGAACCCCTAAAGGGCATAGATACGAGATGGTAGAAATATCTATTTCAAATTTTCCTCGACAGTATTAATGGGTAATTATACTACATATTTCGGCATCAGGGAGCCGCTATTATACCTGGCATCGTGCTTTTGAATGCACGATCGCTTTTAGTTTCACTTTCACTTTCGAGATTCGTGATCGCACGTACTCGTTTATAAAGGAGCGTGGGGGGAGGCATTTAGGATTGCCACAACATTTAATGTTTGTCAGTGGGCTGAGGATCTGCAAATCATTGATTCGATGCGCGCGGAACACGAGCCATCGGTCAAGACCGCGCTTAGGTCACCAGTGTGACTTGCCCCACGGCGACACTCGATATCTATGGGGTGTAAGCGCAAGGCTACTCTTGTATCCCCGAGTCGTATAAGTGCTATTCTCAGAGGCCCCGCCACACCAGCGCGGGCATCGCATGCCCCGTGTCGTAGTTCAGAACCCCGCAGCCTTCGCAATGCGGCCCCACTGAGCAGCTATACCGTACACGCTGTCTGACATCTTCCAACCTTGTGCTACCGGGAGCACCCACTTAGACGACCTCGATTGCTCCGGTACACGCTGAGTTTGACGAAAGAGCATTTAGAACTTGTACCGTCAGGCAGTATAAATAGTGATTCTTCCATAGCTTCCGACGGGCGATGCAGTTTACTGTCTGGGATTTGTCGTGTTGCGCCACATCCAGTGTAGACAGCATCACTGATCTATGACGGCACACACAGAACGTGAGACCCATTACTCCCCCGATTCCTACCTTATATAATACGCAACTCCTCACTCTTGATTAGACTTATTAGCTAGGCTCTCCCTATGGTAATGTATGAGTGCGGGGCCCGCCGCTGTACAGCTTACGCAGTCATCTCCTGCGCATCCGACCATATTCCGTCGGGCTGTAGAGAAACACGGGTGAGGACCGCTCGTGTTTTCCATTATAAGATTCACCTCTTTGGGCACACCCCCGCCCCCATCCCCGCATACTTTCACCCCACCCAAACCGATGTCATCGTCACCATCGCGTGTCAGTCACTGTAGACACCGCCAACGCCCGAACAGACACACGATGATGATAAATGCAAAAAACATAAATTCTGAAGAGTTAGCCACACGGCAATTTTAGTTACGCTGGTTCCTAAAAAGCCCATGCTTTAAATAAAATCCTGTTAAAGTTAATGATATGTTCATGCCTAAAGGTACAATCACCTTTAACGCAAAAATTTCTATAGGGCTACGACGACCAGGGTCTATTGTCAATAGTGTAGTGATGTATAAAGCCAAACTCACACAACAGACACTTTCAAGCTAAATTCACATGACCAACTAACAAAATCTGCATGGGTAACTTTTTCGCCCTTACATGAAACTCCCAATCACACAGAATCCTATTGGAATGACTGGATCATGGGCAAGGTTTGACGGGCCCTTCATAGTTTTGGCCACCAAAACAGTTGACATGGCTGGCTATGATGTAAACAATCAAGCAGGTTAAGAGTTAGTGCTGCTATAGGGAGTGATACTCAGGTGTAAGGTGGGAAGATCTGGGGTCTGACAAACGTGAAAATGCTAATATATCCAACTTTCTATACAGAGGTGGGTGATAATATAGTTTACTTTTGGTGACGATTAGACAATTAAGCAATTAAGAATTGCTATATAGTATATATCAGCATTGAACAATTATATCAGCTTTTCCATGGTAAGGCAATTCATTTTCATGTGATTTAGAGCAAACTTGAGCTGTATGTTTGGTCATGGAGGCTGATCACAGTGACATTATTATTGTGGGTAACTGTCATAGCACCACCTGGCAGCAGGAAGTCTGTCTCTTACACCGGTTTTGAAATAGTCCTCCTAAATTTACCTGCTTAAAAGCACATCCATTGTTTTCCTAAAGACTGAGCCGATCATTACTGCTTGGAGCTATATTTCAGTCATTGAACTCTCCAGTTGTGATATATCTGTGCTAAACTGTGCTGAAGTATTCATTTCATGTAATTAAATCTGAAGGATAATGCAGCTATAAAAGCAGCACAGAAATTCTTGTAACATTTTGACTTTTGTCTCTGCTGCAGGAGCTCGCTCTAAACGTCTCCGTGACTAGACTTAGAGGTCTGTTGGACTTACCAACAACCCTATCCATGATGCGAGCCTTTTCCACGCCATCGCTCAGTTGTTTCTGACAGCCTGTGAGTACACAGGCCCTGATTACCACAGGTCTGGTTGGAACCCCCCGGCCTGGCGCAAGGCGCTCTCGCTGCCCTGATCTTTTCTATAGACACTGTTAAAGGGGTCATATGATACTGCTAAAAGGAACATTATTTTGTGTATTTGGTGTAAAATAATATATTGACATGCTTTAATGTTCAAAAAACACATATTTCCACTCTGTACATTATTGTTTCTCCTCTATTCCTCGTCTTTTTGAAACGCGTCGATTTTTACACAGCTCATTGGTCTGAAAAGCGAAGTGTACGCTGATTGGCCAGCTATCCAATGCATTATGATTGGCCGAATTCCTCAAACGTGTGACAGAAATGTTACGTCCCTCACATACTGTTGATGCCGCGGAACCTGTGGAGACAGGGCTGGACGCCGCTCTCCACGGGAAAGCGATCGGCGATCCACAGCGCGAAGTTGAAGTATTTCTTTAGCGACCAGCACGGATCAGCTCTAGATATGACGAAGCGGATATCATCCTTTTTGGAAGACCAAACAAAGTATGTTTCACTTTCACAACGAACACAGCGCCTTCACGACATGGCGGTGGCGGCAACAACAAAACTACAGCCGTGAGAATAAAAGTACGCTTCTTTCTTTGCCGTGACGAGTGGGAAGAGTTGCTTGTACCGCCACCCAAAGCGTGCCAAGTAGACATTATCGCGGCCGAGCGTGCAGTTGAGTGACTCAGCCGAGACCTCCGTTTTGGTACGGTCGTGGTTACACTAACTTTTATAAACGAATATATCTTTGGATTTGAGATCTATTTAGGCTTTGCACTTAAGATCCTTCTTTAGGCCCAAGAGCTTTTGTAACACTCCGAAGGACAGGAAAAAATTTAAAATCGCATCATAGCCCACTTTAAAGGTTTGATTGCGGCATCAGGGGGTAAGCTATCTACTGGAGGAATGAGGGAAAAACCTTAAGTGAATATCTACTTGATTGGAGAAGAGTTATCGACTCAGTAGTGATGGTCCAGCGTTATTAAATTTAAAGAAAGGGAATTTTTGTGTGGTATTTACGACTACGAAACGTGCTGCCTAATCAAAAGGTGCTCAGTTCCAAAGCAAATCCTACTACAACATGGGATTCATAGTTCTTGTCTTGCCGCAGTGTGCAGTAGCTGTTGCTGGCCGATATGCCAAATTATATCACGATATATTCTTAATTGCAGGCTCGATACGATTTAAATTGAGATCGATATGAACACTATTAAAAAAACGCCTCATAAAAACGGCCAAGAACGGCCACAACAAATGTCTGTACCTACAAACTTATGAAAAAATAATTTGCCAACTCTATGAAACCTACTCCTATAAAACTATATAATATTTTAGGAACAAAATGGCACAAATAAATAAATGTTCACCTTCTATTGGTATTTAGCCTTCATACAAACAAAAAAATGTGAAATCACTGTCAAATAAACATCTCAGACTCTCCTTATTAATATTCATATTAATATTTCTTACTTCAAACTATAGGCTAACATACACTACCAGTCAAAAGTTTCGTTGCAAAAAGTAGTATTTTTAATGTTTTTTAAAGAAGTCTCTTATTCTCATCAAGGCTGTATTTATTTGATCCAAAATACAGCAAAGACAGTAACATTTTGAAATATTTTTACAATTTAAAATAAACATTTTCTATTTGAAAATACTAATTTATTCTGTGATTTCAAAAGCAGCGCTTAGAATCAATTACTCCAGGACATGATCTTGCAGAAATCATTCTAATATGCTGATTTGCTGCCTAAGAAACACTTATTATTATTATGATGTTGGAAAAACAGGGAGTAGAGTTTTTCAGGTTTATTTGATGAATAGAAAGCTCAGAAAACAGCATTTATCTGAAATAGAATCTTTTGTAACATTATAAAAGTCTCAACTGTCCCTTTTGATCAATTTAAAGCATCCATGCTAAATAAAAGTAATAATTTCTATAATATAAATCTTAAAAAGAGCTTTTGAATGGTGTAGTGTATAATGCTACAAAAGCTTTTAATTTCACATAAATACTGATCTTTGGATATTTCTATTCATCAAAAAATCCTGACCAATAAAGGTACTCAACGGTTTAAATATGATAAACAGCAAATACGGCATATTAAAAATGATTGCGTAAGCGATCCCATGTGACACTGAAGACAGGAGTAGGCCTAAATTAGCTTTGATCACATGAATAAATTACATTTTAAAATATATTCAAATAGAAAGCAGTTATTTTAAATAGTAAAAATATTTCAAAACTGTACTGTTTTTGCTGTACTTTGGATCAAAAAAACGCAGGCTTGGTGAGCAGAAGATAATTCTTTAAAAAACATTAAAAATCTTACTGTTCGAAAACTTTAGATTGGTAGTGTAGGCTGATTATTCTTATAGATTGAAATGTGCATTAACCAGGATAACTAGTATGAAACATGCTCCGAGTTGCTTAAAAAAACAAAAAAAATAGAGCAACAACAAAAGCATGCTGCTGGAAATGGGTTTATTACTGAAAATGCAAACTGATTGTCTGCCAGCAGGAGGCGCTGTGAGAGCGGCAGAACTAGCGGTTTTTCCAGTAACGGCTGTAAACAAAGCAGCTCCGCTCATGAACGCTACTTTATCAGATAAAAATGCCATCTAAACTATTCTGAAAACAGTCGTTTCCCATAAGAGATACATTCATATAAAACATTCCTCATCTCCTGTCAGACACCACCCGTATTTGATTTGAGACTCACGCCGCCTGCCTTTTTGCTCGAGCTCAATGGTTACTCTACAACCGAAGCTCCAAACGACACATAGCCCACATGAAATCCTCAAAGGTGCATGGGAAACACTGGTAATGTATATCGAAATATCTGAAATGTGTTTAAAAATCATATCACCCTTATTGAAAAAAATAAAATAAAATATCGCAGTACATTTTGATATTGAATTATTGTCCAGCCCTAGCAGAATTGTGTTTATTTTGTTGTTTTTGTATGTGAAATCTGAAAGTGCATCAGCCATTTCATGTTATCTCTGATTTGCTATCGCTAAACTTTAATTGAAGCTTTTTGAAGTGATGTATGTAGTAGTATGGGCTCATAAGAAACACTTTTGCTCTGATGTTTTATTTGTCTTTCATAATGGCAGTGTTTTGGTGTTATAAAATATTCATGGACAATATATTTGTGTTATGTATGTTTTGCTCTGGCACGCAGTCATGGTTGGTCACCATGTTTTTGCGTCTGGTACCGTAATTCTTTGACGGTACATGCAGATCAACTGGCTTTTATCTGGTAGATCGCACGTGTTTATCGGAATACAACACATGAAGCTTTATTGTTCATACATTCCGCATTGTCCCGTACAGCGACCCTCTGGGGTACATGCGATGTACTGTCTAGCATTAACTTATACTCACAAAACCGTTGTGCTCTTCATTCTACAACATCCTTGTGTCCTTTGTCGGCCCTTGTACTTACGCTCTGTCATACGTTGTCCCCCCTTTACGCGGACCTTCAATGCTTGTGGAACCTTTCTACTGAAGCAGTGAGAAGACTCTTCGTCCGACCAAACCACTCTATAACTTACGGATGACGATATGAGATACTAACATAACACAGAGTACGTTACTTCCTGCCCGATGCGCGCCAAACCTAGCGATTGCGAGCCTCAGATAGTGCCGGGCTTGTGCGTGTGTGTGTGTGTGAGAGGAGAGACAGAGTTACAAGATTACAGCATACATACACCTGCTTTTTCTCAACAGTCGTTTATTACAGCACGGTGGGGTTCGATCTATGAATAGAGTGACATCTTGAGTTGTGATACTTAAAACTCGCGATCTCCGACCTTGCCCGGACCCCGAGTGCACGATCTACATTTTTAAGAAAAATACTAGAAACTTCCTACGTGTAGTTTGGTTCATAGTCGTCAGCCACACGGTGTGCCCAATGCGTTGCACTAGTCGAGGTCCCGTGGACCCTAATAAATAGTGATTTGCCTGGTTTATAATCGCCTGACTTTAAATTTACACCTGACTGTAATACACCCACGCCTAAACGCTAGAAACATCATCCTCTCGGACTCGTGGAAAGATACCTGCATACCGCGTCTTCCGATGGGCTTTACTTGGCTTGTTTCACGTATTTCTATAATTAATTTACCGAAAGATTATGAAAATATACTAAAGGGCTACTGCAAAGGATAGCTACGGAGCAATATTCTGTTTTCGTGGTCGGACTGAACACTGAACTAGTCAGTATATGATAGCTCTGTAGTTTTTTCTCCATACCTGTATAGATGCGTCTTAATGTGTACTTTCATAACACACGTACTCCCCAACCCCCCCCCCCCCCCTTTTTTTTTATAAAAGGAAGAAGATTAAATTTTTTAACTTGACTTACTTCTAAAGGTCCTCTACCATTTAGGAATACTTTTTAAATAATGGTCCATGTACTGTTTATGCCACGAGATGGCAGTATAATAAACCGTAAAAAAAGGCCACTGGCCAATGCATTTTCAAAAAATAAATAAATATTGTATTACATTGCAAGGGGAAAAAGTCTAGGCCGCGCATATTATCAACTGTGTCATATGGCGATATTCCATCTATTAACTCGGCTGTTATATGTATACTGGAAAAAAGGCTTTCATGGGCAGCCTAGAATATCATGCATTTTCACAACAAAAACTTTTTTTTTTCTGAGGATAGTGAAGCTATCATGATATATATAAATTTAAACTAGAAGGTCAATCACAGATGGTCTCCGCTGTTCGTCTGTTCAGTGTTTACAACTGATTTTTGGTTCAAATAACGGCTTGTGTGATCCGTGGTCTCCACAAACAGGCCATACCTAAGATCTTAGAACAGTGAGGGGACTACGGTGTTGAGGGAAAATATAAGACCAGCCTCTTGGTAATGGTAAAGGAGATATAAATCAAGTACTATAGATTTTGTTGTATATGAGTATATCAATCGAACGGCAAAAATATGTTGATTTTAAAAGAGGGATTATGCCACAGCAATTTTAGTTGTATTCCTAATATGTAGAAAACGCAAGACAGAAAATGCTATTGTCGTCACAATAATTATGAATGACATGAATCGCGTAAATGACAGCCCGACTTTCAATTCAAAACGGCGGAAGTTGACAAAAGAACAAAAAGGCGAATACTTGATAATACAGTCGAGCCGGCTGTTGCTATAGTAAGTTCTTACATTCAACATTAACAGCAAGTCAAAAGGCATAAGCTTTCAACTGAAACTGTAAGATATAGGAACCTTATTAAAATGCTTTTAGAACGCGGGTAGGGAGGACAAGGTATGGCTCGCTGCGGGGCGCAGAGTCCATGCAATGAACGCACGTTATTGAATGATGTTTCTTTTCTTTTCGAGCATTAGAACTGCTCAGGTTATTTCAGTGGTAGGCTCAGCCCACCCCTGCCCATGCCTGGAACCGGCCCTGATAACATTGTGAAAAGAACAGCGAATAATAAAATTATATTTGGCAATTAACTTTCTTGACTTATGTTCTTACCTAGTACGTTCGTCATTTAATTTGTCTATAACATGTTCTACTAAATAGTATTCATATTAAAAACATTATTGGTAATATTGCAAAAAATATGACTAAATATCACAAAGTTATGGCGTATATACCAATAACATATATTTGTGCGGATCCACCACACGGTCAAAAGCTAGAGATGGGGAGGTCAGTAGTCATAAAACTCAAGAGAGGGCCGACTGTCGCGTCACGTCAAGTGTTGTGAAAATGTGGTGGGCGGGGCTCTCGGCGCTAGTGGCAAAGTTGGAAAAAGGCAATGATGGCGGGGATAGCGCCCCCAAAGCAAAATACCACAAGACTGTCGAAGATAATCGCGGAGAGGAGCTGGAATGCTACTGCTTTGCGGACTGCAGTAACATTTACACGGTGTTTTCTAGAAGCACCCAACTCTAGTGCTTGGAATAGCCGCGTAGCTCGCAGGGTTGAGACGCTTGCAGCGGCACCAGCTCGAAACTAAGCAAACGGCTAACACCGAGGGACCGAGTGCTGAGGAAGCATGTCGGACAGACGCAGAACCTCGGATGGCTCTGAGCTGAGAGGTGATCGGTGAGTGTTTAACGTTACCTTCTATCATAGCCGGTGAATACATGGTATCGTGTGCCTGCAAACGCTGCCTAAAAATAAGCTGGGCTTGTTGCTGTCCAGGGTAACGGTAGGTTGCTGGCTGTTCTGTAAGTATGAAGCTTTAAATGGTGTTACTTGAACCCGGATTTGGGGTTTTAAACAAATTGGCAGTTGTTAAGACCACGTGACATTGGATTTAAACGCTCAAAAAGTCTTAAAAGCTAGTGAGTTAAATAGGTGTCTGCAAAAGACTCAAACCTCCACTTCAGTTGTCAAGCCTGGCACGTAACGTTATGCCAATTTCAAATTCATCTCTCTCTCTTTCTCTGTCAATAAGCATATTTAACTGTTTCACTACTTTACTGAAATTCTGAATGTGTCGAGGAAGTTTATTGCCGCTCACGTAAATAGCCAGTGCCATATAGTTTCATGTATAGTTTGCATTTCAGATTGCCACAAAACAGCTAAATTATTCTGCACGCGACAACGCCTCATTCTGCTGATAAGCCTGAGCACGTGCAGTAACGCTCCTTCAGTAATGACGGCCTGTCTTTCCTTTTTAATATCACTAGTGTGTGTATAGTATGTATGTATGTATGTATGTATATATACTATATACCTACTATACCTATAGGCCACTTACCTGATAGTGCTATATATATGTGTGTGTGTGTAGTGTGTGTGTGTGTTGTGTGTGTGTGATGGGGTGTATATGTAAAACATAAAATATCACCATATAGGTACGACCAAATTGTAATATTGTTTAAATATTATACCTGGACATAAAGCTATTGGTTGACAACATTGTGCAATCTATAATGCAGGTACCGCCCACTTTTGCTGCTGGTTAAAAAACTGATAACTGACTAATGCTCAGCTTAGTTTACACATGACTGTTAAAACATTTCGTAGAGTGAGCATAGTCTGCTTAATTTAGAACCGAGTCAAATGTCAGACCGGTGAGAACCCCCTTTTCATTTTGGGCCTCAAAAACCCTCAGAGTAGGACATATCCTGTCATAAACCAGGCTTCAGTTGTCGCCTGCACGCACAGACCCTTTACGAACCTCTGTATACATAGGGGTCTGACTGTACATTGTAAACGCATACGGGCCTGTGCACATATTTTACTTTTTAAAAATGTGTTCAGTTTGCGCTAAGAAAAAAAAAACCGTTGTGTGTTTTGTGTATCAAAAGTTTTGAATACTCGATGAATTTGTAATGTTTGAGGTTGAAGCATTAGCTGGATCACAAAGAAGTACTGTCAAGACGATACAGTAAGGTTGTGAAATATTATTACAATTTTAAATTCACATTTTTATTGTAATATTTTAAAATCAATTTTTTCTGTGCTGGCAGAGTTGAATTTTCAGCATCATTGCTCCAGTCTTCAGTGACACGTTCTAATATGCTGACTTGATGCTCAGTTATCATCATAAATTATAATGGCCTGCAAATATTAATAATGACTTATGCAGTGTTAAAACGTTACAACAAATAGAAAACAGTTATTTTATATTTTAATCATATTTCAAAATAATACTGTTTTTAATTTGTCAAGCTGGCCTAATTGCAGGCTTGTGAAGCATGAGACAGTTATTTTTCTTAAAAAAATAAAAATCAATTATTCTAAAATGTTGACCAGTAGTGTATATGCATACACGCATGCGTAGTATTAAACACATAGCTCATGCCATTCATTACCTGCAATTTTGTATGATCTTTTTACTTCAGCTAGCAAACAAAATAACTCTGTGTAGACTGGTGGTTAAAGGTTTATTCTGGGGACTGAAAGGTTAAAGAAGGAGATGCACTGAAAAAGATATTAAACACAAGGTTCTCCAGAGGGAGTTTTCTGTAATAATAAATGCACCATATGTGGCTTAACAGAGTCCACCACCCCCTTGTGTTGTGGCCATAAAGACTCAGTTATATGCTGTAATTCTTTTTGATGATCCATGACTCTGTCCAGAGAGTGAGTTTTACAGCCAGGCAGTATAACAACACTACAGAGGTTCTCCAAATCTGCTTTCTAGGCATGATCTACTCCCATGTGTAACTCTCTTCGATCTCTGAATGTTTTATTGACTATTGTTTTGGTTACTGGTTGGTTTAATCTCGTTACATCGCAGGTTTTTAGAATGAGATTACCTCTATACACAGTCACTGGAGTGCTGGAAGAGTCGTCTGATACCTGACATATATCTTTCCAGGGCTTTAGACCCCAAAGGGAGGTTTTCCACACAGCTTTTTACATGTTCCATGTTTTGACAAGGTTTTTACTAGTTTTCAATGCTGTAAAGCTCTTGCCAGAGTAACTCATAATACAGTCCAAACATTTACCACTTTAGTATATAAGTATTAAATTAGGGTAATTAAATTAGGTTAATATGCTCATATAGTAAAATGCAACATAAAAAAAGGTTATTGCTCTTTTTCAACAAATTAGTAAAATTATGATTTTGGCAATTGCTTGCCTTTCTTCGGAAATAGTTCTTTTAAAATGTTTAAAAAAATGTGTCATGTTAATTTGTCAAATTTGCGAGCCTAAAAAAAGATATACAATGCCGTGAAAAGGTTTTTGCCCCTCCTGGTTTTTTTTTGTATATTTGTCACACTTAAAGATTCAGATCAAACAAATTTTAACATTACACAAAAAGATAATGCAAGTAAATGCAAAATTCAGTTTTTAAATGATGATTTAATTTATTAAGGGGAAAAAAAAAGCTGTCCAAACCTGCCTGGCCCTACGTGAAAGTAATTGCCCCCTAAATCTAATAGCTGTTTGTGCCACGCTTTGCAGCAACAACTGTCTTCTCTCAAGTGCGCTTGAGCTTGAGGTCACAAACTGACGGCCGGACATTCTCCTTCAGGATTTTCTGATAGAGTGAATTCATGGTTCCATCAATTATGGCAGTGTTCCAGGTCCGGAAGCTGCAAAGCAGCCCCAGACCATAACACTACCACCACCATGTTTGACTGTTGGTATGATCATCTTTTTATGAAATGCTGTGTTGGTTTTTACACCAGATGTAACGGGACACACAAACTTCCAAAAAGTTCAACTTTTGTCTCAACAGTCCACATAATATTTGCCCAAAAGTCTTGATAATCAAGATATTTTTGGCAAATGAAAGACGAGCCTTTGTGTTCTTTTTGGACAACAATGACTTTTGCCTTGGAACTCTCCCACGGATGCCGTTTTTGCCCAGTCTCTTTCATATTGTTGAATCATGAACACTGACCTTAATGGAGGCAAGTGAGGCCTGCAGTTCTTTAAACGTTGTTCTGGGTTCTTTTATGACCTCATGGATGAGTCGCTGTTGTACTCTTGGAGTAATTTTGGTAGGCCGGACACTCCTGGGAAGGTTCACGCTAGGGATGGTGGCTGAGAACCGGTATTTTTACCGGTACTTGCGTTGTTTTATCTCCGTATACTTCAATGTTAACGATGAATTAGAAGCTGCTGCTTGTCATTTCCCTTCACTGAATTATGTGGCCTACGTTTTCTCGATGTGCGTGTTATATCCATGCACATGTGCGGTGTGTGTTTACGTGCAATCAGTCATCGCGGCAAGAGTGAAACGTTGACCAGTGTCAGATGCAATATATGCAGTAGTGTAATAGAGAACAAAGGAGGCAACACTAGTAATATAATGAAACATTTACTAACAAAACACATCTACCTCAAGCAATGCGCTGTATTATGTCTCGCGGCTCCAGCTCCAACTGCAACTCGCGAGACACATTCACATCAAATGTCAATTCAGCGGTAGAGTTACACTCACGAGACACTGCACTTATTTGCAATCACAAAAGTACATTATTTGCGTGTGCTTTAAGGCCTTGCCGGTAAAACGTTTTATTCGCGTGCTGTTCTAACACGTGCTTATTCAGAGCGCATATACCCGAAGTGTCCGTACACTAAAAGGCCGGTCAAACAGCACCTGATTATTTAGTTATCTTCTGATTGAACACAAGGTTTACATATAAAACGGTTAGTTTAGTTAAGCTAAAGTGAAAGGAAACGTTGAGAGAGAAATGGGTGTGTGCATCTCTTAAAGGGACAGTATTAAACATGCTGCCGCTGGTCATTAAAGGGATAGTTCACCCAAAATTTAATTCTGTCCTATTTATCAGTCAGGTCTTGTGCTGAAAACAAAAGAAGATATTTTAAAGAATGTGGGTAACCAAACAGTTGTTGGTCCCCACTGAATCTTTGGATGGTAGAAAAACATATGGAAGTCACTGCGGACCAGCAACTGTTTAGTTTCTCATATTCTTCAAAATAACTTTTTATGTTCTACAGAAGAAGAAACTCATTCATGTTTAAAACATCTTGAGAGTGAGTAAATGGTGACACTTTCATTTTGGGTGAACTATTCCTTAATGCTAATAAAATAAAACACCAGGCAATAAATTTATTCTTTGGTTTTGTTGTTTTTTTTGTTTTATTTTTGAGTGTTTTTTACCTCACTGCTCTTGACTGAAGAGCTTTAATACAGTTGCTAAAGTTCAGCAGTAATAAAATTTTCACTTCATATCTTTTTGCACCAAATAGTATTGATAACCGTATCGATAAGTACCGGTATCGATAAGCGGTATCGGTAAAATGTAAACGATACCCATCCCTATTCACCACTGTTCCAAGTTTTCTCCATTTGTGTATAATGGCTCTGACCGTGGTTCGCTGGAGTCCCAAAGCCTTAGAAATGGCTTTATAATCCTTTCCAGACTGATACATGTCAACTATTTTGTTTCTCATCTGTTCTTGAATTTCTTTAGATCGCGGCACAATGTGTTGCTCTTTAAGCATGCTTCACTTTGTCAGACAGGTTATATTTAAGTGATTTCTTGATTCAACAGGTTTGGCAGTAAACAGGCCTGGGTGTGGCTAGAGAAATTTAACTCAGCTTTCTAAAATAACGTGGTTAATCAATCAGTTCTTTCATGATTTAACAGGAGGGGGCAATTAATTTTTCACTTAGGGCCAGGTAGGTTTGGACCGCTTTTTTCCCTTAATAAATGAAATTATCATTTAAAAACTGTGTTTTGTATTTACTTGCATTATATTTGCGTAATATTAAAATTGGTTTGATGATCTGAATCTTTTAAGTGTGACAAATAAGCAAAAAAAAAAAAAAAAAAAAAAAAAAACCTGGGGGAAAAACCCTTTTTCCGGCACTATGTATATAAATAAAAAAAGTAAGTTCATTTATTTAAATAAATTTTAATCAAATTTAATGTTAGTATTAAACAAAAAAACAATGTTATAGGTAAGTGAAGTAAGTAAATTTATATTTAATAATTTTGTGAAACAGTTTGCCTTGATAGTGATGAACATACGATGGAATAATATTCACTAGTCCAATTGATGTGGATCAAAACCTTTCATCAAAGTTATCCTGAAACCTAAAACCAAGATGCAATCTTGTTTTAGGACAACTTTTAACTTTTTTGATACACTTCAAATATTGACTACTGTACTGCTGTATATACTGTACTGATAATGACCCCAATTCGCAAAACAAATAGAAGTGTTTTTTCCTTTACTATACTGCGCAGTAGGGCTATAGCCTGGTGTCTAACTGTGCGTGCGTAGTGTGTGAGAGAGAGATACAGAGACTGGTCAAACCTGTCTGTGGTGCCTTCTCTTTTGACTCATCAGCTCTAAAGTACTCCACACCTTGAACATTTCAACTCCAGGAGGAAAAATATCCTCTTTCATGCTTTACATATTTGAATTCACAAGAATTACTTTGATATCTCAGCTTTAAAATGTAAATGTAATGCAATTAAAATATAGCCTTAGTCTGGACTTGTCTTTTAGTAAGTCCTCTTGACTTTTTAAAGCCTTTTATAGCAGTGCACCGATATACTGTATATAGAAATCTAGTTTCCTCAGATTTAGTTATTACCCCCAAATTCTTGGAAAGACTCTGTATGTGTCCCTGTGAGGGTATGCTGTGCCCTCTAGCATCCACCTTCAGAATTGCTTCTTTGTTGAATCCTGGCATGTGACGTGACATGCCAAAACAGGAGTTCATGCTAGAGGCGAGTTTGATTGTAGACCTTCTGGAGTTCAAGATTAAGGTTGGACAACTTAAGCTTTAGTTCTGTTGCTTCTTTCTGTTGCTGTAATCATACTGTACTTTAAAGTCCACATAAAGCAATATTAAATATGTGTTCTGAGTTTGTCACACTACAGAAAAATGTGTTATTAATCACCCAGCCAAATTTGAATGCTAAAAAAAGCCAAATCAAAATAAAATCAAAATATAAAAATCAAAATAAAGTATATAAACAAAATAAAAATATTATCTGCTTTCAAATTGGAGGGGCATTGGCCACATCAGTGCCTGAAACACGGCACTGAATCACTCTCTCGATACTTTGATCATTATTTTAGAATTGAGAAATCCTGGGCAGAATGTGTCCCCGGGAAGTGGTACATCTGGGCACCTTACTCTAGCAGCTTAATTGGATGTACACAGCTATACATGTTTATAATATGCATCTACATGATGATGGCCTAGCTAGCTAGCAAACTATAGGCTGTAGTAACGGTAAAGACAGTAACACACGATTGAGTGGTCGAACTACTAATGCTAATGTGCTCTAGTTTTTATAGTGTTGGGGAGTCAGTGTTCTCGGGTGAATGCAATACTTTGTGAGAGTACTCATAAGGCTTGTGAACGAATGCAAAATCAATGACTAAAACAGTTAAGTGGATAAGCTACAACAGGTAAACATGTTAACTGTGTGGACTAGGGATGTCAATTTTCGATCATTTCCATGATCAATCGTCGTTTAAATTAACGATCGATTAATCGATTAATCGTTAACTTTAATGCAGCAAAATGCGTCTATTGCAGCAGCACGCAGTCACCGGCATGACAGGATGTGCAAAAGCCACTCCAAAAAAACCCCGCTTTCTCACCCGAATTAAAGGGGTTTTAGTCTGAATAAAATTGGACTGTAAAATGAATAGATGTGATTATGATCATTTGATAAAATGAAGAGAGCACGCCGTACGTTTGAGATCATTTTACTTTGTTGACTGTTTCCTATCCCGTCACGGAGACCGCTGAACGCGCCTCTTTAAATGGTTTCGTGGTGCTCGTTATTGTATTTTAAAACACTATTGCAATGTTTTCAACTGACAATATGGCATTTAAAATGAAATTATCCCAAACGTAACTGTGGCGCGTGTGGCTGTGCTGCGCAGTCAGTGAACTGCTTCCATCGGTGCTGCTGCAGCAAAACACACTGTTGCTAACATGAAACATTTTTATCTAAGTATTATGACCAGTACTTAATTTGATCCTGCTGGATCCTGTTCCGGAAAATGTCAGATTTAAAATTTTTGCGTTCCGGTAGGCATTTACAGTGCATTAGATCGTGAGAGTGCATGCTTGCGTGCATACGAGACGGAGCGAGCGCGGTTTTGGCTAGATGTATTTGGAGGTTATTACTCACGTCTCATTCGGCACAAATCCAAATGTTTCCATATTCGCAATGTATTTGAATGTTAAACTATTATTTATCATGTAAACTAGGCTTGTAACATGCATTTGCATATTGATGGAAAAGATCATCCTCTTCACATGAGCAAAAAAATCCTTGGCATAACAGCAGAGTAGACCGGTATACTACGGTCTATTTAAACAAACCAGTGTAACGTTTTATATGTTTGGTTGACTGTATTTTATTTTGATAATGAACAGACTGCAATGTAAGTTTGAATTGCTAGAATATGTGGGGGTCGTGTGTCGTGTGCATCGAACAGCTGAAAAGATAAAAAAAATCTATTTTTGGACAGTAGGCCTAGATATTAATCGAGCCGAGTGGTACTTTTTTTTTGCACACTCACAATAAAAACAAGTTTTGTGTTTTTGCTAAATAAAGCAAACAAACAGAATGCTCGTTGTTTGTTCCTTTCCTTTCCGTGAACTTCTTTAAGCAAACAACACTTCTGTTTTAAATCTGTTAGCTTAATTATGTAAGTCAGATATATTAGCTTTGTTTAAATGAAAACCAAATTGTTATTTTTATTTTAGGCCTATTACTTACATAGGCTATACATTTTCCTTAAAGCATCCCATTTTGTCCCAGGGCTTGAAAACCTGTGCCTAGGCTAGTTAGGTCCATGCAGAAACTCGTGAACGATGCTCTAGTTCTGGCATCACCGTTTAGTGACAGCATTGAACGCTCCGGGAAAACGTATAGTCAGTGTCAATCACAGCTCCTTTTAATTGCTGTTTTGAATACAGCAATTATTTACAAATTATAAGCTCTGATTACAACAAGTGTGGTATAAAAGCTTTGTTTAATAGAGGAATATTTGGTTAACTGGAAAATCTTACATCGCGACCATGCTTTTGGATGCCGTTCGAGCCCATATAGCCTACATTTATGCGGCTTTGTTCTTGGTCACGAATTTCCTCAAATTCAATAATATTTAGGCATTGTTTCTTTTCCTAAATCCTCACCGTCTAACCCTCCAATTTCGCAGGTTTATTTTTATTGTCATTCACTTTTTATCACTGTTTTCACATCTCTTACTAATATGGTAAACATGCGGAAGAGAAATTAAAGATTTCATGGCCATGAATTAAGAATTTGTTCGATGTATTAATTTGTTCCCTCATTTTAGTTAAATCATGGGTTATTTAAGGAACAAAATTAATGAAACATGGACAGTGGCCACAAATTAATAAGTCGTAGGAACGAATTAACAAGTTGTAGGTAGGGCTGGACGATATGGCCAAATTGAGTAAAACGATAATTTCTTTAAGTTCGGTCGCTACGATCTAATTCCGATATCGATATGAACACTATTGATCTGAAAAATACAGAACGCTTTGGACCATTATAAATGCCTTATCATAGAAGTATTAATTTCTATAATTTCTTTCCTAAAAAAAGATTAAATTTCTACTGAATGGTATATGTATAGTTACAAAAGCTTTTTATTTAATATGAATGCTGATCTTTGGATCTTTCTTTTCATCAAAAAATCCTGAAAAAAAAAATTACTCAACTGTTTTAAAAATTGATAATCAGCAAACCGCCCTTAGAAATTGAGGTCTGGGGGCAAGGATCATGTGACTCTGAAGACTGGAGGAATGATGCTGAAAATTTACCTATGTATGATCACAGAAATAAATTACATTTTAAAATCTATTCAAATAGAAAGCAATTTTAAATAGTAAAAATATTTCAACATTTTACTGTTTTGCTGTACTTGGATTAAATAAATGCAGCCGTGGTGAGCAGAAGGAATTCTTTAAAAAAAAAAAAAAAAATTAAAATCTTTGACTGGCTAGTTGAGGCGGATTGTTTTAGATTGAAACAAATGTGCTTCAGCCAGAAAAAGGGTATGAAAAGTGCTCCGAGTCGCTGCAGAAAATAAAATTGAACAACAACAAAAACTGGAAATGTTGCTGGAGACGGGATTATTATTGAAAATGCAAACTCATTGTCTGCCAGCAGGAGGCGCTTTTAGAGTGATAAAACTAGCGGTTTCCGCAGTAATGGCTGTAATCACAGCAGCTCCGCTCATGGACGCTTCTTTATCAGATAAAATGAAAAAGCCATCGAAACTTTTCTGAAGACAGTAAATTCCCTTCAGAGATACATTCATATAAAAAACGCGTTTTGATTTTGAAACGTGCAGTGATCATGTTTATTCAACGAAGTCAAATGGCACAAATAAATCAATGTATGGGAAAACTGGTAATGTATATCGAAATATCAGAAATGTGTTTAAAAATCATATCACCGTTATTGAAAAAAATTATATCGCGATACAGCTTAGCTGTGTCTCATTTAGAAGGTGCACCCTCCGGAGGTCGAATCCTCAGGAGGTCGCATCCTCTGTAGGATGCATTTACGAAGTGTCCTCAACCTAGAATTAAATGAGATGGCCTTCGTAGGACGGGCGGAAAAGGAAACTGGAAGTATCACGTTGCTATGCCAACAAATTTAGAGCATCGTTGCGCTCTCACACTACTTAAATGAAGGAAAATTATTTCTAAATTTGGAAAGTAATTTTTAAAAAAAAATGCGTTTACTTGTTTTATTTTGTTCAATGTTTGAGGAGCTGAGCGTACGTACAGCAGGCATCTATTAGAGAAAAAAAGGAGGAGGATATTAAAAAAAAGTTTATCCTTTTTAACCGAGGCGAATTAAGGTAAGTTGTAAAAACCACATCTGCGCTTGTATGTACGTTACATCTGCCGGCGCCGGCATTTTTAAAATTAACAACGGTTGTTCACGGCGACACAAAGAATTGTGGGTTATCTGTAGCAACGAAGGATACACCTCATGCATCCTCCAAAATCCTGTGAAAGAAGGTCGCATTCGAAGGTCGCATTCGGAGTGTCCTACTTGCTTTTCTGAAATGAGACAGCCTCGATGACGTATGCAGCCTTCGAATGCGACCTCCGGAGGACGCAGCCTTCTAAATGAGACACAGCATAGATTATTGTCCAGCCTAGTTGTGAGGAATGAATCATTCCCCGCAGTGTCCAGAGCCCGGCGACCTTCACCTAAGTGTTTCAAATATGAACAATTATATGGGAAATGGACTGTTACTCCTTTATATTGCATTCCATGTTGAAGAAACTTTGGGTTGTTCTAGTTTACTGTACTTTTAAAGTTTACAAACCCCCCCCACCTTAAAAGCTTAATGGAATAATGAAGTGAACGATGATGCAGCATATGAACGTCACCGTCAGTCACACGCTCGCACGTGATTGCGCGGGAGCCGTATGCAGCCCAAATTTGTAAAGATATGACCATGATAGCTTTAATCGATTGCATCTCTCATCGATTAATCTTTGACATCCCTAGTGTGGACACTGGGGCTGGGTTGACAATGTCGATTTCTCTATCATCAATTCTCATATACTCTGCCAGGATCAGGAAACAGTCCTCCATAAAATGCACTGCACACATCTGAATATTTGGGTTGAACTGTTCTGGAACAATGTTGTAAATACAACTTAACAACTGATTTCTAGTCGTGTCCTCTTTGGAAGGCCAAACGAAGTAGTTTTGCTTGCGCAACGAAAACACACAGCGGTCTTCACAATTGGACTGGTCGAATACCATTTTTGGGAGGGGAGGGGCTGAACTTTCTCTCTCTAATAAAGGCAGGAATCCTCTGGTGGTCGTCTGTCTGTTTGCATTTGTATATGTGAGGAAACCCGGTCATCAATCGACTTCACGCGTGGCGGGTGTGTTGCTGCGGACCCAAGGGAGTGCCGTGTCACATTGTGGTGCAATATGGACACGCGACATGTTCAGAATTAATAAACTTTTAATAAACTACAGACGCGGGGCCAGAAGCGGCGTTGCCTCGGGCTTATATGCTCGAGAACGGACACTGCACTAGTGAACAAAAAATAACAGGTCGGTTGAGGTAGGCTGTGCAAAAAATCAAATGCGATTTTAATGTGCATCTCGTCAGTAAAGCGGTTACGGACGAGATGAGCATGAAATCGCATTCATGATTTTTGCACAGCCCTAGTTAAGAGCAATACTTTTAATAAGATAGCCTAAGATTTTTCTAACAAACAAATCAGAAATTAGCAGCACAGTAATTACTCAGACCGTAAAGGGTAAGCTATTTAAATAAAAGAAGAATGAAAAATAAATGAACAAAGTTCAACAAACTGTAATAAGTAAAGAACACTGTAGCATAGCCTACTTTCAATAACAGCATCACACATTTTAATTAACGAACAGATTAAATGAATTCCCTTATATAGAATAAAACAAACTGTAATAGGCTAAATAGAACAAGGTAACTGGGAATGTACCTATAGAGAAATTATTATTAGGCTGGGCTACTGTAAGTTTTTTTATGACTGCCGTATTTGCAAGTATTTTCCAAGCAAATTAAGTGCACGTTTTTATCATATGTAAAATTCAGCAACAGCTCGTTTTTTTTACACCAACAATATACTATAGGCGTACTACTTACAGAACTCAGGTGATTTTTCAAACTTGATGTGCTGTTGTGGTAGGCCAGTTTCAAATTGCATATTTGACACACTGCCTTTGTCTTGTCCTCACTCAATTTAAAGTGCTCCCCCACAGCTGAGGTCTTCGCATTTTTGTCTCCTCTTCCAGATTAACTGAATCATGACGTTCACTCATGGGCGATTTATATTCAAGCGCGAATGAGAACCGTTTCGTGGGGGATGCCAGGTGTTCGAGAGAGAGAAAAAAAAAAAGAATATTTGAATCTCAAAATTGAAAATCAAATGCCAACCCACCGAATGAATAATCGAATATTCTGGTCCAGCCCTACTTCACAACATGGCGGCGGCGGTCGGTGGCAGCAACAATAAAGTTACGCCTTCTTTCTTTGCATGAACATTTGAGCGGTGTTAGGCAAATCTTCCCACATCATGACATAGACATGTGGGGACGTGTTAGAACAAGGCGTTTAGGGGGCGTGGACCAGTCTTAACTTTTATAAAGAATATCTCTTTGGGTTTGAGACTTTAGTCTTTGCAACTTTAGGGATCTATTTATCTATTCACGAACAGCTTGTAACACTCCAAAGAGAAAGGAAAACTTGAAATCGCATCATATGACCCCTTTAATAGGTTAACAGTTAACTGTACTATATAAGCTACAGGGAAAAACTGTATAAGATCTAACTGGATATTTCATGTAATTTTACAGTAAAAAAAGTATTGTTTTTTAAAAGTAATAAGTATAAATTACAGTCAAAAACTGTAAACTGACATTCCCAGAAATCCCTTCATGACACCTTACATTTGAAAATATCTTGTTTAAATAATTGTTTCTTAATCGTTTTTGTTATCAGCTTGGCACATTTGGTTTGGGGTTGACCGATTATCAGCACTGATATTAAGAATTTTTATGGTTATCATATTGGCCATTTTCAAAACCGATTTGCATATAAAGGAAGTTTTTGTCAGGGCCCTTGTTAAGCCACGTGTCCACCAAAGCGTTTTCCCCTGCGGTTAGCGTATTTTTTTCAATTGCTCTCAATGGGAGCACCCCATTTTTTTAAATGCCAGGAGCGTGCCGATCGCTGTGCATTTTTTTCGCGCTGAGCGTTCGGGCGTTTTTTTTCTCAGCGCCGAGAGTTGAAGAATGTTCAACTTCAGGTAAAACACAGCGCTCATCACTGTTACTTTCACTTTTCCCCTCAGGGGCAGGACTAATACCGACCAACCGTCACGCTCCTTGTTCTACGACTGAACAACAATGGAGAAGTTAATATTGCTTGTCTCCGAGTATTTATGTCTTTTACTAGATGGAATTGCTGGGCTACATATTGTTGTTATGAAAAATAATGCTTGGAGAAACATTTCATTCGCTATGCATCTGTCAGCGGATATTTCGTATCATCGTTTTCAGCAGAGTGCCTGGCATTTTCAGTTGGCTAAAACGCTTTGGTGGACACGCGGCCTTATTTTTACCACGCCTACCTAAAACGGCTTGTTCTAACACGCCCCCACATGTCTTACGTCAGATGTGGGAAGATTTGCATGACGCCGCACAAATGTTCACGCAAAGAAAGAAGGCGTAACTTTAATTCTTGCTGTAGTATTGCTGCTGCCACCATGTCGTGAAGGCGCGTGGGTTTCGTTGTGAAAGTGAAACTACTTTGTTTGGCCTTTCTAAAAGAGGACGATATCGATTCGTCATGCCTAGAGCTGATCCGTGCTGGTCGCTGAGGAAATACATCAAGCGGAGTCCAGCGTGGGGTCGTCACATGTGGTTGCCACAAGCCCTCCGGCTGCTCCTTCATCGAATGGGTTTTAATGTTTTTGTCTCGTTGCTCCGGCCGGACACGGCATCACAGTATGTGAGGGGCGTAACATTTCCGTCACACGCTTGAGGTATTTGGCCAATCACAACGCACTGGATAGCTGGCCAATCAGAGCACACCTCGCTTTCAGACGATGAGCTTTGTAAAAATCAACGCGTTTCAGGAAAGGCGGGGCATAAACAATAGAGTATGTGGAAAATAATGTGTTTTTAACCTTAACCCGCATAAACACATTTCATTACACCAAATACACAAAATAATGTTCTTTTTAGCAACATCATATGACCCCTTTAATAGAATTATTTCAGTTTTTGGTCAAATGACAAATTTCATGATTCAGTAAGCAATAATTTCTGTTCATTACTAGTCTTCAATCCTAAATATACTGAATCATTAATTGATAAGTCTTGATATAGATTTGCAGTATGGTATAGGCTTGATAAGCATAGACTAGGAGTTGGTTGCTCTTGTATCGCATCATTGGGCTCATTTTATGGTGCTTAGCACTTCTGTGTGTCTGAATCCTTATGTAAACCAGCCAGTGGTGTTGAGCCCAGCTGGAAGCTGTATTTGCTGACCAGAGCAGCTTTTATGAAGGCTCTGTATTCTTGTATTCTAAGTATTGCTTCTGTTGGTTTAGAGAAATGCACTGAAAGAAAGCATGACTTTGTGAAATAAAATAAGCAGTTTGTTTTCATCACCCACCTTATAATTATTAATAGTGCTTGCTAAGCAAAGCATTACTATTACTATTGCTCATACTTGCAGTTAGAGATCTGAACACACCCCTGATCGTAAGTATTAAAGCTCAGCAAATCATCATCCACCATTGTGCTGTAAACATGAATGATACCTCAGATAGTTCATACGCCATCAGACCTCTCACTCTTTTCTTGGCGGACAATAAAATGGCAATATAGTAAAAGTTGACTCTGAAACAGTGATTCCGACAAGTATTATTGAGATTTCCACTGAAAATGAAATTTTTCACATGTTTGCCTTCATACTTTTGTAATAAATTAATAAAAAAATATTTTAGACATATTAGTCAGTTATAAAACTCTTTATAAAAAAATTATGTAGGATACAGTATGCTTCACCTCCCATTGCTTTCATGAGAAATACTGAGTAAGCTTTCAGTTCGCAGAATTGGAGCTGAAGGCACATGTTCTTTCCATTTAAAAGCGTGACTTTTTGAATGGAGTTTAAATTAGTCAACGTTTCCTTTTGTCTTCCAGCCAAGGATGGGTTTGTCTGATTCGTTTCGACCCTGGTACTATTGATTACAGACAAAGAGTTGCTTTAACTGGATCCCATTGTATTAAACCATATAGTCCAAGAGGATTTCCCAGGTACTTCTGTTTCTCCACTCTCCTCTGGAAAGTTCACCATGTGTGAGTGAGTTTGGAGCACACTCAGCAGAACCATTGTGTTTGTATCTTCCCAGGGGAATTGGAGACTTATTGCACTGATCCTAGCTGTTCTTTCCACCTCAGAGAGTGAAGAGTTTCAGACCCATGAAAAAAGGGCCGATCTCCTTTTCTCTGTTCTAGACTGGAAATGTTATTTATTGTTGTTGGAAATATCTGTGAGGTAAAAAAAGAAGCTGTGTTTATCACTGTTGACTGAAATTCCTTTTGCTTGTCGATAATCACATAAATATGGGCCATTTGATTGATTCAACCGTTAACCCCTGAGTTTGTGAATTTTTTTGAATGATTCATTAAAAAGACCAGATAAAAAGTGTAATTTAATTCCTGAACTGGTTCCGGAGTAATTATTTTTTTTGTTGTGTATGCTCTTGGTTCAGTAAAAAGAACCAGTTCATATGAGTCATTTGTTTGTGAATCAGGCTACACTGAATTGCTTAAAAGAACCAGCTCATTTGAGACATTTTCTTCATGAATTGGACTACGCTGGTTGTGGTCGCTTCGGATTTAGTTAAAGGGGTCATCCGATGCCCATTTTCCACAAGTTGATATGATTCTTTAGGGCTTTAATGAAAAGTCTATAACAATTACAATTTCTCAATGGTAGTGTAAAAAAAAAACTTTTTTACCCTGTCAAAAACAGCTCATTTCAGATCAAGCCGTTTCTGTAGCATTTTCCTTTAAATGTTAATAAGCTCTGCTGACCCCGCCCCTCTCTTCCGAGCTGCTCGCTTAGAGACTGTTTACTTTTGCCGCATTCATCGTGAAACTTGCTAACTAGCCCGTTATTAGGAAGGGTGATTTGTAAAGATTCATTAAAAAACCTTATACTAACTTCTTCTGTAGATGAAGCTGGATCAAGAATAATTTGCGCAAACATAGACGCATTTAGCCAGATCGGGGATCAGCACATTCCCTTCAAAACAAAAGTAATCCACTGCGTCCTCAGCGGCTCAGATTTCGGGAGTAAATGACTACTGCTATGTTCATTATTACAGCCAACAACAGAACACCTCAATTGCTTAGGAGTCATTCTTGTCTACATCTGCTCCGGTGTTGAAACAATGGCGGACTGATGACAGCTCAACTCAGGGCGGGTCTAAGTTAAGACGCCAGTTCAGTCTGTGCTGAAATGCTACTGTCAGTCAAACTATCGTGGGAGGGGCTTGTTTTTGTGACGCGTCACAGACAGGCATCTGAGATCGGCTCAAATTGAGAAAGGGGTAAAGATTTTAGTAAATAAAAAAAAAACACTGGGTGGATCTTTTTCATTATAGGGTGGTTGTGTACACACACTGCCAAAAAACATTTCAGTTCAGACAACTGTAAAGTGGCAGTAGCATCTGATGACGCGGGTGTGCTTGCCCCCTTTAAAAGGACCAGTTTAAATGAGTCATTTGTTTGCAAGTCTGACTGGTTATGTTGTATGTTTTTAATGAATTCACTAAAAGAAACCTATTCATATCTGACTACACTGATTGTGTTTGTGCTTATATTTTTGATTCACTAAAAGAACCATTTCATACGAGTCATTTGATTGTGAATCACGCTTCATTGGTTGCACTGCTCATATGAGACATTTTCTTCATGAATTGGACTACGCTTTTAGTTCAAAGATCCAGTTTATATGAGTCATTTGTTTGGGAGTCAGGCTGCACTGGTTGTGTTATATGTGTTTGATTCACTTGAAATAACCGGTGTATATGAATCCTTTTCTAAATGAATCTGATTACACTGGTTGTGCTTGTGCTTATATTTTTGATTCACTAAAAGAACCAGTTCATAAGAGTCATTCATTTGGGAATCAGACTGCACTGGTTGTGCTGTATGTTTTTGATTCATTAAAAAATATCCAGTTCATATGAGTGACTTTCTTCATCAATTGGAGTGCTTTAGATTCAGTAAAAAGGATTTAGTCATTTTCTTTGTTAACCGGACAAGACTGGTTACGCTGTATGCTTGTTGATTCATTAAAAAAAATGGTTTATGTGAGTCATTTGTTCTTGAATTGGACTACAATGGTTGTTAAACATGTTTTGCTATTATATTGTGGTATAAGAACAACAAGTAATTGCAAGGTTTTGCGAAAATCATGCTTCGTCATGCTGGCAAAAGTTGAAAATGTCAACTTTTTCTGCAACACTCTCCACCAGTTGTCCAGTTGTACTTTTTGAAACCCAATTCACCCTCAAAGTGAATCTTACGCATTCCTGTGCATCAAGTGCTCTGTCAGAGCTTTTCTCTAGTATGAAGCGCCCTAAGTGTGACATGTCTCAGTGCGGCCCAGAATAGTGTGAGGAATGCAAGCCCAGGAAATGTAATAAAGAGCTCCTGATGTGAGAGAACAGGCTGGCTCAAGGTAGCACAATCGGACAACTATGCATGAAGGAACACATTCAAGCCGCTCTGCCTATTTCAGATGCTGGTCTATTGGGCCGTCCACTGCAAAGAAGTCAAATTCAACACTGTCCTTTTATAGGCAGCTGATTTTGATTTGGACACACACAGTTTCTTCCAAAATTTACCTTTCAAGTGTCGCACTCCCTTTTAGACCATTTAACTATGCTGAATTCCCTCTTCATTTTTAACACAAGTGGCTTTGAATTCAAAATAGCTAGTTAATGTGTGATACTGGAAAGTAATTGAAGGGCTGTGCAATTAATCGCATGCGATTGTCATACGCATCTCGTCAGTAGCAGGTTCCATGATTGGTAAAAGCGGTTCCATGATTGGTAATCGCCATCACCTGCTTCAGGACTGCGCAGCATTTACGACACAGAGCCGTTAGTTCACTGACAAGCTAGGCAAATATCGTGTTCATAATTGCAGATAGATGGAATGCATTCGATTAGAATGCGCTTACTTATTGCCTAATTGTCAGTGATCTAGGCTCTGTGTAGTAAATGCCGCTCCATCTGAAAGCAGGTGATGGAGATTCACTACCAATCACGGGACCGGCTTTATGACGAGAGACCATGAACAATTGCATCCAGCGATTAATGCGCAGCCTAAGGGAAGGCCATTAACCTTATATCCTCTCTAAACTCCCTCATGAAGTGGAATCTCTCTAAATAAGAGACCATCAGTATAGGGGGAGAGGAGAAATTAACTAATTAGTAGACTTTATTAACCTGAATCAGATCACATTAAGTGGTTTCAGTTCCAGGTACGTGTGTGGTCGCACGTTTATTCATTATCTCGGTAAACATTGGGTTAACGGAAATTAATTCAAAATCTTGAGTAAAACCGACATATACAGTTGTTCTGTGGTAATCGCGGAAGCAGTACACAAAATAGTTGGTGATTGGTTTTAATCTTTCTATTTATGCTGTATCTTGTAACATAATTTTAATTATTTCAATTCAGAACCTAACTGGCCTCCATACATCCGGTTGCTGTGTGTGCAGATGGCACAGAAACTATTCTTCTGCAGTATTTTAAGGCGGTGACCCTTGAGAGCCCTAAACAAGGAAAAAAGACTTTATTGAAACCACACACCTGCATATTAACGCTTAAAACTGACCCGATGATAATAATAGTAGCCTATGCTTTGATGTTCTCAGATGTTATCAATGACTTTGTTGTTTTATATAATGAAGTATCAAGACTGTATTATATTCTGTTCTCTGTGTGTTGGCTGCGTTTGCTTTTGTAATACTTCGTCTGGTTGATATTGAGTCTTTATTGGAGAAAGAAGGAAGTTAAGACGTATTTAAAAACCTCCGATATACACTAACTTAGAATTGTTTGCAAATCTGTAATATTGCTTTTGTTAATGGTGATAAAAAAATTCTGTTCACCAAGATGCAGTTATTGAAAAAAAAAATAAACAGTAAAAACATCAGATTGAAAAATTATAATTAAAATTAATTAATATCTGCTCCATTGTGATAGATTTTTTAAAATTAAATGTATTAATGTCACCTTTGATCAGTGAAGTCTTTGCCATGTATATAAAAGCATTAGTTCTTTTTAAAAACCAACATATGACACTACTGATTTAGTATGTAGAAATAGTTTAACACCTAGCTTTGTAGGTCTGTCAGAAATCATTTTGATTTTGCTAGATCGTTTTTTGTTAAACTTAAAAGGCGCCTCTTGTATTTCTTATTATTTCTGCTTTTTTCGTAATGGAGTTATTTATTTGGTGGTAATTATTTTCATCTTTGTTTTAGGCTTTCCATGCTAAATTCGTATTAATTTACCTGACCTAAATGACGTAAGACTTTCTTAAAGGGGCCCATATGCATGGTCCTCTTTCTCTTGACAAGGTTAAAAGCTCTTGGTGTCATAAAGAAATCTGTAAAGTTGCACCAAGACTAAGTCTAAAAGCCACAACGAGATATTCTTTATACCAACAGTGAAGAGTCAAAACACGTCCCTACCTAAAACCAGGTCGTTCTAACACGCCCTCACATGTTACGTCACGCCTTGTGGGAAGATGTGCCTAACGATATGACTAAATGGTAAGCAAAACACGAAAGAAGGCGTAACTTTTATCTCGCTGTGTATTGTGGATGGCCTCCGACAATGTCGTGAGAAGCCTTGTCTGCTCGTTGTGAAAGCGAAACTACTTTGTTTGGCCTTTCAAAGAGATGATATCTTACGCTTTTCATCATGCCTGGACCGCGTGTATCCGTGCACTGTCAGTGAGGAAAAATCAAATTCCCGCTGTGGGAGCGCCGTGACGGCTTTAACACCGTGGACAAAGCGGAATCAGCCATGGGTCTCACTCGTGGTTGACGCAAGCGGCTTTAAATGCCTCGTTTAAGGGTTTGTAATTGTTTTTGTCTCGTCCTAGATCCGGCGCCCACGACTGGGCCCACCTCACCAGTTGGTTAGCGGGCGTGTAACATTTCACATGTCACACGCTTGAGGTATTCGGCCCAATCACAACGCACTGGATAGCTGGCAAAATCAGAGCACACCTCGCTTTTCAGAAACGATGAGCTTTGTAAAAATCGGCCTGTTTCAGAATAGCGCGGCAGTATGGAGAAACCAATATTACACGTATGTGGAAACTAACGTGTTTTTTTAACCTTACAACCGCATAATAAACCACTTCATTAACACCAACATACACAAATAAGGTTATTTTTTAGCCAACATTCACTATGAACTGTCAATATAAAAATTTTCAGGAGAACAATGTGTCCGTGAACACTTTCCAATATAATGCCCATATTGACCATGCTGATAAACACACCCTAAAACAAAAAAAACTAATATACTTAATATTGGGATGGACTGTATTCCTTTATAACCTAATAAAATACCAAAAACTACCTTAATAATACATAATAATAATATCAACATTTTACGGCTTTATATATAGATATAGATATATATTATTTATACTATACTACTTAGATATATATATACTAATATTTACAATAGCTTTTTGTTTGTCTGTTATTGTGGTCATTTTTTTATTTATCTGAAATATTTTCTTTTGGCACATGAATGGTCAACTTTTGTACAGTCTTCCCAGAATCATCCTTAACAACCGATTGTTTGTTTCACAGTAGGAGTTTACATTTAAACTCACGCTGTTGGCTCAGGCAACTCTATCTTCTTTCCATCTGGTGAGCTGCGCTCCCTTATGTATGGCATAGGGTCTCAAATATAGCTCTAGATTCTGATTGATGAATGCTGAACATCCCGGCTAAACTGTTACTCACAGCTGGCACTCTGAGGGCCGTGCTGATGTTCTGACAACAGCATGCTGGCCAGGTCATAGCTAAGGCCCACCGGCATGTGGATTAATGGGATTGCTGTCAGCACATTTTGGTTACATTCTAGCTATCAGATTCTTCAGTGACTGTATTTGGCTGTACACTAACTAGTCAGGCGGCCATTCAGTGCTGTAGTTTTTAGCTGCAAATGAAAATTGCTGTCAGATTTTTTTTTTTTTTTCTAATCCATGGTGCCCTGCTGTTGCAATCAAAACGCAAAACAATGAGGACTTTGTTATTATTAGGCCATATGGAGTTCAGGTAGATGATTAAAGATGATTAAAAAAATTCTGCCTCTTACCAACACAATAATATGTCATTTTATATTCAGCTCGCCGTGGAAACATAGGTGCGTGCTGATGTATTTACGAGGCTTCGGCCACCCCTTGTATGAGTATCGCCTTCTATATCTTCAAGGATGTGTGGACACAGGATGACCTTGTGTTATCACAGATAACAGTCTTCCAGAAGTGTTGGCTGTTTCTCTCTTGTACATATTTTCTCGCTCTCGTGTCATGAGCCGAACCTAATTAAGCACTATGGAGATTAACTCAGCAGTTACAGTAAAGTGAAAGAAAGTATAGCTCACAATACCTTTGAAGTATAGGTCTCTGTTAGCCTTTCTCAAGGTTATTCATCCCTCAGGAACTCGTCCACATGCTGCAGTGACAAGACTGGAATGTTGTGATTGAGATGTAGCTGGCAGCTCTATCAACACTTTCCCTCTAGGGAGACAGTTGTCAATATGACTGGAGGTAAATGTTATGTTTAGTGAGGCAATTATTTTGTTTAAAGTGTCTGAAAACACCAATATAGAGAATCACGTCATCCTTTGAAAGCAGTAATATAATTCTGTCAATTCAATGGCAGCATAAAATATAACATTTGTAATCATAAACAACTATGAAAATAGTACAACTACCATAATCGTATTATTTGTTTTTATTCATTGTAAAACAGTTGTTTTAGTTATGTTATTATATTCTCCCTTTTGCTCACGTAATAGCTCATTCATCATACTACCAAATTTATAACATTTTCAGTAACATACTCATTGATAATACATAATAAATATTAATATTATTTAAAAAAATGTCAGAGTAATAGTAATTGTATTAATAAACAGTAATAACTATACCCATTCTTACACTATAAACATGTGCCTTTTATTGAACATTTAATGATAATTAATTATTATATTATCCTTTAAGAATTAATGATAAGAATGATAATTTATTATTATTCTTATATTTATTTTTTTTGATGGCGTTATTATACATTATTTAATAAAGCGTCTAAAATTATTATTTACTAAAGGTTATAAATGGAAACTTTAGTTTAAGGTGTTCTAGTTAAACGCTCTACAGTACTTACTAGTATAATAACACTAAATTCAGCCATAATTACCGTGCCAAGTAACCCTAAAACAAACCCTAATCATAACCCTAATAATTTAGTAAGTGCATGTAGTTAATTCATATTACTCAGTACTTAAATGCAAAATTCAGAACGATTCGATAATTCCAACAATTAAATTGGCTTCGATTATTACGGCATTTGATTCTCACGTTCTATAAGTGCATCCCCAGGATATTTAAATGCATCCCGAAATTCTTGGAAATGTTTAGGCTACGTCCCTCACAATAGCAGAGCTTTCCCTTACCATCTTTTTTTATCCCCCATCTGTCTCCAGGAGAATATCCTGCGTCCACACGGAAACCACACAAAACCGCCCCAAAACGCTGTAGAATCAAAACACGGCACAGACCCTGTATGTGGACACTTTAATTCTGCACAGGAGCACTAAACTCAACTGGAGACGACGCCTTGCTGAAACTATGCGCCTCAACCTTGAGCCCGTGGTATACATTACGAACATGGAACAATAAGTTATTACTCTGGGTTAATGTAGTATTTATAAAAACGACAATGTCAGGTGTTCATGTTTTTTTTGCTGTACGGACGTAGCGGTGTCTGACTAGGGCCATCGTTTCAGAAAATATAAGGATGCGCTTGTCCACATGAAAACGCCCCCCAGGCGTCTCGGCCGTTTTCAGATTATAACCACATCTGGGACCCCGTTTAAAAAAATAAGCGGTTTACACTTCCCAAAACGCCGCTGTAGGACGAACGCCTACGACTTACAAAAACTGTACTGCGTTATAGAGCTAACCGCGTATCCGTGTGGACGGGGCCTTAGTCAGGGGGCAAATTACACAGCAGCTCTAGAAATCGCAAATTCATTCGATTCTTAGCGTTTTAAAATCGATTACTGTCCGAAATCGACGATTCACAATTAAAAAATCCATGTTTCAAGATCGATGCATATGCATTGTCAGGGTTTGTAATCCCGGATGATCGAGGAAACGACGTGACACGTTACATCCCTCGTAGTTAGATTTGTTATTTCTTCCTCTTGACCTACGTAGTAACATGTTTCCTATAATTGGACATTTATAGGGACTAAGGCGTGGCCTAATGTTTAGAGAGTCGGACTCATAACCCAAAGGGTGCAGGTTCGAGTCTCGTACAGGCAGGGATTATAGGTGGGAGGAGTGAATGTACAGCCTCTCTTCCACCTTCAATACCACGACTGAGGTGCCCTTGAGCAAGGCACCGAACCCCAACTGCTCCCCGGGCACGCAGCTAAATGGCGCAATGCTCGGGTGTGTTTCATGGTGTGTGTGTGCCTTTGGATGGGTTACAATGCAGCAGAGCATAATTCCGAATTGGATGGTCACGTCACTTCCAATTTCAATTTCTTGGTCTGTAAATGTACAGAGAGTTGCTATTATCAATCATAAAGGTACCTATCTGAAATTTGCATCAATCCATGGACAATGCCTTTTTTTTAAAACTGCATATTTAGGGATATTAAAAGTGAATTAACACTGCATATATTTTATTATATATCATTTAGCAACTTTAAGCCCTGTGTGAACTGTTCAGGCAGTACGGTTTAGAGGTCACTAGGTGTCGGGTTCAGAGGGGTTTTTTCCTCCTATTCTCTATGTCCTGATGGCACATCCCATGCACCAGTTTCTGATTTATTTCTTACACTGATTCTGTGTATTGTAGGAAGCGGAGCTCCCAGCTGTGTGCTCCAGGCTGCTACTGTGTGCCCCCAGCGAAGGAGGAAGGGTCGCCCTTTCAAAGCCGCATATGGAAAAATGCCAGACCCAGCCCCAGGATGTAGCTTTCCTGGTATTGAACCTGCTCAACTATTTAAACAGCATGCAGTGAACATACTGGATATTAGCATTGAGTTATGAACGGTCAAAGCGGTATCAAATTTATGCATAATTTCATTCAGTAACCTACAACCACAACCCTATCCTAACCCCTAAACCATATAGTAATGTAATGTATTAATTAACCTGACCCTCATACTTAATGGCTAATTACCCCCGGCATACAACAACCAAGGCCACCTTAAAACTAAGCCCATAACCCCCTGCGCATCGTTTAATGTAAATTGCATATGGATGTCATGTCATACATTTTTTTTTATATTACTGGATTTGTATTTAACAATTTAATAGAAACATTGTAAGTTACTAATTATAATGCTTACATTTGCTCAAGTTATTCAAACAGCAGCTACAGAAAAACGAACAAAGAATATTT